>CAVNZK010000096.1:600000-1093243 GCA_963693345.1 Pieris melete | reverse complement strand
TAATACTCTTTGCATAACCACAGATTAAAGAATTTGTTCTTGAAAATGTTTCTGGAGAAGCATTTTTAGATCTTATTTCAAATTAAGATAAATGTTTTTTGTTGTTTCAACTGTATCGTTTTTACTTTGTAAATGATAAATAAGTATTCGATAAGACACCATTATATGTATATTTCTGCAAGTTGTGGTGATTCTTTAAAGTAAGCTTGAAATCTTATAACACGACAAAATTGTATGAATTATACAAAATATTTTAGTATTTTACGTAATCAACAGTGTCAAGGATAAATAAAGTCCAGATGTTGTGAATTTACGCTGACCGGAGAGTTTAGAAAGTGCTGTTTTGTTCGCTCGTAAGTCGTAAACCAGCACCCGACTACGCTCGTAAAGTGTTGATGAAATATTTCCAAAGCTTTTCTTACATAATTACAGTTTTTATTGAACAGATGTATTGGCTGATTTTTTTCCTAACATTGAGTATAAATAATGTTATTATGTTGAAGGCTGCAATGCGCCGCAAGATGGCGTTCTTCATGTTCGAAGGCAACTTTCTGGTATAAAGACTATTAAAGATGATAAAAGAACTATTACACTCATAATGTGTACTACGCATTTATATAAAACCTTTGATATTTCGAGACAGTCGTGTAACCAATGATAGAATGCCGCAACAATTTCACACAATTTTTTAAATTATTCACAGAATTTATTAGACGAATATTTTGTACGAGTTTCATAACAAAATCTTAGTTCTTTTGAGGGCGCAACGTAGTAGGTCATTAAAAAAATTGTATGGGCTTATAAATAACCAGCTTTTCCCCGCGGTTTTACCGCGTCTTAAGACCCACTTCATAAATGCGAGCATTATCTTTGACATGATCATTATTTCATTTAGAATTGTTTTGTGTAATGATTAATCATGTTTTGAAAACCCCCTGGCAAATAATATTACAACAAAATTGTTAAGTCAATACTGAGTTACCTCGAAAGGTATATACTTAGATGTATTTTCACAATGTAGTACAAAAAGTGTAACATCAATGAATTCTTAATATTGTGATCAGAATTTCCCTCGAGAATAAGCTTTGTGCTGCTTTATATTCAAAACTTTTTGTATTAAACTCATATTCCACCATATTATATAAAAAAAACTACAAAGTCATTTTATAATTATAACATATTCAAATTTCGAAAATATGAGTTGTGACTTGCTTAATATATATACGTGTTTAACAGGTACAGGTTGAATACAAATTCATTAAAGGCTACGCATAAGTAGCGCCACTTGATTTTTATTATTTGTATTAACGTACCTTTATTAAATAAATAAATACCTGAGAACGAAAACTGCATGTTATACCTAGCCTGCTACTAATGATATATATTACTAAATAAACTGTTTATACATCATAATCCGCAACCCTCGTGAAACAAAACTCCATGCGGTATTATAAGGAATAATTGCGCTTCCCCTAAGAAAGTTAGGCGATAAGGTTGCAGGTGACACCCGATCCAGCCTTAATCTTGCGTCATGCTTGGTTTTATTTACTTCGTCAACTCTGTGTTGTATTACCTTTTTTAATTGGCATAAATTTCAATTACTATTGTAACTTCTAATATTAAGGGTCCATAAAAAAAACAATAAGACTTCATAGCGCTGACCGGTGTCATGTATTTAATGTAAACGTATTTGCAACTAATTTATAAACCTTTTTTATATGCCTTTTTTTGCTTTCCTTTACTTCATATGATAATTTTAATTATATAACCCCATACCACTTTAGAATTGTCTTGATTTTTTTTAAATTTATTTGTTTCACTAAATTAGGACACATGTATGCTATAAATTGACATAAATACAAAAATATAAAAAGCTGTGCTGTCCCTATAACATATGGACACGACCAGCGAAATCAAGTAGATACAATAAACAGTGTTAATACAAACAATCATAAAATTAAATAAACAAACTGTAAAAGAATTAAACTATTTAAACCAAGAAAAGAAATTATCGGTACCTACTTTATTATTATTTACTTTTCTTAAAAACCAACTTTTTTTGGAAGTCATTAATCAGAAATACCAACGATTCATCACAAGAATCATTTAACATAGATAATATAAATAGCTTGTGTAAATCAGACGAGGGCGTTCTTTCTAAGGACGCTAATATAATAAACCCTAAGCAAATGTTAAACGCAAAAAGTCAATAAACCACCCCCTTGTTTTACCCATAAAATAACATTATGGTGGGGTCTTCGAATTCTTGTGACCGCAGCGGAAGACCCAATATAAATTCCAGCCCACGTGACTTCCCTTCCGCGGAATTACAATTATAATATTAAATAGCCGGGATCACATAATGTCAATTTGTCATCGTGAATGTATATGTAGCATTTTATTATATACAACCAGCCGATACATAGAACACAAACATAAATTTAAAAGTTTGGTTTGTGGCAGTGCCTTAAATGCTGGCGGAATTTCCTCGGTGTATTGCGATATTTATTTGTTGCGCAAGGAAAGCACCAGGCATGCCACATGGGGTACTGTCTACCAGCAACCTTATTATTACCACTAGACTTTGTTATAATATATCTCGCTTAAACTTTTAAACTTAAACTTCGTAACCAAGTAAGTAGGTAATAAAGAAATCAATTAATTGAAATAGCGAAAAGATTCAAGTCTTGATATCTATCAAACCTGGTTTTTTATAGTATAATTCTTCTTTTATATAACGTGTAAAGGTTACTACACAGTCAACTACTACCTGGAAGATAAAAACGCTTGGCAATAGTTGTAATTATTGTCATATAATTTGATTTGTGTGTTATGTGTGAATGTGGTAAATCACAGAACAGATTATTATATATTTTTTTAACTTATGTAACCTTAATGACATTGTGGTTTATGACATTTTCCTTTGAATTTTGTAAACGTTTTTGACATTCATAAGCATGCGCTCAGACGTATCTAAATTGAATAAACGTATTTTGACTTTGATTTTGATTTTTTAACAATCTATCTCTTTACAAACCCTAATAAAAAAGTATATATTACACAGTTCAAGAATACATAGACGATATCAATGTGTGGGCACCGCTATAAGATAGTGAGATGGCGTAAATTAACATGCATAGGTGTACAACTTGTATCTAGATTAATAAATGACTTTTGAATTGAATTGAATATCAAATAAAAATAACAAGCATGATTTATTTGACTGGAATTCGAACCCAAGATATATTACTGATATAAAGTGTTCCAAGCACCTGCAACCTGCATTATGCTCCTCATCACACGTTAAATAATTATAAGGATGGTATGTAATGTTCTAAGTTAGCGATGCCATTGACCCCGAATTTAAACTGAGTCATTAACAAATAAATCAAAAGTAACAAGATATGCTTAGTCATAAGGAATCTCATCTGCCGTCTGTTTCATTATCCTTGATGAAAGGAATATTGCCGACGAATGCCGTAATAAGTGAAGACTATTCTTGAACATACATTTTTAAATAAATATCCTGAAATAAAATAAAAAGTATTCAAATTATTTATATAAATCTCGATTTTTATTTTGGGTTTATTCGTGGAATGATGATAGCTGTTTTATAAGTCAAATATCATTTGGCGATGTTAAGCTTACTAATAATAATAACTATATATTGCCATGGATGGATATATCCTGCAGAGCTTCAAATGAGACATTACATATTGGTTATTCCTATAGTAAACCTTTTACAGTAGTTATTCTTACTCGTAATAGGTCATTTAGTAATGAATACAACATAGACTAGTACTAAGTAGACTAGTACAAAGTAGACCATTACCTACACAGATAAATTTACGAAAACAAAATTCCTAAATAGCTGGAAACATGAAATTTCTTATATGAAGGCGGAGTATTAGGTATAACGTACAAAATAAGCTGCGCAAAATTAAGATTAATTTTATTCTGATATTTTATGGAATTAAAATCTTGATTAAAATTATCTTTTGTTATTTTGATAGTTATTATAAAGACATAACTTAACATATAATAACATACAAAGTGTCACGCACTTTGTACGTTTGTTAATGGTGGATGAGTTATATTTATGATGACTACGATATAAAATTATTGTTAAATAAAAGTATCGTTTGCTTCAGAATAGGCCCTTTATAAAAGATTAAGCTGGAATCCCGGGCGTTTTACTCGTGAACGTTAAAATTACATCCGTGATTATCACGAGAAACCGCCATTTAAACTTTTATTGCGACCATTACGCGAAAAATATTTAGAATTAGTCACTTTAATGCAAAAACTGGATTTTTATTATCACTTTAATAGAGGTGGCGATTAAAATGGTGATGAATTTATTGCAACTACAGTTAACTATTTTATGTAGGTATCTTATTAAATAGTTTGATCATACATTAAACTGTAATCAATTATATTTATTTACCAACATCAAAAAATATTAGTCCTTGACTACACAGCTAGGTAAAACATATATTTTAAACCACCTTCTATGTTAAAAATCGATTTTCATTTATCTAACATCATTACTTGGGGCATACAAAGATACAAGCCGTATAAGCATCGTGCTATCTATTAAAAAAAAAAACATTGTTAGTTTCCAATTAGACCTATTGTAATTAATTGTTCAAGTAACCCTAGTATCTGTATCAAATAACATTGTTTATACTTTAAATTACACTACAGTTCGTGGAGTTCAATCAAAGTAATTGTTGTGAAAGATAATGCCTATGCAAAGCCGAAAGAGGCTCAAGACCTGGAATGAAATTAAGCTGCACAACACGGATCAAGCTTTACTCTGGATACCCTTTGCCTCACCTAGGGAACAATAAGGCAAGAAAGCCATTCTGTATGTACAAATGTTCTTGGTGTGTTTAAATCTTTGTACCCCATTCATATACAAGGCCTTATCGAACTTGCAAATAAGCTGGAATTCAATGTTATCAGTGTTGAGATTTGCAAGTTAGGGCGAGTTCCCCTCTAATCCTTTCACCCCTGTCCTAGAGGAATTATAAACTCACCAACTTCTGTTTAAGAGGACTGATAAAGAGCGCTGCGAAAAGTTCTTCAAGTTAGATTCAATTTTAATTTGTTCAATGTTTTTTTATACGGTATATTTGAGACTGATTTGTTTGTGAATAAGTATCCTCAATCCTGCGATCATTATCTTATTTGCCTAGATATAAGAAATTAAAAATAAATCATTATTTAATACCAAAATAATTCATTCATCGCTCTACCAGCACAATTCCATACAAAATTACCTTCATGTATTCAAAGTCATAACTCAATTTACATTCTCTTTGAAATTTACTGCAAAAACAGCGTATCAAAGCTCGTTCACAGTCGAAGTAATCTCAGAATCATTTCGAAGTAAATGAGAACATCTAATATATAGCATCATATACCTGTATTTTGAATTAGGGAAAAAACGCGTCTTGGGCGTAATGACGCGAAATATCAAGCGTTCACGCGCCGCCTCGCTCGGCTACGATTTATTTAGGTATGTGCTATCCATTAAGCTTTTCATTTATGGCCAGTTATGCAAAAACTTGAATGATGTATCTTGAATTGACTAAGTGGCGGTGTGGTGCTGCTTTCTCTGAATGGCCTTTTCTTTTTGTATAAAACTTTCCGTGCTCTAATGTTGCTTAATATATTACATTGGCACAACTAGATAACTAATTCTTTAAAACGATAAAAAAGTCTTAGCAATTAACTTTAAATTAAACAATAAAAAACAGTTAATAATTATGTGTTTGGAAAAGCCATCATACTATCAGGATAGTAAACATAATGCTATCTATGGTTTTAGTTAAGGAAAACTAATTTATTAGCCTAGGTTATTGTAAATATTAAAATTAAAATGTTTATTTATTCAAAAAACAAATTTTATTTACGAGCAAGCTTAGCTTGAGGAAAAAAATATAGACTAAACTAATTGTTTTCGGAATGAGTGTAGCGTAACAAACTTATAAAATTTTTAATAAAATGTTTTATTCCTAGTTACATCTAGTTACGGTCTTTAAGTACCTAAATAAGCGTTAACCTATATAACAAAAGAATTTGACGATCGTTTGCTACTGCAAAGTACTCTTGAAGTCATATTGAAAAATTATGGAATGCATTTATAGAATATGACGAAGTTAGTTTCAGAATTGAAATAAAATGATATGGTAATTGATTTATCAAACAAACATTCCCTCATGTCATATTCAATTGAATATAAACATCTTTTATTACTTTTCAGAGAGATCGAATGTAATAAAAGGCATTACTAGTGAAGTTTGAATCTACAATATAACTCAAAAATTACTCTAAAGTCCCTTACCCGCTGGGGCAAAGATCAATCTGTGTCTAGAATCTGTTAAGAGGTAATGAGCCTATTTGTAATAATATAATCAATTTTGGTTTAGATAAGAAATTAAGCCAGGAACTCCGCTATACGTCATTTGCCAATCATGTCTTGCACAGACACATTGACAGAAGCTTATATTTGCTGTTATTAAACAAAACACTACTGATGTATGAACTATCATTGACATTCATTCTAAATATTTGACACCATTTTAAAACTGTCATGCATTTTATACATTTTATAAAAATCCTAATTTTATACGTACGTGACAGAGTTTATTGTATAAATTAATAAAATAATAATCTTTATTATTATTATACAGTATTCAGTAGGATGACTTCCATTTTTTTTTCGATATTACTGATACCTGGATTATGCCGAGAATAAAAACTTTTTTATCAAACACGTACAGGGTTTTCATTTTATGACAGAAATGGCTATTAAAAGGACCCTAATAAAAGAAGGCATATCATGCAAATGGAGTTAGGATTTGCTGATGCTAAAAGGGTGATGGTTGTGTGAAAAAAGTGTTATTTGATATTGCCAATAATGTGATTCCTTTTTAAATTGTGCAAAAATGATTGTTATATTACGGTCTATTCATAATTGTGTACAGTTAAAAATATAATTGTATTCATATCTTGATTGATAATTAAATGATACAGATTAACTTAAGTGGTTGCTAAAGCCTTAAGAAACATTAATTTTCAATAAACTGTCCTTATTTGTTGTGTGATTTAATAAAAAAAATGATAAAGGTACAACGTATTTTCATTATTATAAAGATGACTTTCTTCCTGATCTTTGCCACGTTGTAAAACTTTGGCGCAGTCAGTATAATGTTATAAATTTAAATTATATGTAGCTTTATCTTTTTGGTGCAATACTAAACTGAAATAGAAGTTGAACTGATTATACTTTATAGGTTTGTTTGAACAGTCACCTCGCAAGTGCGTTGCAGGCCTTTTAAGAATTGGCACACTCTTTTCAAACTGTTGTCAAATATGTAGTGTTTACGAAGTCTTTACTGGTTTATCGTGTATCGTTTTCTTTTCGTTCATTCGTTTTACGAAAAAATAGGGTTTATTAAATATCCCTCTTTCTTTAAATGGATTTAAAGATATCAAAAAAACTATTAAGATAACTTTAAAAAGTTGAGATCGTAATCCGCAGAATAAAGGGTTTCAAACACATTTAAAAACAAAACACTTCTAATGTATCTGTTGAATGAAATGTTATCAGTATTATTATCCTTTTCATTATCCATTTCTTTGTTTAATACAGCTGTTTACTATTTAATATTATTAAGCTATTTTATATTAAAGCAGATTTTACAAACATTTAGAAACTCGTTATTGTCAGACTTTAGCGGTTAAATTTATGTCTTGAAGCAACAAAACAGGCTTTAGGAGACATTTTATTATTTCTATGATAGCCTAATTTAAAAGCTCGGTATTACAGTCATTTAGGCTGCTGACACGCTTCACTGTACTTGATTTTATGAAATATATTTCTGATACAAATAAAAGAGTTCTCTTTATAAGTGTTACGTTGCGCAGTATTTGTATATTTTGTCACTTTTTCACAGGAACAATCAAATACTTATGTTTTAGTAATGCAAAAGCAAGCTATAAAAGTTTGTCAGGGTCAATTAGTACAGATTAGATTATGCTTTAAAATTTGACATTTTGTATGCTATAATAATCTGAAATCTGTATTTACTTTATATGTTGGTGCAATGGCGTTACAATCAGCTGCTATATGTCACAAGGCTTGGCAATTGACTATCAAACAAACTATGTAGTATAAAGGGTTATTACTTATTACTGATTTCACTTTAACATAAATTATACAAATTACCTACCTAACCTTTGACATATAATGATTAATAGTATCTAACCGTAGCAGCCATCATTATGACATAATAAAGACTATGGAATCATATATAATCATCATTATAATCTATTTGTTATAATTACTATAGACCATTGAATAGTCATTAATATATAAATCTAGCCATATTGGAAAATCAAATAAACCACTGATTTGACGTTGTCGTTTCAAATTTATACTTTCATTTGTCACAATGACAGCTGACAGTAATTCCATTGCTTGGACATAATAATGACTGGAATCACTATTACTATCGACTATTGAATAGTCTTTAAGTAATATTCTAGCAATATTGCCAAATCAAATAAATTACTAGTATGCCACTTGACAATAACACCATTGCTCCGACGAATACTCTTAAATAATTTTATTAAGATCTATGTATATGATATAGTTATTAAAACAAAGAAATTTTACAATATGTATTACATATGAACTGCTTCTGGTTTTTAAGTTTGTATTATTGGCTGTAATAGTGCTTAAGTAGTGTATACGCGCCCTAAATGTTTAGTGATCGCAGTAAAAGAGCACTCAAATTTATGGGTGCGTAAGAAATTGGCTCAATTTACACAATTGATCAGTCTGTTATGACTTCTCAACTGCTCTGGAGACATCTACATTTTAATTGAAGCTACGAAAGCTTTTGTCGAGAGAATGTAATTGAGAAAGACAAATGATCCACAACTTTTGTATTGCTGTACAGAATAATGACTAAATTGACAAGAATTCAGCTTGATAACAGTTGTATGCCATTCGTTGTGTATATAAAATACGCTTTATATTTATTTCAACTAAAACAAATAATTATACAATTATTAGCCTCCTATAAAAAATGTCTATCAAATTAACTGTCAAAAGATGTATTAAATCTGTATAACAACTTTTTTGACATTTAAACTGTATTTTTTGTCGACTTGATAAGATTGCAAAGACGAAATTTATTCGATGTTAGCAGTACGTTGATATAAAATAATTTCAATACTACATTATCTCTAAATGCCTGTGCGAAGCCGAGACAGACCGCCGTAAGAATTTTATATCAAATATTATAATTAACTTTATATTTTTAAACAAATATTTTTGAAAAAGTACGACACGATTTCATATAAAAATAGAGGCCATGAAAGGTAATGATAAAATCCAACCCGTGTATCGCAAATTCGTAGACGCAGGCCAATTTCCGTAGATCGCTGCTTCGGATCCGTTGCGCTATCTGTCTCAAGTTATGAGAGAGTAAATTGCAATAGTAATATTAAGTAAAATGTGTTTAGTCTTACTCAAAATCAAACCAAACATATATACATATTGAAGTTTCATAGAATATTAGGGTGGTAGACCAGTGCAGATAGCCTTCAAAATAAATAAAAAGTGAAAAAAATTACAGTAGGATGAAACCCATTAGAAAAGCAAGGGAATATGATCAAAATGAAAGGAAAAATAAATTATAGAAGTAGGGAAGGGTATGACGGGTCTGGGCGTTACTGCATACGATGTTTTGCATTTTCTGAGAAGATTTACTATGGTAATATATATATATTTTTTTTTACCATAGGAAAGTAGAGATTTCAACGAACTGAAATCACACCAACTTTTTGAAAAAAGCTGAAATTTTGACGTCAGAATTTTCGATTGAAAATTAGGGTGTTTTTTCGATATTAATTCAAAATAAGGTGAAAAAATAAATATTTTTAATCAAATAAATTACAGTATATTTGGGACATAATAAGGTAAGTTTTCACCAAATTTCGTTTAAAAAAAAAGAAATTTGTAAAAGATAAAAATTAAAAACCAAAAACTTGGTTTTTTTAATTTTTCACATAAATTTTGAGGTTATGTGAAAAATGTGTGAATACAAAAGTTTTAGATCTTTTTATTACCTACAACTTTGCCATTTAACTTTCTTCGATAGGACTTTTAGTTTTGCCGGAAATCGAGATAAACCGTTTTTTACCCTTAAAACTCCCCCCCCACTCCTTCCCGACCTCAGATCGACCGTAATTTATTTTACCTTTCATTTTGATCATATTCCCCTGCTTTTCTAATGGGTTTCATCCTACTGTAATTTTTTTTGGTTTCAAAAATTATCGGCACTGGTCTATGGCTAATATCTGTTGATACAATATACATCTAGTTAATAATCATAATGTTAGACCTCTCGAAATCCATTTGTTTAAAAAAATTATTTACAAGATAATAACCCATTAAAAAACTGGGGTCACTTGGCTTAGGTCTGTGTTCAATAGTGTACCAGGAGCCTGAATCAATCCTGAGCTTAAGTAAACAGTTACCACATAATATAGCCTTTTATTTATAAAAATGTTTAAATAATGATAACTTTTAAAGAACCCCATGGGCATAGGCCGAAGATCTCTTGCTTGGCCTTGCCGGCCAGCTGCACCAGGTCGTCGTGAATGGTAATGTAGAATTCGTTAACTCCACCGATTGTCTTTAGCTATTACGAGTCCCGTCACCTCTATTTTAGGCAATTTATTTTTTTATATAATAGGGGGGCAAACGAGCTTGAGGGACGACCAAAAAGGGCAGTCTTCGCAGCCCATAGACACCCATTTTTAGTAGGTGCGTTGCCGGCGTTTGAAGGAGGAGTACACTCGATTTTTAAACATTTGGAGGTCGTATCTCTGAGGGAAGACCCCCACCGGGAGTCGATTCCACAGTTCGCTAGTTCGCCTATATGCCAATTCAACACACGTATTTACACGTTTTATTTATGGTATAAATATGTGGTCGCAAAGATAACATTCTGTCTATTCCATCACAATAACACACAGTGTACACTGTACACGGTGTTAACTCACAAAATCGTTTGAACCTTATGACATTTTGTTGAAGTTTGAACAAGTGCCTCATTAATATATAGCGGTAGGTTTTGTGATGCATTGGGGAGAGACGCATTTCGGGTTATAATGATTACTAACGATAATAAAACATTACATTACATTTTAACTAAAAACTGTTACTGACACGTATGACACATATGGATAATTTTAAATAAATTATTATTATTTTGGTAATTCGAGAAATGGTAGGGTCATTATTAATATTGCAAGCGGATGCTAGTATCTTATAACTTAAATCCTATAAGTTGTCCGTGACGTTGCCCGCAAGAAATTGGAGTCGACCTCCATCCGCTTCCAACAGACACGCCGCTCTTTTTGACGTCACGAATATTCGCCGTTCATATCATTAGCTTTCTCAAGTTTCAGCTTCAAAAGGTTCTCAGTACTTGAGACTTTCCCATTAAAATCTAGCCGCTCACTGAGGATATCTTAATCTTGAAGTTTATTCAATATTGCGCTAGTAAATTGGATCTTATTTCTGGTTTAGTATTCAAGTCCAGGCTGTATTTAGGTTTTTGCATTTTGTCAAAGATCTGCGCTGTTACTGGAGGTTTGAATTAAATGTGTGCTAATGTCTCAATCTTACATTGGTCATTGAAATTTGAAACTTAATTATTATGTAAAGAGTATTTTTGTTTATGTTGTAACGCGAGACAGAGGTTTGAATTAAAAAAATGTTATTAAATTTCATGTAATCCTTACATGTTTGTCCGTTAATCAAAAAAACCTCACGAACTATATAAATATACCAGGAAAATTATAATAGAAATAAAAGGCATACGATTACGAACATGAAAAGACAAATTAAGCTTGTATGTATGACCACTGAGCTGAGGAGAAATGGGTCAAGCCCTTTTTCTTCCATTGGCGAGAGCTCTAAATTTCCGTATGAAAGAACCTTTAGAACACCCTAGACTAGGGGTATATGAGTTTAGACGCAAACAGGAATGAAAATTCTATTCAGAGCGTTCGCTGTTTATTCACAGCACGTGTGGACAGCATCGTCCTTTTTGATATTCCTTTTTGGGATTTGAAATTGATACTTGAAAGGGGTGAGTGACAGTTTCTAACGAGTAAGGGATATTTTAGGTATATATAGGTTTTATAACACTCTAAAATCTCATCATAACCTAGAAATATTATTAATTTAAATACAAGTGTCGGGTTTCAAACCTAAACATATAATTATTCTTTATATTTTTATTAACTTTAGTGAAAACAAAACAATGCATATCTTGGGAAATGCATAAATGCAAAGAATTGTATCGTATTTAAATAATAACTAGTACAAAGGTAGAGGAGACACTCAGTTCCTTTGTGAGTAAACAACTTAATTTATGTATTCAGCGCAGTCTGCTGCAATGTAAAGGTAGCCTAGAGCGAATTTAGCCATTAATATTATAATACAAAGAATTGTAATTGTAAATTGTATTGTAATTTTAAAGTAGATAATACTGCTTTACTGACTTACGAGCTGGTTTCGGTAATTTTACGTGAAATACATTTAATTTTAAAGATTGATAAAATATTAAAAAAAAGAGTGCGTGTACTTATTTACGCGCGTAAGAAGTTATACTTCTTTGGCTTTATTTTTTTTTTTAAATATTAAATAATTAATAATAAATATTTAATATTAAGTGTATTATTCGATAATAAATTAATATTAATAATAATAATTATTATTATTTATTATTTTATTATATTATTCATTCAATTTAATCACTAGGTATGTTTCATAACCTTTTAACTTAGTAACAATAGGTCTTTGTGAAAAAGCAAATTTCTTTGAAAAAATAATTAAAACTCCTTTCTTTGTTTAAAAGGTACTACCAAGGTCATTATGGTCATTCTGATAATTTTGTGTCACGGTGATAAATGGCGATAAATACGAGAAAATTTCCAATGTGTACTACTGTTTCTAACGGTTATTTGTCCTTTAAAACCAACAGGTCTTTGACTACATAACCATGTGAATGCTGAAGCAATCCAACTTCTTGACACGACAGGAATAAGACGCCTAAAGAGAACTAAACCTTTTGAGTTTATAAACCTAGTTTAGTGAATATAAGTGCAAGTACGGTATCTCGGACACATGAGCATAGTGTCAAAATATTATAGAACACTAAGATTGTTAATGAACATTACCTTAGTTTAAGCTATTCATTAGTATTGTAGGAAATTAGGTCAAAATAATATTACTTTTTTGCCATAATTATTGTATAGTCTACTCACTCTTTTTGTGAACTTTATTGTAAGAAAAAAAAGGTCTTAGAAATTTAATCACAACAATGCGTATTATAGGTTCTTGATTAAGTGGGAACAAAGTAGGCCCAAAGAAATCATAGAAAAAACTTGATCATGAATGGATGGATATTATAAAAATTTATAAATATTAAAAATGGATATTGATATTTTCCACCTCATCAGAGAAGATGTGAAGAAATATTTAAAGAGGCGAGAAGACTTTGATTTTGTTTAAGCATTAATTTGAAATATTCATATATAATACATGAAGTAATATATGAAATAATGAAATAATATATGAAGCTCGTGTTATATTCGGGGGATTATTTTTCCGACCCAAATGTCGGCCAATAGAATTGCACCATGAGACGAAATGTACAGTTAACAAATAAGAATTTCATAATGAATAAAACAACTACTTAATACTTTTCTTGAAGCAACGACCAGAGAAAATTTTCACAAAAAATTGTCAGTATAATACCACGTGACGTCGAATGGTGCAATTCTATTGGCCGACATTAGGGTCGGAAAAATAATCATTATTATTTGTTGTCAAATATTAGGTTTAAGTTTTCATTTTTTTGTCTATTAATGTACTTGTTTTCTGTTTCATATATATTGTTTATCTATGTAATCTGTTTCTGTATTGTCAAAGTGTTTTGTTTTATAATATGTATGTTAGCTGTAACATTACTAATAATTAAATAAACTATCTCTAAATGAAAATTTACGATAAATAAATTGTAAATAAAGTATATTCGCTAACGTTGGTCAGCACCAAGTTGCCTTGTAGATATTTTAAAAAGTCACGCTTATTAAACTCGATAAGAGAGTAACCGCAATAATCAGCCTTAGGGGACGAAAACAAAGGCACAAATCGTGCGGTAAACAGACCTAAAAGACAATCCAACTTTGGAGAGGGTAAAGTTTTTTAATATTCTCACCGCTTGTAATCCTTCAAATTTTTATCTCGATTCTGAATATTTGGTTCATATTATTGATATATATATATATATATTTTATTTTTATTTTTATTTATAGCCTTCTGAGATTCGTAAGATTTTAATATTTAATTTAAATGCGTCATGAGGATTAGGGATTAACAAAGCCATAATTTAATATATTTGAGTTAAAAATATCTTGAAATTCTATGTTCGTTGAATTAAATGTCATGGTAAAGTAATAACCTATTTTATATTGACAATTTATATCAGACAATAAAGATAATTTTTAAGCTTCATAATATCGGGGAGGTGGTTCATTTTTACGCACACGACATTTCTATATTTTGAAACACTTTCAAAGGCTTTTCGAATAGCTCTTTTTCCGAGAGTCCTCAGGAAGCGTGACTCGCGCCTCTTTGAGCGAAAAACTCATAATTCCTCTCATTATGGGGTTGTGAGAATAATCCTTTTGATGGGGCTTACCTGTTACTATTCACGGTTGTCTGAATATGGCGAGGCGGGTAAAGTATATTCCAGCACTACAATTTTTTACATCTCTGCGTGTTTTTACAAATTTCTTTCATTGATATTTTTTTTTTAGCTTCTAGTAAAGTACGTAAGAAAAGCCGTGCGTTTGACTCTGATTGGATAAACGTACGTGATGTTATAACGTATTAAGGTCTGTATTCACTTTGATTAGTGATAAGTGCAGGTGATTAGTGATTAGGAGAAAACAAGTGCGAACAGCGACTGATTAGAACAGGTGATTAGTTGGCTGCGTAGTGAAGTGATTAGAAGCATATTCTATTTTTTGCGAGTGAACTGTGAGTAGTGACGTTGTGTGCGCCCTCCCTTCCCCTTCACTTGCAGCGTGCCTTCCAAACTATCGACAACTGAATTTACTTAACAGAGCCACTAAACAATAATTGGACACTACTTACGCTACACACCTGCACTAATCAAAATCAATTACTAATCACTTGCACTCGCACTAAGCAAAGTGAATACAGGCCTTTATATTGCATGATAACGCGTAGTGAATGAGAGTATGACCATTTAAAATAAAACGGAACGCTCTGCTTTTGACAGATGTCAAGCATTTAAATTCCACACGTATCACCTCGACGCGACGTCCGTCGTTCCACAACTGAGGGATTTTTGCCGCGCACCGTGGAACCTGCTACCCATTGAAGTAGTGCTGAACTCGACGTCGGGTTAGGATCTTCAAGAAAAGTTCGTACTAATTCCTAAAATGTGAGTCCTCTGGCATTTAGAGTCTCCATGGGCCGCGGTAATCACTTAACATCAGATGAGCGTGCTGCCATTTGCCCTAGCAGACAACTGGCATACAAACCTATGACATTAACACTCTTGAGAAACGCATACTAAACGACTAGGCTACATCTGGAACTAAAACCTCGACGACGTCCTGGTGATGCTATCGTGTAAGGTGTGAGGTACGTAAATATCTAGTCTCGACGTCCAACATAAGGGCGTTAGGGCCATCCAGTCAGTGGTTAGACTCGAGGATCCTCCCTTTAGGCCGGAAGAAGAGTATAACCTCCTTCCGTAACAAATGTAAAGCAACTCTTAACCATCTTAATGCATCTACAATCTAGGTCCTTGAACAGAAACGTTTATTTAGTCACTCGAACTTTTTATAAAACGTAACATATAAATATGGTTGAGTCGTTTACCGAGAGAGATTTTAGATTATTTAACAGAGATGTCGCTTTTTTACCTTGTACTAAGTGGTAGTTACATATTTTGAATGTTATTTATATATTCCGACAAAGCTCTTAAACCACTATTTTGTATATTCGTAATGATGATCAAAGTTACGTTTCAACAAAGGGATGTCTAAATGTTATGATTTTCTGGATAATTAATTTCATATCATAATTAATGGCATAAAATGTTCATTGTAAATATTCCGTATCAATAAATACTCGTATTAAAAACACATAACGTGTGAGAAAATAAAAGGCCAAAGCCATTCATTTATTTACTGTCTAAATTAGAGATATAAATAAAGTGAAATGTTAAATAGTTTTCGCCATTGTAGAATTACACATTTAAATATACTAAAGAATATATTGCGTGGGAAACAAATCCGTAAAAAACAGCTTTGAAATTCACATTATTCTTGACTTCAAATGTAAAGCCATCTTCAAAGAGCAGTCGAGCTGCCACTAACTACCATTAAAATAAAAAGGTACGCGCTTGTCAGATTTTCCGATGAAAAATGACTTCGCGCTGATTGTGAACCGGGGAAAAACATTTGTTCATTAACCGCTTCACTTAGCACGAACATCTAAGGCTTTATTTACAGAAAGTTCAATTGAATCACTTGTTCGCTGATTTTCATTTTGTCCGACCTACAAGGAAAACTTACACGAATTGACTTATCAAAAGCCCTTTTTTATAAGTAAGTTCTATCGTTTTTCTATATAAACTACTTATTAATCAAGAGTCTAAATGCGTTTCTAAAATACAAATTTCTGAAAACCAGTGTGTTATTAGGACTGCACGTAAGACTAAGTTCTGCACAAGAGGTTTAGATTATTAAAATCTTGATATTAACGCAGTTGGTATCAAGATTTATCGAAAAATGTGTTTGTGAAAATAATTTACCAATTCATAATAAGAGCAGTGTTATCCTAGCAGTTAAGTGAACAACTTTAAACCCTAAAAGTGTGACTTTGGTGGAGCACCAATGGACTATTATGTACGCAGTAAACACTTGCTCGTACGGTATAAAAAAAATGGTGCGTGTACTTATGTACGCGCGTAAGAAGTTATACTTCTTTGGCTTTCTTTATTTTTTATAAATAAAATATAATTAATAATAAATATTTAGCGTTAATAATTTAACAATATTTAATATTTAGTATATTATTCAATTATTAATTAATATTAATAATAATTAAAATTTATTATTTTATTATATTATTAATTCAATTTAATAACTAGGTATGTTTCATAACCTTTTAACTAAATAACAATAGGTCTTTGTGAAAAAGCAATTCTAAATTTCTTTGAAAAAATAATTAAAACTCCTTTACTTGTTTAAAAGGTACTACAAATGTCATTATGGTCATTCAAAATTCTTGGCATAGCTGCTAACGTCACGCATATTCTATTTATTTTTACTTGTAGATTGCCTTATTGCCATCTCGCTCGCGCACGCTCGGCGCCCATATTGATAATTTTGTGTCACGGTGCGCGCGCATCGTAAAATTTCACTCTCATAAATTTTTCATAACGCGCCTAAAGAAGTATAACTTCAAAAATATGAACACAAAAACAGAAGCAACCGAAACCCATTTTGGCTTGCAACAACCATGGATTATTTTTATCCCTTACAAATACTCGCGACCGATGCCGCATTCAACTGCAAAAATCTATTAAAAGTAATCTAAATTCCCCACTAATTTAATCAGAGACGAGGAATTACTAAGTCACTGAGTTTTGTTGAATTTGCTTTCAAACAAAATCTCCCCTAGAAAATTGCATACGTCAGCAACAAAGGGAAGGAATCACTCACGTCAACCGACTCAATCAACTAACTCATCGAGGGGCGACTCTTGACTAAAAGTAATTACATTTGCTTACGCATTTGAGCGCACTTCACAAATGCAAACGGATCATCTAATTTTCTTCCCTCTTCAAACTCAAGTCAAAATAGTCGCCTTGTTTAACCGTTCATGTCAATATTTGTTTTAATTACTGAATAACATAGATACATACCATGAGCAATGTTTAACTAATCAACAAATAAATGCTTTCCCCTTTTATATTTGAACAGAAAAACCGCATTGCGTGGTCCGATTCGATTGATGGGATGGCCCGCGTCTTATGTTTTGTAATTTTTTTTGCGACGTCTTCAAGAATAATCTATATCAGTAAATTTAAACGATAATAAATTAAACTCTTTAACCTTACGCAGGAATAATTCAGTCCCGAAAACTACTATATAATATATTAAAAACTGCGTAAAAATGCGTGCAAATTTTGAGTTCATCGGGTACTTCATAATATGAAAGAATGTAGAGTGGGAAAAGACTTACTAAAAATTGAAGGTGAACAAAAACATCGCAACGAATGCAGCCTTGCGATTCTGTAACTCACTTTTCGAACTCACTCAGCGGTTTTCACAGCGGCGGTCGCGCTCAAATTAGTCGTAGAGCAGTCATTTTACGATTTGGCATTCTGATAAGGTGGGAGTTTGTAGTTTATTGTTTATCAGAATGCCAAATCATAAAATGACTGCTTCACGACTGATTTCAGAGCGACCGCCGATGCGAAAACCGCTGTGTGAGTTCGAAAAGTGAGTTACAGAATCGCAGGGCAGTTGTTATAAATACGCAATTTAATATAATCTAAAAACAAGAATTTATTGAAATTCATATTAAAATTTCTAATTTAATAACATTAAAGCGACATCTCATAACTTATTCTGGCTGGGTGGAACTTATCAGACATCTTATTCATATGCAGAGCGAATAAAGGCGACGCAATAAACAAATTAAATTTCGCATTTCGACGCTCGTTTATTATCATTTCGCGTCCCATGTGTCATCTTTTTAATCTGAATCTATTATATGAACTCTCGCTTATTATTAAAATATAAGTAATAATAAACGCTTTATAGATACCAATTAAAATATTCAATAACTAGTACGTGACGGCGCGGGATTCAGAATTTAGAGATATTTAATCTTGAAAACTATATGAGTTATAAAACTTTTTACAGCAATTTTACAGCGCCGAATCATTTAATACAACCGGTTAAGATACGGAGGGGTTATACCAGAGTAAACACTATACATCGTACTGCTAAAACCCCACAGCACCACCAGCAATCGCCCGAGGCAGGACACGGTACGTAACAGCGTACCTTTGTTCGCATCCCTCCACGGATTCAACCACGGCCCTCAACACTATACAACAAATTCACTGACTTCTAGAACTTCTTGTAAACGTAAACATTTTTAAAAAAGGGTGCGTGTACTTTTGTACTCGCGTAAGAAGTTATACTTCTTTGGCATTATTAAAAATAGTTTTTGATTGCAAATAATTAATTACAATTAAATAATCAAAGGCTGGAAAAGGAGTCATTAAAGTTCAGTTTACATTTTAAAAATTAAATAAATAAATATTTATTATTATTCTCTTACATTAAGTGTTACATAAATTCTATTATTATTCGATTGTTGTTTTTAAATTATGTCCAATGCCGTAGCATCTTCCGTGGGCAACTTCTCTGTTAATTTTGTGTCACGGTGCGCGCGCATCGTAAAATTTCACTCTCATCAATTTTTCATAACGCCCCTAAAGAAGTATAACTTCAAAAATCATTTTCGTTATGTACGATAGCTTTTGTCTACGATAAATCACTATAAACGTAGTGTTGGTGGGATTAAAATCTATTTACCGATAAACTGTGAATGTATGAGAGAATCATAATATTAGATAGAAATTGCTAACATTACTTATAAGTCGTTATTTATTAACTAAGTACAATATTCGAAACCAATTGTATTCACGTTTCAAAGGTATAATCGTAGATTTTTTCATACAAAGTGTATTTAATTTCGTCTTCCAAAAACTCGAAGAATGTCTTTACATATCGATGTGTGAGTGATTATCTTAAGTGCTATAAAGTATGTTATATTTTTATTAAGGAATTAATTGTATCTTTATCTACGATTTGTTGGTATTACAAGTTGTTTTGGCTCCAGATCACGGAGGTTAAAACGTCATTTTTGTATATTAAGTTTTAATACATGTAATGTACACTATGCTAGTTCATTAGCACAAGAACGGGAAAAGAGAGAATTATTTTAGGCGAGAAATAATATTTAGTTTAGGAAGATAGTTAATTGGGTTTGGTTACTGTGAAAATAATATAACTCGTGACTACGTAACACGTGCGGGTTAATGAAAATGAAAGCTTATAACAGTGTGTGTTATTCTGTGATTAAAACGCGAAATCATTTACGGTTTATGCCTTGCGCTTAGCTATACTTAATATAATAATAAAACACGTGGCGCTTTTTAAGATCTGGATCTTAGATTTCTATATATGTTTCGTGATTATTTTTCTTTAATAGGCAAGTAGCTCAGCTTTCTGTCTGTGATACTCTTTCGGTCGCTGTTTCCTTACATGGGTATTCTTTCATCGTACGAGCGAGTCCTACATCTGCACAGACAGAAAGTAAATTGGTGCATAGCCGGATCGGAATCTGATAGATGACCACGGAGATGAGAGTCACACGGTTAAGCCATTGCTGATATATATTTTATAAAGCTGATGTGAAAATACTAAAATAATCAAAACTTATTCTTCTTATTTTTCTCATAAATAATTCTTCTATTATACCGTTGGATCATTTTGCAAAGTTTTGCATGTTTCATGTGATTTATATGCTTGGAAAGTTGCGTGACCTATTCCCAAGCTAACAATTTATTTTCAAATAATTAAACTAGTGTTAGTTTTTATATAAAACAAAGATTTTTAAAAAATCCGTAAAATTTTTATAGATGGCTTTTCTGCTTCTGCTACTTATGCTGGATAGATTTTCATAAAGTATAGTGATGACTATCCGGGCTAATATATAGAAAACTATGGAAATTTATGATATTATCCAAAACTCCGATACAAATTCCAAAGTACTTCATTATTTTGAATTGTTTATTCTCTGTTAAGAAGTTGGGTTTCTTCAAAATATCTTATTACCGGAAACTTTCATATTGTTTACGAATATTTTGAACAGATATTTGAGACTTTATAAGCGAGTTATAGGAATTCTCTCTCACTTAACGATAACAAATTAACAAATTTTATTTTAATTATGTTATTATTCTTAAAGGTCTTGTACATAATAGAAATAGCAGCATCATATATCATACCGGACATATATAAATTCCATATAAGCAAATCTAACTAACACTAACAAATAATTATAATTTTTAAAAGTTATCGCGGCCTAGTAAGTTTCTTTCACATATATGATACTCAAATAAAAGAAGATATAAAATGTCAAATACGTATACTGTCATTATCGTTTGTTATCATTCATATCAAAAGAACATTTGGATTCAAATATATATTATACTTATATACATTATACAAAAAACTTATGAAAGCACCTAATTATAGAAATCAACATTAGTAACTAGCTAAAAATAATATTACATTAATAAATTTGATTTAAGGTGGCACTTGGTAGATTGTACCGGTGAGCCCAAAGCTGGTGCTATCTTCGCTTAACGAATATGTATCGCAATACAGTGAGGAAATGCTGTCAGAAGCAAAGGTACTGCCACAGGGACCACACTTTTTCACTTTGTTTTGGTTTATCCATTTTTAATTACTATTACATACATAACGGTTGCAGCTCCTTACAAACATTGTGTAAAACAAAACACTTGGCGATTAAAAAGAGTGGCAGAGAGTTTATTGCCAGTTCTTCTCTTGCGATCTACGCCCTGGATTTGAAAACTGGCAGTAAATGTAAAATTAGAAGGATTTAATATATATTTATTTTGGACGTTCATAAGTGTAAATTAGTTACTGCTACTCTGTCAATAATTGATTGATTGATTATAAAGCCTAAGAATATTAGAATAATACATGTGTGTTATTAAATAAATTAAAAATGACTTTTAATATAATGTTTAAAAAAAAACTGAAACTAAACGCGATATAATACACCTTTGTCAAAATAGAAAACTCATGAAGCAATCAAATATTGCTCGTTATTTTTCGTAGTCTTCCTTCATAACTTTTGAACTTGTTATAACTTAAAGAGTGTGTACACTTGTATGTGTGAAGTCCCGGCAAAAATATAGTTTGTTTTACAGCGTTTATTTCCGCAACTAGCTTTACAGTTCCTTTTAATTTGAATCTCAATATCATACTTCCTGGTACGCCCGAATTCTATATTAAAAATATGTTATCTATCCTGTTTGATATTTTTAAGGATTTTTGTCAGGTGTAATTAAAGTAGTTAAGAACCGAGCGCAAGTCCTTAAAAATTATGAAATAACTGTTACGTGGAATTATTTCAATAAAATAATCGGTGCATGAGTCGTAAACTTGTAATAGAAAAATGAAACACGCACGACCACTATCGAAATTAAATAAGGGCGGACCAGCTGATGCATTTTCCTTAGTTGTAATTACTTAATACTAGTCGTAGATTCACAGCTGTTAGATGACTATAAAAAATCTACGCGAAAAATTTACATCGCAATAGAACCGCATATTTGTAAGTGTGTAGTCAAGCCTAATCAAGCTTTGTTTTTATTTGCCTAGTTTACCTTATTGAGTGTTCTGTTTCAATAATGTTTCTCGTTTCGAATTTCCTTCGGGCAACATAACTCAATTAATTCAACGATTCACTCTTGCGAAAATAAGTTGATGAACGGAATAAAAGATTAAAGGTAAAAGATACGATAAAACGTTATCTTAATAAATTTGTAAAACATGCAATAAAAGCTTATTTTAATCGCCAGATTAGGCAATTTAATCAACCCATTTTCATCAATAACGTAAAATATTAAAATGTTTGTAACTTAGCCTCTACCCTAAAAGTTAAAGTTAGTCGCGGTTTACATGGTAAGCAAAATATGTTTTACAAGCATGTGTTATTAGGCCCGCGACGCGTCTGCGCAGGATTAAAATAATATTTGTCCAAATGATGTAGCGTGAAAGCTATATTTTATGTACTTTAAATACCACCCTTGCGATTCTGTAACTCACTTTTCGAACTCACACTCGCAACATATAAACAACAAGGAGGGACCTTATCAGAACGCCAAATCATAAAATGACTACTTCACGACTGATTTGAGCGCGACCGCCGCTGTTAAAACCGCTACATGTGTGAGTTCGAAAAGTGAGTTACAGAATCGCAAGGCAGAAGTGATAAAAGTATACTTTTTCATTTAGGAATTAATTTATTACTACCAAATGTGCTTTTGAAATAAATTATCAAATTTTACTGTAATTATGGTTCACTATTTTAGCTACAATGGCTTACACATAAACCAGATATATAATGTGGCGGGCTTTTTGTAGAACTAATTAAGATAAACATTTCCATCATACATTACATAATATAACTCTAGCGGTTTTGGCAGCGCACGCCAGAATAGCTCGCAGATAGTAGATTTTTTCCTACTTGATAGTTTGGTTTATTCACACAATATCTTTATAAATTTGCAGTCTATGTGTTATTCTGATGTATCAGCTATATTATTGTAAAGTTTCAATAAAATCCATTTACGTAAAAGAGTAACAAACATCCATCCATACTTACAAACTTTCGCGTTTATAATATTAGAATGATAGTACATTGTGTCAAGGATTTTAAATAATCATCAATTTAAATCATTAATTTTTAATAATATTTCACTCTAATTCGACGCAATAGTGATTCGTTGAACACAATCAGGAAATCGTTAGGTGTGAAAAATTACACCTCGGGTGGTAAATCGGTAATGCTGTGTTGACTAATGACAGAAAAGACCCCCTTGTAAGGGTGACTAAACAGACACACTTGATTCTGTAGATGTAGTGATCTTCGTGTGATGGGTTCAATCTTAGCGAGTACAATTGGTCTGATTTATATTTTCACTAAGAAAGTAATGAAACTAAGGGACAGTGATATTTTATATACCATACGTCCTGCTGATAGAGGACAAGGCTTTGATTTTTTTCTTAATTTATGTTATTATTATTAATTACTTGATATGTTATGTGGAACATGGTGTAATGGTTGCAGCTCCTTACAAACGTTGTGTAAAAAAATTGCGATTAAAAAGAGTGGCGCAGATTGCCAGTTCTTCTCTTCCGTTCTGCGCCCTTGATTTGAGAACTGGCAGTAAATGTAACATTAAAGCATTAATATGTATTTCTTTACTGACGAGTCGTAAGTGTACATTATGTTACCTACATGATTAAATGATTTTTTACTTTACTTTACTTTATATAATTAGACTACTAAATATTTATTTATATATATACCTTTTGTTTTTAGCCGCAGTTTCCTGTATCACAATAATCACCTGTGCCGTCATTCGATTGTTTTAATTGGTCACATAGAAAGAAATATCCATTGGTAATGTGCTTTGAACACACGTCCTCAGGCTTGAGAATCGAGGGCTTACTAGGCACACTATACGTATACTTACCCTCTTTGTTTTTTCAGTATTACAATCAATTTAGTTTTACCTACTTTAACATTGTTTTAATAAATTCTGTTACTTATACACTTGTCTAGTACAACTGAAATGTATCATATGCTGTTAAAACAATTTACGAGGTTGCTATATGTTAGTTAAACATAATATATCTTTACACCACCCCAGCAGTCTACGTGTGATTGGACCAAACTAGCTTAATTATTTCCATTCAGTTTCCTGTCTCTGAAATGGGTTGATTGGACATAGACATCAGATTGTATAGAAAGATTTTAGCGTCTACAAATAAAATGTTGTATGGTAAAGTAATAAGTAAATAAGTTTAATACTCCCTGTATTATGATATTCTTAGTTTCTTTCAAGATTCTGTTCAAATCCAGTTCTAGTTTCAATTCAAACAATCCTATACAACCTGATACCTGATGTACCTTATAGCTAATTTTAAAAAAAGTCAGTGGCGCTATAACGTCCTTAGGTCTGGGCCTGAGATTTCTGAATATGTTTCATGATAATTTTTTAATCTAATAGGCAAGTAGGTGATCAGCCTCTTGTGCCTGACACACGCCGTCGACTTTTTGGGTCTAAGACATGTCGGTTTTCTCACAATGTTTTCCTTCAACGTTCGAGCGAATGTTAAATGTGCACATAGAAAGAAAGTCCATTGGTGCACAACCGGGGATCGAACCTACGACCTCAGGGATGAGAGTCGCACGCTGAAGCCACTAGGCCAATAAAGCTCATAGCTAATAGCTATGATTAAACTGATATTTCTTTAATCTTAAATGTTAATATACATATTTGTATTTAAATGTGATTGCAAAACTTGAATCGCAACGTTCTAAGCGGAATTTATTTAAAAATTTATATTTCTTTGAAAATATTCGAATCGACCAAGTTTTAGTTGTTTCAAACAAAACTAGCTATATTTTGTAGTTTAAATTGAATAACGGGACGTGTTAGGAATATTACTTTGAAGTGATTTTTCTTTAAAAAGTTTTCAACACGTTTCATACATTTCTTTTGCGCAAAAAATATTCTTTCACGAAATTCGTTTAAGTTTAAAAACCAATATGATTTTAATTTTGCATCTAATTACATATCTTATGTTGAAATTCAGAATATGTATTATAATATGTATAATGATTAAGAAAAAAACATTCAGTTCTAAGTTATTTACAAAATATTTATAAATAATTATAGTATCACCATAGATCCAATTGAAGGCATACAATTAAATTCGTTCAATCCACGGCTTAATCTGTCATTAACTATATGGCATGACATAAAGAATTGCTTGTATTATAAATAATTTAATGGAAAGTTCTGGATACGACTCTAAGACGTAAGAGATATTACTCGGTTGATGTTATTGAATTAAAAATCCAATAATTAACTTATCGAACATACCCGCGACTGCCATGCAATGCCAAGCGACCATGAACAGACTGTCCCAATAGTCGTACAGTGTATTAAATACTTGCGTCTTGACAAGAGTCGTATTCTGACCATTGTATGCTTATCTTTAAATTCTTTTGCGGATTATATACATATTTATAATTATGAGTAATTAATGTGTATAATGCTAGATAGTACGAAACAAAATCTCTTCCGGCCGTAGAAAATATTACTAGGCGAATGAAATTGCGGGCATAAAAGTTAATTTACTTTTGGTATCCGATTTCAGAAGATTAATTTTCGCCAGTGTTATTCTATATCCAGACTTACAAGTAACAGGTTAACAGGAATTAAAAAGTCTATCCATTTTCTCTTTACAACCTGTTTAAATCTTAGATTATCTTTATTTGTCTAATTTATGTGCAAAACCACCGAGAATAATAAATTTTAACCATTAAAATGCTTTAGAGAAATATAACAGCGTTGTAATATTCAAAATAAACAAAAGAAAACTCTATGTAATACTAAACTGTACAAATTCCCAAGGCGTCTTGTTTGACTCTATGGGGCCAATTAGATCCCTTAAGGATAGAAGAGGAAAGACCGCTTTATTTGTTTCGTGAAAACGCTTCTAATGAGGTACGTATGTGTACATAAATATACCACGTTCCATTTTCCCATGGCCAGGGTCCAGGTTCTTTGTTCTGTTTGTTCAATAATAGGACTAGAAGTACTTCTTGTGTTAAGCTCGTATTTCAACTTGGTCACAATCTTGTCTTGGGCACATTCTAAAATATTAAATTCATACTGAACAGATATTAGGACCAGATTTAGGTTTCGCGTTTCCGGTTTAAAATTTTCATTTTCGTTTTTCAAGTCAGTTTTTGCCGCGCACCAGCACTATGTGGAACCAGCTACCCACTGAAGTATTTCCGAACCAATTCCACTTAGTGTCCCTCAAGAAAAGAGCATACCAATTCTTAAAAGGCCGGCAACGCACTCGCGAGCCCTCTATGTCCTATAGCGAGGCGGTATTACTTAACATCAGGTGAGCCTCCTGCCCGTATGCCCCCTGTTCTATAAAAAAAAACAACCTCAAGATCAAGATAATACAAAATTGGTAAGTGAGAACCGTAGCCAATAGCCGCCAAGAAATTAGTTTCTATAGCAGCAGTAAAAACGTCACGAAATAATTAAAATCATTTTAAGCCTCAAAATTAATTATTTTGCACATAAATAGTTATTGAATTTCGGGTCCTGTACCTTATTATTAAACGTTTGACATGCTTACTAATACAGGCCAACGTTTATGATACCAAATACTAATTGATAGCGGGGCTTGTAAACTTTGACATACCGCGTAACCATGGCAACCCTCTACCAACTGTCAAAGACTTACCGCAATCATGCATAGAGTGCTTGGCAAGAATTCAAGGGTTCTTACGTTTCTAACGTGCAAATTGTGGGCACATGTTTAGAGAATGAGGGTCCTTGAGCTGGGTCAGATTTTTGAAAGGGTCCCATAATTAGATTCTGGAGCGTCTTAATAGCGCTTAAGATGTCTCCTTCGAGACATTTGATATTCAAGTGACGGTTAAAATTTAATTACGTAGTAGTTTGTTGAAGGATAACGTGTTTACTTCTAGCGAAAAACATGAAAATTATTTCTTGTAAATTCATGGTTTTTTGTTAGTACTAAGACTAATCGTAGATTTAAGAAGCCAATAGGTGTATTTCGAGGCTATCCTTTCTTTTGTTTATATAAGCATAAATTCTCTTCTCACTACTCAGGTACTGATATGATTATTTTAGTATTAATAATTACTGTTTAATCGTGATTACTTACTTAGATAAACACATTAAGCTTCTTTTAATAATTTTCTTCTACGACTGGAATTTTGTAAAATATTAGCGGTCTGTCAAAGCACGGCCGGAGATTTATGTTAAAAAAATTGTAAATAATTGGAATTTATTCAAAAACACAAATCTTATTTTATAAAATAAGTATACATTAGATTAGATTTTTTATTTTTATAAAAATGAAATCTTTGTGAAATTAATTTATTTCTAATAAACTCTTAATATCAATAGACAAAATTAAACCTCATTAAGGTTCTTCCAAATAGTTTAAAAGTTTACCAAGCAACTCAGAAAACTCTAATTCACGTATAAACCATTTCCTTTATAATTAAAAACAGTGTGATACCGAATCTGACGTACAATTTGATAAGGAACAATAAATTAAAGACGGAGCCCCAATAATGTACGGACAGACAAAGGATTTAAATTAAATTCGGACGTTTTAATTTGTTTAGAGTGCTTCCAATATTGTAGCTATAATTATTATAGACAAATGAACAGTAAGGTGATTTGATTGTTATTAAATACGTCAACTTAACTCATAATTCCAACAATTGACGTTAATTGAAGTTAGTGACGATCACGGTGGACCGTTGTGATGACCATTACAATAAAGACCGTAAAGTATATCTATATATTATATAAAAATGAAACCCGTTTTCCGTTGTCACGACATAACATGAAAACGGCTTGACCGATTTGTCTGATTCTTTTTTTATAATATTCCTTGAAGTACGAGGATGGTTCTTACGGAGAGAAAAATAAAAAAAATTAAGTGAAAAAGTCTAAAAACAACACTTTTCTATATTCCCATACAAAAGATTCGTAATAATACTTAAAAGTAAATTTGAACTTTAATGCTATATCATAAAGTTCAAGTGTTAGTGGAGGGGATCCGGGAAGGTAAATTTTTATTTTTTGACATAATGTATTTGTTGTCCTATCAACTTTCTTTTTTTTATCTTACTAGCTAGACCGGTGTCCCGAATAGCAGAATAAGTATTAAAAAAAATAATAAAGAATAGACTGTTAGGCGGTACGATGTTCGCCAGGCCAGCTAGTAATATTATAAATTTAATAATATATATTCGAATTCCGAATAAAATTAATTTTAATCTCTACAGATCATATCTGCCTGTACCGTATCTATCTCTATCTATATCTATCTCTATCTATAGAAAAGACATACGAAGTATGCTTACGAGATTAACAGTTTGAATACGAATTAGAATATGAATATACGAACATCTATCGCCGCACGTAAAACCGATATCTGGCGTGGCGACGCATGGCGTGGCGACGCGTCGCCAAGTTATATTATGGTATATATTTACAGTCTATATGCAGTACTGTGTACGGTGAGTGTATTTCGAAGTCACTAATGAAACGAATTAAGTTTGAAATAAATTCGTAAATTTTTGTATTTAATGAAAATAAATGTTTATTTCATAAATAGTCATCGTTATCTGGAAAAAACATCGTAATCTTTACTTTACTATTATGACATATTTAGTTCCTATCACAATCTGTTCTTTTCTGCATATTACTTTTACAAAATAATGTCGATGTATCACATCTGCCAGGCGTCCCGTGACGGCTCACATTTTTTTTATTAATACAACTCTCTGGTAAGCATTAACTGCTAAGTGTTATGAGGATTCTTTTAAATATAAAAAATTAACCACAAACTCTTGCTTTGAAAAGTTCCAATTATAGTAGTAATACATAAAAATGTTTTTTTGTTTATAATTTTAACGGTAACACAGTTTCAATGGATTAATAAATAGCCACCTCCTTAAAAAGAAACTCTAAAAGTAGGTTAATAATCTGAACCGCTTTTTAACAGCCATTGTAATTCATGTTCCTTTGTTTAAATTTTCAAATTAGGAATACCGTTAATTCACACTTTGAAATTTTATGGACACTTACAGTTGTAATCTATGATCATATATACAGATATAGGCATAAATGTATAGAGTTTCCTTAATTGTGACTTATTATGACTGATATATATCACCTTGGGCTATTATTTTTTCTTAAATAATTTTAAAGGTTATGCCCTAATAGGAAATACCACGTCTGTGACAGTCCTTAATAAGGGCATATTTTGCTGAATACGAATTACTCAGCAATTTCATAAGTGAAAATTTGAATTTAGAACATATTTTACATATTTGAATTTTGGACAGATTTTTAAGTGCGATTTTACCTGATAGCAATGCGAGTAAATTTTAAGCAGAAATATTTGAAAAAAGAACCCGATCATGTTGTTTTTTTGACTATGTTCTAAATGTGAACTATGCTCCCGACACGACGCATAGATTCTTTTTACGATGTGCATTTCACCTCTAGGCGCGTTTTTTATTAGCAACTAGCTGACCTGGCTAACTTCGTTCCGCCCTACAACCTTATAATATCGTTGTTACTTTAATTTAACTTATTTTAGGATTTCATTAATGTTAAGTATTACATTAATACAACTTTTTTGCAAAGACAGAAATGTTTTATTGCTTGCCATTGCGAAAGAAGAATGGCAGTTTTACACATTAGGCATCTTCTCTCTAGCGTCAATATGGCGATACTGCATGTTAAGCACTTTCTGATATTCAACATCTTTTGATCAGGATCAAAGCATGGTTATGCATCTCCTCATTCACCTCAAGATCGGAATTTCTTGAACTGACACGAATTCGACGTAAAATGATGCGTAGTTTTGTCAACAGATGGCACCATATTCTTTTTACATTCGTAAAATTAATTAATTAATTTATTGTTATTCGATAACTTGTCCGATATTTTATTGCTTATTCTGCTATTCGGGACGGAAACAAATCCAACAAATCAAAACCATGACAATCGGTCCAGCCGTTCTCGAGTTATAAGTGTTGTAACAAACACGACTTTCTTTTATATATATAGATTTCGGGTGGAATCTAAATGAATTGACTTTCAATTAAGTACGCAACGCAAAGTGGATCCAACATATTTTGACGACATAATTAACTAATGCCTAACAAGGCAGAACTTTATTCGCTTTTAAAGTAAATGAAGCGCCAACGGAATGTGTCGTTAATAAGAGAAGTTACCGGGAATTTTATTTCAAGGCAATTTACTCGCGTTTCGCAATTTCGTATAATTACCTAGCTGGGTAGGTGTTAAATAAGTTGGCAATACTTTATGCAAGGGTGGGTTCGTGTGGAAATTTTAAATTTTATTTGCTTAAATTACAATAGCAATTATTATTCAGTCTGAGATTTCTATACACTACAGTCTTAGTAACTTTTAAAACAAATATACTACGTGACTACGTCGAAATCTGATTTTTTTAAACTATACTGTTTTTTTTAGTCTAAATAGTTTTTGTTAAAAAGCCCATTTATAGAGGGGGTATATCGCGTAATGACGAATTTAATACGTGCGAAGTGGATAGGTAAAACTGAAATAAGTACACATATTTCTATAACGGCGTTCGCATTTAAAGTGAAACTAGATTTTTTTGAGATAAACCATATTGTTAGGTTATACAAGTACACTAACATGTTGTAAACTACAGGATCTAATAGTAGTTGCCTAATTCCTTAATGGTAATGGCTTAGCACTAATCGATAAACGTTACAATATTACCTTCAAGTTACTACGGAGTACTGTTCACCGTGACAGTTATTAAGCAATTCTGTATTTTGGGTAGGGATGGGAAGACTATCGATATATTTAAATATATTTAAACTGATATTTCTAAAAACAAAATAACTAATATTTTATGTAATATGTTAAATATAATGGTAACACAATTAGCTAAATTTAAAATAAAGCCCTTATACAAATGTTAACTGAAGAAAACATTCCGATCACTTTAAAATTTTAGATATTGCTTTGATCGGAGATTCTTTGATTCTGCTTCTTGAATCTTGCCTATACGAGAACTAATACAAATATTTTCTCCGTCCACGTTTATGGTGTCATTCTCTTTAATATAGAAACATTTATTAGATAGTTCTCTACATCGATATCATTACCCAAGCCTCGAACATTTGCCGTTCAGTTACATTGGCGCTCATTACACGCTAGCTACACCGACGCGGGCATTCCTTGCTGGAGCCATTACAGCTATTACGTCCTGTCATGCCGCGATAAACTCTTTTATGAATTATCCGTAGGTTCATAAACCTGTGAACACATCTACGAGTTTATATGATGAACAATTCATAACAACGATACTCACACATACCTAAAAACCTTTTCGATATAACGAAATTAACAAATACATCAAAATAATTATCAAATTAGGGTCTGTTTCACAATGTATGGATAAAGTACCAAATAGCTATGCAACACATAAATTATTTGGAAGATAAATTGAGCTTTTTGACACTTCATCGGACTCATTACTTATGATGGACTTTATGTGACGAATAGCGCTATCTGACAGTCTTGAAACGCAACAATAGTGTTTATCCCACCAATAAGTAATAAATAGCTAATTTAGAACTTATGTAGAACTTATCCGTACATTGTGAAACAGACCCTTTGTGTAGTCGTTTGGAATTAATGCGTTGTTATGCATAGTTAAAGGAAATATCACGCTGCTGTCTTGATGTTTTTTTGACGTTAAACCTTTCAAAAATTGCAATAGGTTTTCTGGTATAGCGAAGACGACTCCAACAAAATAAAACTGAACCAGCCGTTCTTGAGTCGTCGACGACTTGTATAACTATCCCAATTAAATAAATTTACTTCTCAATTGCATTCTGCCGATATTATCGTGGATTAGTATAAAATGAACTATATTTTCAGCCACTTGTTTGTTCCCGCAACAAGAGTTAAAAATGCTAAAACATTTCCACTCCATTCGTACAAGCTCTACTTTGATCCGGAAAGATACAACCATCAAAACGTGTCGAATTGGAGCATCAAGCCGGTCCAGGCGAAAACAATCTTTCTGTGCATAGAATAGCGCTGAAATTACCTTGATGTAACGTCACAGGTGTATAAAAGGGAATGATAATGAAGCCGCTTCTTTCAGTTCGCTCGCCAGTGACACGCTCTGAATTGTGTTCAGAAAGCTGGCTAAATGTTGATTTGTGATTGTGCTCTTCTTATATGACGACTAGGCTTTCGTTTGCTAAGTTTAATGTGCCTTAAGTAAAGAATAGGAATGGGAGGCTGATGTGAATTTTGAAGCCCGAATGTTTGCTTATAAATATTTTATAAACGCAACTACTTTTTTATCATATTACAAATAAATAAATTACAGAAAACAATAACTAAACTTAAAATAAAATAACTAAAATATATTATTAAAAGGAGTCCCTTTAGGCAAGGTTCCGAAGATACTGGCAGCGTTCCCCCTTTGAGTAGCTAGACTAAATCTTTGTCCGAGGTCAGCTCTTCGGTCTCCTGTGACGACTAACCTTTTTGCTATTTCCTTAAAAAGCTAAGGTCCGTGGAGTCTCGACACCGAATGGGACAAAATCATTTTCGAAGCCTCAACTTTGCATGCTCTAGCTTTTTCAGCCGCTTCACAAGCACCAGCTTTGTTGTTGGTTCCGTGTGGATGGGATGGGCCAGCGTGTCTGAACAGGTTGCATCCCATACCAGCACCCGGCTCACCTTCCATGGAATCAAACTCATACCGTCCGGTATCTTGCCATCGTCTCTTACAATACCAGTCGGCTCAAGTAGACAAACTTAGATTTGCTTGTTGAAGGAAAAAGGAATGTGGAACCAGCCTGACAGAGAACGGGCCACTGTCTCCATAATAAACATATCTTTTTCTCCTTGGCGCGACAGACAGTCCCTTGTGCCACTGCAGTTTCAGCAGTCACCTACGTAGTCCTGGAATGCTTGGCTATGACTTCCCAATGAACAGAAAAACCAGTGTGGTCGCTCCGTGAAGCCTGTGAGTCCTGAGCTTCTGGAAGGAGATAGGCTGGCTTTATAAGCCAGGACTTTACGCACAACGGTCCAAATAGGCGTCTAAGTTCGGAAACTGAGACCATACTACATACATATATACCAGTCCTGACAGATGACAAAGACTTAGGAGACGACCCATCCCCTATTTGTTATACTAAATTGATATATCAGAAATGTGCTTATCTCTTATAAGTATAACCTGCAGTGGTACCTATTACTGATATCTAATAACATATTTTTAACATAATATAATTATTTAATAATATAATAAAATTGCTTTAAAGACATATGCCGAAATCAATACGTTATTTATAAAAAATTTAAGAGACCACAAACATTTTAAAGTTTTAATTTCGATACGAAATCATAGCACTACCTGTCACATTCTTCGAGGACACGTCGCACGTCGTCTGTATAAATGAGATAACAAAATTCCATTAAATTCATATTAAAATCCGAAGAACCCCGGGTACATTACCATACAAAAGCGGGTTTTGTTCACTTTTACACGAACAACATAAATCTTGTCTCGCTGACAGTACTCCAGGTGCAGGATCTCTTTCAACTCTGAATACAAATGATAATGAACGCGAAGAACGTCGGAGATTGTTTACACACTGCGCTTAGTGCCTTCTAATTGCATTCATTCACCCTGATTACATCTATATCGTAGCTTTTACTGTAAATAAATCTTTAGTACCATTGGTGCTTTTAATTCTATATAATAATATAAATGAACTGTAATCCAGCGGCATTTTCAAATACAAATCATCCGTCTGTAAATGACGTATGTCGTCGATTTTTGGGTTTAAGATTTGCCGGTTTCCTTCGAGGTTTGCCTTCCCCTTGTGAGCAAAGAAAAATCCATTGTTCCACACCCGTCAGTCGAACGACCTCATGGTTGAAAAACTTAAATCACTAGATCAAAATGCCGTATTAACTCATTAATTTTGAATATATTAACCAAATAACTATAAAAGATTACCCCTTGTGCGTTCCCACGATCTTTATATTACTACTCCTCAAACTTGTTAATGCATTTAGTGAATAAATGAATCATGTGTTAACTTATGTTCGTATATTGAGTCATAGACTCTTCTTGAAACTGTCAAATCCTTCATCGCATCGCAGTATATCTCGTGCGTCTTGAGTCCAACTTCGCACATCTATTTTTTGGAGGTCCTTGACAACTCCAAAATAAAATAAAGCGATATATACATATTAAATATTTATTTTATAATATTATATTATTTTTTATATTATTTTATATTACCCTTTATTATATTATTTTATAATATCTTTGGAAATCCGAATTTCCTTTTTAATTTCCCTTGCGTAACATTTTATTACTATGCATTCTTGGTCATGATCAACACAGTGAGTATACAAATTTATATTTACATTTTGTTTGAAGAAACGAAATATTATAACCTAATGAAGTGACTTGCAATGCATGCTAATGAGGTCAGGTAAACTTTGCTGTAATTACAAACCATTCAAAGTTTCTTTGCTATCATAATAACTTGTATTCTTTGATGTCATATCAAAAGAACGTAACTTTTTATTCTGGAATATAAGATGTAAGTCAAATAGTTAACACTGGCTGTGATTGAAAAATAAATAGCTTTTCAGGATATATTTACTTACGTGTCTGTAAATAATATAAGGAAATTATCAAAAAGCCTGTATAGTGACATCCGGTAAATCCTAAGGCGTGTGGCAGAACGGATTAAGATATTTATTTCTCATTAAGAACATTACAAAATTCACTTATATGAGAAAATATATGAATATAATAATACATTACGTTTATTAATTAATCGTATATTACAATGGTAAAAAAGTACAACAGCAGGCAAGAAACATATGGTTTTTTAGATTGAAATACAGCAATTACATTTTTTTAACAGTTACACAACACAAAAAGAAAACAAGATAAAATAATAAATATAAGTAATTTAATAAATAACACACAAATCTACACAGGACACATAAACATTTTTGATATTATAGAAAACGAACAGCCGTTTGTTCTACTGGGGAACAAACGGAAAAAACGGGGAACATCTAAGGCGAAAAACAAAAACGACTGTATCAATACATTGTAGTTTATATAGCAAATATCTAGAATTACATTGGTGCGATTAATTAGAGAATATGCTATCTCTCACATCTTAAAGCATTGAGCTAGCAATTAATGATAACGAGCGATAAGCTGGACAGATGGACACTTTAATTAAATTCAAATTCAAAAATCATTTATTCACGTAGGTAACACAATGTACACTTGTGATTCGTCATTAAAGAAATAAATATTAATGCTTCTAATTTTACATTTACTGCCAGTTCTCAAATCAAGGGCGTAGAACGGAAGAGAAGAACTGGCAATAAACTCTCCGCCACTCTTTTTAATCGCCATTTTTTTTTTTTTACACAACGTTTGTAAGGAGCTGCAACCATTACACCATGTTCCACATGACATTTTAAGTAATTAATAATAATAACATAAATAAAAACAAAGACTTGTCCCCTATCAGCAGGAGGCATGGTGAAATAGGAGCACGCACTTACATTCTCGTGGGAACAACACGCAAACACATAGTCGAAATAATTAACATCACCGCATACACGAATTCAAGTACGACCAGTCACCACAAGTAGCACCCGTTCACGAGTATGACGCATGGCCAGCCATCGGCCCCCTCGCCATATTTTAGGGAGAGAGACAACCCGACGCATGGACGCCGCCACAAGCAAAGACATTTAAGCGAGCATGACGATCCTTGAAATGTGGACTTGGCTACATAAGAAAATAATAATAATACTGAAATAATTGGATACCACATGGATCCACGACTGTTTTAATGTAAAGTGGGAACACCACTTTACATTAAAACAGTCGTGGATGTTGACGATCGCCCCAGAGTCTGGAAATGCAGCCGAGAGATTCAGTCGTGTTACCTATAATATATACTGGAGCAACTCATATCCAAGCACTAGGATCGTTTAAATATTCATTTATATTATAATAAGCCTTAGCAAGCAGTTTTACTTTAATGTACGATTTAAATTTATTTATTGACAACGCTTGTATCTCACTAGGGATTTTGTTGAAAAAACGTATACAATTGCCTTTGAAAGAATTACTCGTTTTATGCAGCCTTCTGGTTGGTGCGCTAATTTTGTCTTTATTACGAGTACTATAATTATGGAAGCTACTATTCTTTTTAAAGATATCTATATTTTTCCGCACATACAAAATATTCTCATAAATGTATTGACATGCCAGAGTCAAAATATGTAATTCCTTAAATTTGCTTCGGACCGACTCCCGTGGGGACAACCCACAGATCGCTCTTATAGCCCGCTTTTGCACTACAAATATCGATTTAATGTCAGCTGCATTACCCCACAAAATAACACCATATGACATAATACTATGAAAATAGCTGAAATGAACAAGCTTTGCTGTGTTCTCATCCGTAAGATCGCGTATCTTTTTTACTGCGAACGCTGCGGAACTTAGCCTATTCGAAAGACCTTCTATGTGTCGGCCCCATTGGAGTTTACTATCTAAAGTAATTCCCAAGAACACCGCATTATCAACAAAGTCTATTTCCTCGTCTTTAATTATTATTTGAGAATGACTACTTTTAACATTTGTAGTTACAAATTTAACACATTTTGTCTTCTTTTCGTTTAACTTAAGATTATTAAACCAGTGAACTACACTGGAGATGGCACTGTTTACGTTATCAAGTGATGGATTTTGTCGTTTCACTTTAAATAAAAGCGAAGTGTCATCAGCAAACAGTACTATCTCGTGAAGCTCCTTTACAAGAAATGGTAGGTCATTTATATAGACGAGGAATAAGAAGGGACCAAGTATGGAGCCTTGCGGTACTCCCATAGTAACAGAGGATCCCTGTGATATAGCTCCATTTACATTTACTTTTTGAATCCTATCGCTCAGGTATGATTCCACAAGATTTAGCGCTTTTTCGCCAATGCCATAGTGTTGAAGTTTCTTGATTAGGATTTCGTGATGGACACAGTCAAAAGCCTTTGATAAGTCGCAAAAAACTCCAATGGCATCATGAGAATTTTCCCAAGCATTTAAAATCTCGGAAATTAATTGAATGCCAGCATCTGCTGTGGAGCGACCTCTTGTAAAACCATACTGCTGGCTATGCATAATTTTATTATTATTAAAATGTATCAATAATTGTTCAAGAATGATTTTTTCAAAGATTTTACTCAAAGCCGGCAGCACAGATATGGGTCTAAAATTTGTGGGGTCCGAAGTGCTGCCCGTTTTGAATAACGGTGTGATTTTACTTATCTTCATCTGGTCTGGAAAGACTCCACAATCTATACATTCATTAAATATTATAGCCAACTCTGAACTGATAGTATTGATTACTGATTGTAAAATGAAAACAGATACACCCCAAAGATCTTTCGTTTTTTTTATTTTTAGCTGTTTAAATGTTTTTCTAATGTTATTGCAGCTAATGCGGCTAAATACAAACTTATGATTGCATACAGGAACATTCTTTTTCAATAATAAAAGGGCGGCTGATGGTGAAGAATTTAAAACGCTGGTTGTATTTAAAGGAATGTTAGTAAAAAACTCTTCAAATGCAGAGGCTACTTCGAGGTCGGAACTAATTACTTTGCCGTTTATGTTTACTTTAAATTCAGTATCCTTTCTGGAGGTTCTTCCAGTCTCCTCGTTTATAATTTTCCAAGTAGCCTTTATCTTATCAGAGCTGTTGTTTATTCTAAGACTTAAGTGTTTCGCCTTAGCGATTCTACACTCTTGCCTAAAACTTTTTGAGAATATCCTTACATAAGTTTTAAATTCTTCACTGTCATTATACTGTTTTTCATCATACAACTCATACAATTTTAGCCTTTTTTTGTGTAGCTCCGGAGTTGCCCAGTCACAAAAGGTAGGTTTATCCGAGACCAAAAAAGTCTTTGAAGTGAACACATTTTTGAATTCACCAATGAATGAATCAAAGAATGTGCTATATAAATTATTAGGGCATTGGTTACTACTCAAAAATGGCATTTTAAATATCAAATTTTTCCTAAATCTGTCTAACCGATCCTCTGTTATAGGAATTGTGCATATTTTCTTTTTTTGATCTTTACATTTTAGTATTTGAAATTCAAACAATTGACCAGAGTGGTCAGATGTAAGTTTGTTGATAATACAGGCGTTGAGAGGAACTATATTACTATAGATATTGTCAATACATGTTGCAGTGGTGGCTGTTACTTTTTTTTTTTTTTTTTTGATATCCGAGGTGGAAATGCATTTACGCATCCCCTGAACAGGGGTATGTGGGACTCGACCCACGCCAAAATCTCTGCTATTCAGAGACTGGGTGAGCAATACCCACTAAAACCACCTCGAGTAGTTCCGACAAAGCCGCGTTACAGAGGCTCCGGGGTCGCTGTCGCATTCTACCGGGACCTCAACGGCATGTTTCACTCAGAAACCTCTGGTGCAGTATACACTACATAGGAGGTAGGAGATGGGCATATCTTCTCCTATTTACTCCCCGTCTTCTACCCCCAAAAAAGAGATGTTGAATTACTGACCACTTGTAATTGCCATCCTCGGCCTAGAGCGTATTGCTACGTTCTAAACCTACACAGTCTCCTTTCTTAGGTAGCATACTCACTGCTTGCCTTAGAAATTCAACCGTGCCCTCCATGTACGGTTTAAGCACTCGCCCGGTACCGCACAACCCTCCCAAAGGCCGAGAACAAATTTAAATTAAATTAAAACTTGCCCTCGAACCGGGAATCGAACCCGGTACCCCTCACCTAGCTGCCACTTAATAAGACCGCTAGGCTATGAGGCCCTTGGTGGCTGTTACCCTAGTTGGTACAATAAAAGTATTAATTAAATTATATGATTTAAACAGATTTAGCAAACGTTTACTTGAACTACAGTTGTCAAGCAAATTTACATTAAAGTCTCCACTAACGATCATCTTGGATTTTTGCAATTTGTACAGAACCTGCTCCAATATTTTTTCTAAACTATCATATTGAGCTGAAGGAGGGCTATACAAACTAACAATGATAAATTGCTCCAGCTCCACACAAGATACTTCTATAAGGCGTTCCACAGAGAGGCTCACTATGTCCTTCCTTTCTTTAAATTTTATTTTTTTACTAAGCAATATTAATGAGCCACCGTGTATTGCATTTCCTCTGCAGAACGAACTACCAATCTGATGATTACAAAAATTGAACATAAGTTCACATGTCTTTAACCAGTGTTCTGTAATACACAGTATGTCAACATTTTTACTGCTCAAAAACAACTCAATTTCTAGTAATTTATTTTTCATGCCTTGAATATTTTGGTGAACCAGATTGATAGTATTGTTCTTAAATTTACTTAGCTTACTTTCTAATTCTAGGCCAGAGAGACTCTCTGTTGTCTTAGTGTCTAATTTAAATTAGATATACTATTTCTTGGAATATCTTCCAAGGTCTTACTAACTAAAACCTGCTCAATAGAAGCAGGTTGTCTAGCCAAATTCTTGGCTGTTATATACAATAAATATGATAGCGAATCAGCTATCTGTCTTTTAAAATATGTAGATAGATTATATCTATCCTTTGTCAAAAAATAATTATTACAACTTATGTACCTATTGGTATCAATTAGTGTAAAGTTTTTATTGTACAATGTTAATGTGTGCATTGTCTGATTTAAAATATGTCTCGCATTATTTTCATGCTGACTAAAGTGTTTACTATAAGGGAATGTAAACATAATTAGATTTTTAGTATTAAAAAAAAATATAAAATTAGTTGTATTGGGTTTAAGGACCACCACTTGGTGATATCGGCTAGATTTAAAAGCGGATTTACTATTACTCAAAAATATACATGGAAAGTGATGTAGTACGAGTATACCTTCTTGTACTGTTTGATCAGAACACGCAGATTCGTGGATTATAAGGGTTTTAAGGGGTACTTAAAATGGTCTGCGTTGATGCATATTTTTTTTTTTTTATAGAACGGGGGGCAAACGGGCAGGAGGCTCACCTGATGTTAAGTGATACCGCCGCCCATGGACACTCTCAATGCCAGAGGGCTCGCGAGTGCGTTGCCGGCCTTTTAAGAATAGGTACGCTCTTTTCTTGAAGGACCCTAAGTCGAATTGGTTCGGAAATACTTCAGTGGGCAGCTGGTTCCATATAGTGGTTGTGCGCGGCAGAAACTGCCTTGAAAAACGCTCAGTTGTGGAACGGCGGACGTCGAGGTGATACGGGTGGAATTTCGTATTCTGTCTCGACGTCCGATGATGAAATTCAGCTGCAGGTATTAATCCGAACAACTCCTCTGAACACTCTCCATGGTAAATGCGGTAGAAGATGCAGAGGGACCCCACATCTCTACGCAACGCCAAAGGATCAAGCCGCTCGGAGAGGGATTGGTCGTCGACGATTCGAACCGCTCTGCGTTGTATACGGTCAAGTGGAAGGAGCTGGTACTGGGGAGCCCCCGCCCAGAGGTGAGAGCAGTACTCCATGTGGGGCCGAATTTGCGCTTTATATAGTTGCATGCGGTGGCCCGGAGTGAAGTACCGCCTCGCCTTGCTGAGCACACCAAGCTTTTTGGAGGCTAATTTAGCCTTTCCCGCCAAGTGACCGCGAAACTGAACGTCGTTCGATATGTCAACGCCAAGTATTCCAATGCTGGCTGAGGCTTTAAGAAGAGTGTTTTCGAAAAGAGGAGTAGCGACAAATGGTGTGTAAGTATAATTGTGTAAGTATTATTTTTAAATGGGCTAGTAAAAGGGAAACGGAGTTTACATTTTGTAATGTAAAAGTTTAATACAAATATTTAATACGTTTTATGTATTCGTAACGTTTTAGGATATGTTTCAAAACTTCTGAATAGGTTTTAATAGGCTCTACGCGCTTGACTTGCAAACTGGTAGTAAATTTTTCTGACGTTCATAAGTGTTTACCTATATGAATAAAGTTATTTTGAGTTTGAGTTTAATAAGTAGATAGATAGAGAGATAGAGTAACGACTGAACCTGAAGACTGAAGACTGTGCATGGCTGTTTTTATATTCCAAAAGAAGCGGCGTTTATCAGCATAATTCATTATTTAGATACATAAGGTCATTGGTTTTGGCATATATAATATTCTCGTATAATTTCTACTATTGAACTTTTATTTACTACTACTGAAATATAGTTTAGGATAATTTTGCTGTATATTAATATATATGATAAAATGTATTATAACATTGATACTTACTCGTCCTAATTGTCTTATTCGTTTCCTCAAGTTTTCTAAAAATAGCTCAATTTTAAACCGTCTTGATCCCCTTCAAGTGATATCTTGTTACTATCATAACAAGGGCTTTAAACGAATATTAACAAGCGAATTTAACACTTATTCCTATTACGTAACTTTGTATATTGCATTTGGTGCCTTAAATTATTTCGTAATATATATTGCTGTCAATTTACCCTAGCAATAATATTTGTAACCAGATTTGCATCGACTATACAAATGATCGATGATATGCAAAATCTTGTTTAATCCAATAGGCGCAGATAGGATTAAGTTAAATTACCAAATAGTTTTGATTGATACAAATAATTTAATAACGTTTTTTTAAATGAATGTAGTGCATTTTACAGCGATTGTTCAAACTGATATAGGTCATAAGGAAAACAAGAGTTTCGTATTGTTATACTGTTGTTTACGGTATTTAGACGCAAATATTCCCGTCCCAGAAAAAAATCCTTCAACATTTCGGCGGTCAACTTCATCTTGACAATTCTATAGCGTACCAACTACCATTCAATTTTATATTTTTTTTAAATATAGCACTGATGGTTTCTTCGATACCTGTAAATTATACTTTTTAAATAAATATCTTTAAATGGTTTTAATGTTAGAGAAATGGGTTTCGCATCGTTCAATGACCATGTTCAATATGTACCATGTTCAACAATATAAGGCCATTTTCAAACACTTCAAAGAACTGAACATATCTTAGTTCAGCGGAAATAGAATTAGCATTATACGTCCGGTGTGATTCATAAGTTCTAATTCGTTTGAAATAATGAATAGCCTTGGGTTTATCTTAATAATTAGGGTGACAGTGATTTAAATGGCTCATTAATTAAAAGAAAACTATGAATTATTACGCACTTTTTAAATAAAAATTAAATATTCATAGAAAGGAAATGAGGAAGGGGGCAATATTTTTTTAATGATTTTAAGCTATTGAGAATCAAATTTAAATCATATTGCCCTAAGTCCTGCTAAAATCCTACTAGAAACGCAAATTATATATAGGAAAGAAATCCATCTTCAGTAAGGCGTGTAATCTGTAGTTACCGAGAAATGTTTCTTTTTTAAAACTAGCTTAAAATAGCCATCCATTCAAAAACGGATCGATGACACGCTTTCGTATTAGGCCCCATACTCCTACGCGGTTTGATGACCCTTCCATTGTACGTATATCGTAAAGAACTTACCATCTTAACATCCTCCGAGGCTCATTTGTCTTTTATATGAAAATCTTTGAAAGCGTAAATGAAGACGTAAATCAGTGTCATCGGGGACTAGCGATTTCTCCGAAGCCTAATGTGTATCGGCGGAAGTTATTGGTGGGCCCAGACTATGAATAATGGAGCGTAGAACGGAAACAACTTCCGGTCTGTAACTGCCCTTATCTCGAGCGCAACTTTGATCGCAAAATTTAAAACTCGTTCGAACGCCATTCAGACTGTTTTTGTCCAAAAATTTGGGACAAATTCTATTCTCGCATGCGGCAGTTGTTTTATACGACCCAGTGCTTTCTCACTAATATTAAAAATGTGTTATTTAGTTATATGATTTTCACGCTAAACAGCTTCATAATTCATAATGAGTTTCCATTTTCACCATCTCTTAGATATTCGCTTCCGTGTTTCAATTAATTCGTTACGAACATTGATATTATAAATTATTGTAATTAATATCGCAAAATTTAATTAAAATAATTAAAGCTTTGTTCGTAGATTTTAAATATAAATTGTATAATTTTGGTGATATTTTTTCTCGATATATTTACATGTCTAGTACATATATTTGGAATTAAGCTTTATTTAGCTCTTACTTATATCGAGATCCGAAATAACTAATTATGTGATGGTAAAGGCAGCCATTTCGTTGTTACCACTGTCATAGCACCTAATTTTTCGGGTCCTATAAGCTGGCATGCCTTATTACACTTAAATTATATGTGCTTTTAGTGGTAGTTATCACTAACAATTATTATGAAAACACACTATAAGGAAGAGATAATTAATTAGACGTATTTTTATTTAGTTCATTAGTTCGATTGCTCGTGTGTTTTTGCCTACCAGTATATCAAATATCCGATTTAGTCGAAAAGACCGAAGTGTTTTATGCCTTAATTGGAAAGATTCCGTCCTTACCTCTTAACCATTAAATCAAGTATTTTCACGTAATTAAATACGAAGTCAGATTCACAGAAGAGTTATTGGTTTCTGTTTGAAAATATAAGAGCATTCGCTGCATCCTATTTCGCCCAGTCGAATTCAATACAACCTTTATAGATTTGACACCAACTCCAACGTAGGAAATTAAAGATTCTATCAAAGCAGTAACGAAGTGAATAGTAAATCTTTAGCAATGGTTTTTGAATGTTATTTATACATTTTTATAATGGGTAAAACTAAGGAAAATAAGTTTTGGGCTGGTTTTCAAAATAGTTATGTTTTAAGTTTAAAGTTACAGTCTGGCAACCCGCAAGGTAAGGTTTTTGTAGAACCGACTTAGTGCTTTATATATTATTTTTTTATTAATTTATATATAACTAGCTGGCCTGGCGAACTCGACCGCCTAACAGTCGATTCTTATTTTTTTTTAAATACTTATTCTGCTATTCGGGACACCGGTCTAGCTAGTAAGATAATAAAAAGAAAGTTGATAAGACAACAAATACATTATCTCAAAAAATAAAAATTTACCTTCTCGGAACCCCTTCACTAACATTTGAACTTTATGATATGGGATTAAAGTTCAAATTGACTTTTAAGTATTATTACGAATATTTTGTATGGGAATATAGAAAAGTTGTTTTTAGGCTTTTTCACTCATTTTTTATTTTTTTAATATTTTCGAACCATTTTTTTTGAACCATCCTCGTACTTCAAGGAATATTATTAAAAAAAAATCAGACAAATCGGTCAAGCCGTTTTCATGTTATGTCGTGACAACGGAAAACGGGTTTCATTTTTATATACATAGACTGGCAAATGGGCAGGAGTCTCACCTGATGTTAAGTGGTATAGACATAGACACTCACATTGCCAAAGGGCTTTGAAGTGCTTTGCCGGCCTTATTACAGTTTTATACCTTTCAAAGTTCAACTGATGAACGAAGACGTTTAATCCAATACTTTTTACAATGTGTGACCATCGCGTTCTAATCTTCACATTATGTCTGTAAATTACTTTCAATATACCTTTATACATTCTGGTGTGGTATTGTATATCTGAGTTTCATCATCGGACGTCGAGGCAGATTATGAAATTCCAGCCTTATCACCTCGACGTCCGCCGTTCCACAACTGAGCGTTTTTCAAGGCAGTGTTTGCCGCGCACCACCACTATGTGAAACCAGCTGCCCACTGAAGTATTTCCGAACCAATTCGACTTAGGGTCCTTCAAGAAAAGAGCGTACCAATTCTTGAAAGGCCGGCAACGCACTCGCGAGCCCTCTGGCATTGAGTGTCCCCATGGGCGGCGGTATCACTTAACATCAGGTGAGCCTCCTGCCCGTTTGCCCCCCGTTCTATAAAAAAAAATACCTAGAATTACATATCAAATACGAAAGTATAAACTATCTGTCCCATTTATATAAACTACAATACCTCCAGGGAGTTAAATGCTGTTTAAAAAGTTCACGTACAACATTAAAAAACTAATCCAAACTTCATTGAAACTCATTAAAAAACATCCATAAACCCTTTTATAATTCCCACCATAAAAAGTTCACTCCTGATGTCGTTATGACACAATTTACGTTGGGTCACGGGGTGAAAAATGCCTCTAGAGAGTAAAATGAAATTGTGTTACATTTTGACTGCAAAATTACAAAAGCGTACTAATTTGAATGATGTGCTGTCTCGGCCAATATGCGTGGGATGATGGCAGAAACATAAAGCGAGACGCTAGGCATATAAACTTCATATAAATTTAATTTCGTTCTCATGTTAAATAAATCATTATTTTATTTGGAAAGGATTGCACTAAAAAGACTAACGTGGGCTATCTATAGTCTCCATCATAAGTCAAATTTAATCAAATTGTTGTAATAGCATCACGAGCCACTAGCAAAATCATTTAATTATATTAGGGCATTCATGTTACTTACCATGGAGAGTGTTCAGAGGAGTTGTTCGGATTAATACCTGCTGCTGAGTTTCATCATCGGACTTCGAGGCAGAATACGAAATTCCACCCGTATCACCTCGACGTCCGCCGTTCCACATTGAGCGTTTTTCAAGGCAGTTTTTGCCGCGCACCACCACTATGTGGAACCACCTGCCCACTGAAGTATTTCCGAACCAATTCGACTTAGAGTCGTTCAAGAAAAGAGCGTACCAATTCTTAAAAGGCCGGCAACGCACTCGCGAGCCTCCTGGCATTGAGAGTGTCCATGGGCGGCGGTATCACTTAACATCAGGTGAGCCTACTGCCCGTTTGCCCCTGTTCTATTAAAAAAAAAATCATGGGTGATTTACCTGAGTTTTCAACGGCAGTCTAGGCGTCTTCGAGTAAATGACCTACATAAAAGAGATAGCCACTAATTGAGAATCTTACCTTTTTGAAAATGGATTACAGACATAACAATTAACATAACATAATGTTCGACGTCCTGGTGGACAGAAAAACTGTGTCCAGTTTGTGTTTCCACTACACCAACTTCTTTCTATTTAAGATCATGTATATAATAAATACATTAAAAAAAAAACTGAAAAAAAAAAACAAGTAATAAGTACGTTAATTACTCTGAAATATTTATAATAACCATAACGGTAATTAATTTTACAACATTTGTACGTTTGTACTAACATCGTTTTGCCATTGTTTTTGTATATTACGGATCTGTTAGTTTAATCGTCAAAGAAGTATCACTACCTACATAATCTTTTTAAGTTTTTTACGATTCAAAATCTTTACTTTATCAAAAATTCATTTCTTGTCGGAAGGAATATAAATATTTTACGGAACATTATTAGTATATTTTTTTTTAAATAAAACTCAATTACATTTATTATATTTTATTATCGAAATCAGAATAATTTACATTGTAAAAAATACACATACTCAGTAATCATTACACTAGTTTTAACAATTTTTGGCTCTAGATGATTTTGATACTTTAAAACCAATCGTTCAGTTAAATAAATACTAAATCAATTTATACCTGATGATCATCTACGTCCTAATTTCTTTGGCATAAATATAGTATTTTTGAAATATAAATACTAGAACTGCATGACCGTAGTGAAGTAGGTTGCATTTGGAACAAACGAAGTGTTTGAACTAGTTGCTACATTCACACGAGTCACATATAAACAATATTAGAAACGTCAGGTTATATGAGTTCAATTATTGATTTATTTGACACAAGACCTATGTAACATTTTCTATTTAAACGGCAACCTCTTTTCAGAATCTAAATATATTTCACAGAAGGCTTTGTAATTTGTAACTTACTCTAGATATAAACTTATCTACTTAACATTTAAATGTATTAAAAATAAAAGCTGCATCTTTGGAGTATTTTACGCTAATATAGGGGTTAAACTAACAAAGTACTCGAAAGTTCTGCTTATTATTCATTGTATTCGGTTTACTTTCAGCTAAAATTCACAGTTTATCATTTAGCTTTGTGATGTAAAAGTGGATATGCCTTGCCTTTGCCAATTAAACACTTGTTCCTTTCCATACTTTAAGATAATAAAAACTTGAAATAAACCAAAATTACATTGAAATATTTTCACATTTTAATTCTTCTTACACTATTTAATAAAGGTACAATGGTTTTTGTTGGTATCAGATTTACATCTATCACATTGATAATATTTTTTTGTTGCAAGTGATGATATATATATCTCGGGATGTTTTATTCTAGCATTCATTGCGCACACGATAGACTAACCGGGTTTAACAGTCACTCACGTACAGATACCGGCAAACATCTTGAACAGGGGTCCTTGCCTGCGCAGAAGCGATTTTTAGGTATCACTGGGCGGCGGGAGAGTGACGTGTCGATTGCGTGATTGGTAAATCAGTTGACGTTTATGTCCCGCGATGCTCAAACTTTCCCCCACTCCTTTGTTTAATGCTCAAGAAGTTTGCCGGTAACGGTACCAGCTCTAAGTATGACGCGCGTATCAAAAACATGGATTTAGATTCACCAAAATCAACAAAATCGTCTATCAACATAAACGCTTATCAAACATTTCAACCATCCATTTAACTTATTATATATTTAGTTTGACGGATTATTTCTGAAAATAAAAATGCAAATATGGATATTTACTATGCGATACTTGACATATTTCACCGAAAAGCTGCAATTCATTCTGACATTTGCTAGTAAATCCCCACATATAAACAACTACAATTTTATTGAAATACTGTCACAAAGGAGATAAGCGATATGTATTTTATTTAAGACAACTATCAAAATACTAATTGACTAACCATTTGCGGAATATTGACGTCGCTGATCCTAGCTATTTCTAATTATGAAAAGGCAAACGAGGTTTTTTTTCCTTCATATAGCAACACTTAATATCTAATGTCTAGCATAGGTAATTGAAAGTAACGCATCTGCTTGTAATGAATTCTATTAGGTATAAAATCTAGTGCAGTGCGCCTTAAAGGAAACAGACTTGCTATATAATTCTACGATTATAGGTAATTGTAATTTGTACCAAGCGAAACAGTATCTGAGTAGTCCATATTTAATAATAATACACTTTATCAATATAGAGTTTAAATTTCATGAAAAAATAAGTATGAAAGTCTGTGGTGGGTAACATGAGGATTTCTTACATAATAAATATGATTATGTCAACTTAACCTATTTATTAACACATTAAACGAAAGTAACAGAAAAAGCTCTCATAGATACAGCGACAAAGTCTACACAGAACATCGACAGTCATCTCTTATTATATTTATTATACAGTGATTTTAATATTTTTACACTCCACGAATTTACATCGGAAAAGAAAACTCGAATTTGGAATAGAAATAAAATTATCTTTGGACGGACAGTACAGAAGCTAACGCAGATAGAAAATAAGCAAAAAGAACTGGCCACTTACAAAAGGGATTTTAAAATAAATTTAAAAATGGAACAGTGGGGAATTACGTGAGATTATTTCGCCAGTCTTCCTGCGGGTGTGCCGCCGTGCAGTTGGTTGCGCACCACCTGGATTGCGTTGTTGGCGGGCAAGGATTCCCACCGGGTCGTTGTCGTCTTATTATTCTTCTGGTACGTAGGGCCGAGCCCACGCAGCCGCCGTCACTACGGCACGGACTCCACTGACCCCAGTCAGACACTCGACAATCCAGCAACCCTAATTACAAGGAGCTTAATGTTAAAGTGCTTGGCATTAAAATTATGCTCGGGAAGAGTAAATAATTATATAAGGTATATTGCAGTGGCAAAACAGATGGGATATCTCTCGACACAGCTGAGTTAATTATATTCGAGGGAGTTTATATAATTAAACTTCTCATGAAACATTACAGTCTCAAATATTGTTACAATACAAATATTTATACCTATTTTGTATTCCTAAAATCAATAAAATATAATATCATACTCAGTTAAGATTTAACAAGGTAAAATAATCGTACTATAATCAAATTAGAAAAGTTGTAATTTGAAACATATTATTCATTTTTGGCCTTGATTTTGAAGTATCTTTACGATTAAGTAATTCTTCTAAATATCACGTTTAAACCCAGTCTTATAACATTTTATAAGACTGGTTAATGATCCACATATGTACATATAAGGTGAGTATATGTATAATTATTATTAAATACTAATTAAAGTTCTTATCTTCTTACTAGCTCTTTTTCTCTTCCTCCTCTCTGCTGGATCTGTATTATCAGCTCGTAGCTTGCGGCGGCGACGTGCCCTATATCTCCTCGCTAAGCTGCGTAAAGCTGACCGCTCGCTGGCAGTAGGCCCGGATGTCGGCACCTCATTTGCTGATCTTGGCTCCTCAGTTGAGGACGTGTTGTTCATTCTAATAATCGTTGAGAAAATTTAAATTTGGAACGAGCGATATGACGCATTAACTTTGAAACGTTTTACGACTGTCACACTTTTTGTTATCTTTTTTAATTGTGTTTCTTCAATTTAAAAGTTATTTTAAAATTGGAATGGCATGTTATAACTATAGCTTTCTGTCTAACTTATATCTTTGAAAACCTACACTGGCTAATGGACTTGTATACTCGTATACGTCATCTGATATAAGAAAAACATCTCTTAATAAAATCCGTAATGACAAAAAACGCCGAAGAACCGTATGGTATAGTTACCTCACAGTTACATTTTAAGAAAATTGCCACGAATGCACTTAACTAACGATTTTGTAGTTAACCTTAAGAGTTTTAAAGCTATCTGTTTATAATCAGTTGACAAATAAGTATCTTATCATCGTCTGTATCGAAATATCAGATTGAAAAGCTAATTACCTCCAAATTAAATCCGTGCAACTTTGAATTAAAGACCGTAACTATATCGCAGCAATGAGATTATTTTAGTGATAATTTCAGATTCAAAACAATTTTATACGATCTTTAACATACACTATATTTTTTTCAATACTGCAGTTATCTGACACATAAAAAATAAATTACATCAATGGCGCTACAACCTTTTTAGGTCTGGGCCTTAGATTTCTGTATTTGTTTCATGATCATTTGTTAATCTTATAGGCCGATCAGCCTTCTGCGCCTGACGCACGCCCTCGACTTTTTGGGTCTAAGGCAAGCCGGTTTCCTCACGATGTTTTCCTTCACCGTTCGCGCGAATGTTAAATGCGCAGATAGAGATAAAACCCATTGCTGCACAGCCAGGGATCGAACCTACGACCTCAGGGATGAGAGTCGCACGCTGAAGCCACTAGGCCAACACTGCTAAAAACTCTTATCTGACACATGCTTGTTGATTTATGATTATGATGTACTAAATTAAAAAAAAAACCAGCTTACATTGAATAATAAGAATATGCACCATCTGGCGTTGTCATGGAACCTTCAGAGTAGATCCTGGGTGCTTCATTTCTCTCTACCTCTTCAGCTATAGAGAGGGCCCGATTGCCGTCCAACACATCTATGTTATTGTGGCTTAGCTTATCCAATTGAAGAACGTCGTATTTACGGTCGTCACTATCGCGGTGGAACACTTCGGAGAGTTCGTATTCTCGCAGCTAGGATAGAATAAAAATACATATAAAAAACGAAATTAATTAAATTTATTTTATTGTATTTATCAGTATTGCTGTCACTGTTTTAAGTTCCAGAGTAAGGGCGCTATATACGCTTTGACGTGTTAGTTATTTTTTCCTTCTCTTTTGTCTCTATCGTCTGAAACTTGGTCTTGTCTTTATTTATCCAAAACCAAAATAACTAACTGCGACCTACTTTAGATAATGAACGCTATACCTTCATAAGTAAAGCGTCTTATTTAATTAGAGCCAGTGCCATATTTAAGCTTTTTAACAGCGCGGCTCTACTAAACTGAAAGGAATAAGAATATTTGAAATTGTATTCCATGCGAGTTATGTACCTAACTAATTTAAAACGGAAGTTCTACAAGTATATATTAATATCTTGGACAGACACCTATCGGCGTCATTTCCCTCAACCATTTTTAGGTGAAGCAGGTGATTAACAACCCGAAATAATTAATGTTTCGGCCAAAAACAAGTTCTAATACAACTAAGTTTTTAACCATCCTCAAATAACTTTTTAATCAATTTATACATATAATCTATATTGTCATATACACATATATCACACGAATAAACTTACTTTAATGAATTGAAACGTGGCTATAGGCGGTAGTCTTCTCAAATGCGGGTAGAAGAATGATCCCGCAGGATGGGAGGGGTAACGGGACGTGATTCGATACGCCACACCTTGCGGTGCCGTCGGCCAGTTCGGTGCTGTGAATGTGAAGCCGTTGTCTGTGCCCGCGTCCAGTGGGTCAACCTAGTCCACAGGAAAACATATAGGAATAATATAATAATAATATAAGTAGACATAAAGGAAAGGTTAATGTTAAGATAATTGTTGAATCGTCGAAGACCAGTTACCTTCCGAGCGGGTTAATCATCTTCTAACGCATTTAGGTACATTTAACTGAGATCAGACAGAATACGAAATATTCGATATCATTTCGAGGTCCATCTTTGCCGCGCACCACCACTATGTGGAACCAGCTGCCCATTGAAGTATGTCCGAACCAATTCGACTTAGAGTCAAGTAAAGACGTACCGATTCTTAAAAGGCCGCCAACACACTTGTGAGCCTTCTGGCAGGAAGAGTCTCCATGGGCGGCGGGTATCACTTAACATTAGGTGTTATATAAAAGAGAAATGTATTGTATAGAAATTAATGTGCTCTGCATTGTTGGCATGCCAATATTCGCTATTCAAATTTTTGTATTTGGCATTTAGCAGACAGGGCTTGTTTCATAGTAAGGTTAGTTACTCGTACCTGCCACACATCATCTATGATTTATGTCATGCTCGCTATGGTTGGTACTTGTCGATTTAAATGTGCAAAAAAAGAAATACATATTCGTGGGCAAGCCGCGATTGGAAAAACAACCTTAATTTGGAGAATATTCCCTAATTTATTTTAAACTCAAATAACGCATTTTACTTCAAATAATACCTCAATTGTAATGCTGTCCAGCCAATTTCCGTCGACGCACAGATCAAAACTATCCACACCGATAAACCAATCTGGGGACGGTATCATTTTGGCCATCACTGACACCTGTATAAAGATAATATATTACATTAACTTTTTACTTATAGTATTAATGCATATATATACAGTCAAACCTGGGTAAGTAAGAACTGGATAAGTGAGAGTAATAGCCGGGACCCGTCATTTTAAGCTCCCAAAACCTCTATTAGCGAGAAACAGAAACCTCTGTAATGGAGAGTAGTTTTTTCCCTCATGGACCTCCGTAAGTGAGATTCCATCAGTTGACAAGGAATATTCGACAAAATTTATGAGATAGAGAAAAACATTCAAAATACAAAAACAGAAACTCAAACGAAATTGACGCATTTTTAAAGCATAAGTAAGTTCTAAATAAATTAAATTATATATACACATAATAATATATATGTTGTGCACATTATCCACATCATTTTATCATATTACATATACTCGTATACTACATTCGTACTTGCTGTGACTTGTTATTGCTGCGTACCTCTATAAGAGAGAAAAGCTACCCATGTACCTGCATTAGCGAGAAACTCGGGTAAATAAGTAACCTCTATAAGCGAGAATGAGATTGTGCTCCCTTGATCTCTCGCTTATCCAGGTTTGACTGTATATACCAACGAATAAGACACTCGGCATTATACCTTTACCAGATTAGATTGTTAGGTATTCGACGATAAAAAGATAGTATGGGTAGTTAAAAACCTCAACAAAAACAAAATTTGTTACTTTCTATAAAATTGGCATAATTGCTGTATGATATATTTGAAGAATTGCTATAAAAATAATTTGCTTCAGTTTAAAAACAATTTCATTAAATCATTCCGGTTTCATCAGAAACTTTTTATGACCGTTGAATAGAAATGCTAAATCACTTTTCTCATTATACTTCAGTAAGGCGAAGCTTATTTTGTTTTTATTACAGCTTATGTTCTTGACAGGAATGACATCTCTTTGAAGTGATATTTCAACCATTTGCGCCGCCTCGTTCATTCTTAATTTCTTCGAACGAAAATAATTTTAATACTTAGAGGTTGAACTAGTATTTCAAGTGGTCATTTCTCCCTAAAATCTAATTAATAATATGTCGAGCGCAAATATAATATGAACATTTACAAACACTACATTATAAGAGACCAAAACGTCATAGGATGAAAAAAATTTACGATTCTTACGAATTTAATAACATATTTAGAATATTGTCATAACTATTAGTCTTTTTACGTAAGTTTCATGAAATCAGTCTAATTTCAATGTTTAAAAAAGACTGATTTGTCTAGACAGAACTTTGACAGAAACAGCAAAACAGTACGTTAGTTAAAAGAATCGAATAACATAGTCTTTAATCTGTAAAATAGATCCAAGTTATATAATCTATTATCGTCTACTGTTTGTAGTACTGCTAGTTATTTTGATTATTTGTTTACTCTATAACTTCGTCTGATAATATACGTTTGAATGTCAACTGTCAATGTTCAAACACTTAACATTAAAAACATAAATCATCTTTTTATCAGAAAGCCATTAATAAATTACATAATCTGTTATCGCAATTATTTTCTACTGTTTGTAGTACTGCTAGTTATTTTGATTATTTGTTTATTCTATAACTTCGTCTGATAATATACGTTTGAGTGTCAACTGTCAATGTTCAAACACTTAACATTAAAAACATAAATCATCTTTTTATCAGAAAGCCATTACGAACAGCGATATCGTTAATTTTCCTACCATCATGTTGACAAATGAACTCGAGCAAAAAAACGCAATGAAACAGTAAACAACAAAAATTAGTCTTAACTGGCAATAAAATGGCTGCGATCGCGATAAATTTTCCCTTTTATTACCGCTCCATTTCAATGGAGTGCTGTTTTTTTTACTGACGCGTAATTATTGTTTGCATTCGGGAACATTAATTAGTGCCGAAAAACGATATTTTCGACCAGTACGATGGCTTTATGTAACGAGAATTTAATTGCGAAGTATCAGTTGTTCATTGTTGTTCGTTTATCGTTATCAGTTTCATGGAAATGATACGATTTCATTCACATTTTAATTATCTGTACATATATTTATGGGCGTGCTGTACTGTGGTTTATTAATGCTGGTTGTTAATAATGATGTTGATAATACGACAGGGATAATGGTTTTAGGCATGTAGGCCGGTAATTAAAGCACATTTATTTTATTCATTGTTACTTTTACTCATAATGCCATAATGAATATATAAAACTTATAAAGTTTTTTAGTAAAAGTGTATAATTAACCGCGTGTTACTCTCGTATCAAAGTCTGCTATTATCACAGAGAATTCCAAGTAAGACGTCGTTATATTAATTACTACGACTTATGGAGTCTTCTTTTTGAAATTCTTATAGAGTTGTAGGGTATAAATATGTACTATCGGTGCTTCGTAGGGAAATAACATTTTGCTCGAGTTACTAAGTCTGAATAATTCGAGATACCGTGTAAGGGCATGGCTATTCTTTTTTGACTTAACGAGTTTCGTGTTAGAGAGATTCCACTTACTTTTTTATTATAAGAGAATAAAAAAAGTGAGTTTTATATACATATCCAATATTTAACTAAACCATTTGATGTGTTACTTATGAAATACTAAATAAGTAATAATAAGTATAATAAGGTTTTGAAACTTCAATAAATAAAGACATATATCATATAAATATATATAATACATCTTTCATAACTTTTATGTTTGTTGTACGGAAAATATTATTAGAATAACATGTATATATAATAACTCATTTCTTACCCGAGAATGATTACCGTCGACGAAGAACTCAGACTCACTCCGCCCTGCACCCTGACCAATAGACGGTGCGCCGAAGACGTCCAGAGTACCAGGACTAGATCCCAAACTGTCCAATCTTCCAGTCTCAGCAAACTGCTTAATGGCAGGTGATACCCTTCTGCCCAAGTGGAATAAAACGTATGAACGGCTATGGGATACCCCTGCAAAGAAAAATAATAAAATTTATATGTATATCAGGTTATACATACGAAAAGACAGTCTTTTGTTTTTTATTCCTCTTTTCGAATTGCCTTCATTTGTTTTCAGTATCTTTTCATATACAGGCGCGGCTTTCGTTCATGTATTATATGGACAGAAAATTCAAATACATATAGTTATATATTCAATGTATTCGATCACAAACCTAAAGTTTGAGCAGCTCGAACTTTACATTAATCAAAATCGAAATTGGTTTGTAAGTAATATTATTGCTGTCTTTAAAAAAATAATAAACCCATAATCAAACTCTAGCGCCTATTTTAAAATTTTGAGCTGATTCATTAGTTTAGCTGTTATAGTTAAGAGCACAAGGATAGGAAAGGAAATTACCTAAATAATTTTGATATTAAAATTCAAATTATCTTTAATAAAACAAAAATAATCGAGAAAGATGTTTTGAATTCCATCAAACAAAAATCTATACAAAAAATTGTACGAAAATTAATAAAAGTCCGAAAACAAAAACAAAGTATATTCTAAAAGTAATGAAATATCTTCAAAGTTAAAGAAAAATAACCCGATAGTATAAAAAGTTTGGAGATCAACACCCGGGCAAAAAGATCAGGGACCGGAACGGATTAAAACTTTCCTCCGATCTCAACAAATACCGTTTATATTTTTTCAAGAGTTTTATGTTTACGAAGCAATTTGTTACCCTTTTTTGCCTTTCACAGTCCATCTAAGATTTAATTTAAGTTCATTAAGCTGCCCTGTAAAAGGCTGCATTTTGTCTCATTTTTTTCCAAGACGAAACTTTTCGTACCAATCAGTACCTCGTCGTTTAATTTTAGCTTCAACTTAATAAATAAGGACAGGTTTAAAAAGTTGTTAAACATAAAAGCATATTTTTGGTACTATAAAATGTTAAGAAACAGTCAATACCGTCTTCACCATAAGGGCACTTGGGGCCCGTGCCCAGGGCCCCCATTCTAAAGGGGCCCTGAAGGACAACATTTATTTTCGTAACATTTTTGTCGGGCACATTACACTTTTTTCACAAATCAGTAATCTTATCAGAAGGAATATACTACGCCATTATATCGATAACTGCGCCTATTCCTACTGTACTAATTAATAAGGATATAATATAAGACTCAACAAAAATCTCGAAAGAAACCGTTATCGTAATCGTAACCAAAAAACGAGCAGCATTCTAATATCATTAATGACATAATATATGATACTGTATTTGATGACCTTTAATAAATGGTCATACTTAGTCAATTTTCTTTTATTATAATAAGCTTTTTTTAACTTTCCAAAAGGGCCCGAATTTTGGTGTGCCCAATAGCCCCAGCCTAGTTCAAGACGACCCTGGAAACAGTTCCAGTACGTTTTTTTGTTAACTTGATATGTTCACAAAATTAAACGTCCTTAGTTTGCAATTATGAGTAGAAGGAACTTTTGGTATAAATAATAACTGAAATATAATGATCAAGAGTCATGTGGTTCACTGATGAAATTGAAGGCAAGTCGGTAATCAACCATTCAAACCTGCCATTAACAATTATCGTTGCGCCTGCAAAGCCCAGGAACATATTAAAAATAGTTGTTTTTAATAATACTTTATAGAGGTGTTTTAAGTTTAAAAAAATATAAAAAGCACGTCCGCATTAAGCCTGACCTATATACCTACTATATTTTCATGGAAGCACTTACCGATCCAATGAAGTCGTAAAAATAATTTATTTTAAGCGCTCTAAAAACGTCTTAATGTCTTAAAGCGGCAATATTATTTGTTCCAGCGTTAACTCAAATAGTTATTAATTAATTACTCTGAGTACGAATTCAAGGGGTAAGATTCATATAGACACTGCGACAGGCGTGATCTTAGGTGGTACTAGTTTAAAAGACTTGCAATATTCGCTCCTATTACTGGGCGTATACTATTAGAGCACAGTGGTTGTCGTAGTGATTTTGTCTCAAGCCCCCGGCTAGCGCAAATATTCCGGAAAAACTTAATACATTCTTTATATAAATATCACTGAAATGTCTGCCATATTACGTCTTAATATTGAGATGATTTAGAAGTCATTTGGCAAATTCGTTAAGTGCTTTCAGTGTAAGCAGTTCACACATTGGTATAAATAACTCTCTAGTGTAATTAATTTTCAAACGTCCTATATAGTCTACGCTCTTTCATTAAGACTCAATGATATAGGCTTAGAGATATCAACGTGCCTTTTTGTCTCAGCTTCGAGCTATAATAAGCTCTGACTTGTATACTTTGCTTCAATTAATCATTATTAAAACTATTATCGTAAATTGCAATCATTGTTTACATTACGCATGAGTCATGAGTTGATGAACTTGCGAGTTGCCAGTTGGCTTCGTTACAAATCTGAGAATACATGCACTACTCTAAAAACTAATAATCTCAAAATACTTCGTTATCTACATTTATAATGTCGTTACGGACTGCTCATTAAGATTGTTTTTATTAAAAAGTAAAACTTTTAATTTCACATACTTTAAGACTAACAAATGTTTATAGTAATACTAGCTGACCCGGAAAACGTTGTTTTGCCATGTATATTATTTCTAGGAAACATTTTTATTTATGCTTTATTACCTTATACACAAACATATACATAACAAAAATACAAAAAAAAACATGTTACAAAAGTTATAAGGCAACGGGCGGCCTTATCGCTAACAAGCTATTTCTTTCAGGCAACCCTAATGTGGAACAATGAAAAAGAAACACCTACAGAGGATAGAGTACAAGAATTGCAAAAATTATTAACAAAAAAAACACTCAAAATAACCCGTTACTATAACTAAAATAAAGTAATGTCTAAAGGAAAAATAAGAATAATAATAAATAAAAGTTTGTACAGACAAAATTTAAAATACAAACAAAAGATTAATATATATAAGCAGATTTTTTAGTTCAATAAAATAACTATCTACCATAATAAATAATAAGGGTTGATCGTAGAGGGGTGAATAATAAGGGTTATATGCTATATCATAAAAACGTAAATACAAAATATTTAGTCTAAAAAATAAAATTTTAGAGGTGGACAACCCTTAAAATTAAGAGGGATGAAAAATAGATGTTGTCCGATTCTCAGACTTACTGAATATGCATCAAAAAATTCAAAAGAATCGGTCGAGCCGTTTCGGAGGAGTATGGGAACGAACATTGTGACACAAGAATTTTATATGTTACATGAAGTCCCGTACGCTAAACACACATTGAATACATATTATGGAAAATAAAAAAATATATATTAAGTAATCTTCTTTGGAATCAATCGGCTTTTTATTGTTACTTCGTTATTTATATTAATTTATCTTTTTATTTGTTCGAAAGAAGCCACTAACTGCGAAAGTGTTTTATAATAATTTTATTTGACTTTGAATAAAAAGTATTTTTGCATTGTAACTAATAGCCACCGTATATTACTCTGCAGTCTTAGTCTTACCTAAACAACTTACCGATAAAGGCCTCTCAATTTTTTTAATTGTCTTTACATAATTTTTTAACCGTTTGAATTTGGTTTAAACAAAGCTCAAAATTAAATTGCAGATAATTGTACACATCTATATTACCTACCCTATAGGCAAAATTATATAGACTACTCCAAAGAGGCAAACAATACATTGCAATAACGAGTAAACTTTACACAGATATGGTGATGTATAGCAGATAGATGAGGAATACTGAAAAAACAATCCACAAAACCTTACTGGGGTATTTTACCTTTATATAAATAAGATGAAGTCAGCTTAGAAGTGGAGGTGCTTGGTAGTATTAAAAAAAGGTTTCATTTTTTATTTTATTTAATGTAACTTTCTAGTAAGTAGTTTTGTTTGATGTCCTGATATAATTAATGTTTGATCTCTCCTGATGAATTGTTATTCTATTTATTCCATAATGATAGTCAAGGCAATTAAAATTTGATTTTTAAAAATTATCTAAAGTTAACAAAAAACATTTTCACAGAATACATAAATTATAACGTTTGTTCGTCAGCAACTACATAGCCCATAGGGTATTTTTAACCAACTTTAAAATGGTTAAATAAAAATAAATCGTCAAAGGAAAAAAGAGCTGTTTAAAATGAATCAAAGATGATCTGAAATCCGACTGTCAATTAATTATTCGCCTGCGGACACTAGAATTCTTAGAACTGTATCACCTTGTATTACGAAATTTTTCTTTAATGAGACTTATACAAACAACACTCTCATAAGATAAAAAAGGCAAAATCGCGCAATGATGCACACAACCCGCCATTAATTAAATTCCGATTTTACTTCATTGTATTGACAATATTTAATGATCCAACCCTGACTTTTTATAGTTAAAGCTAATTTCTTAAAATGTAGTCTATAACATTTGGCATTGCTTATGGTAGAGTATGTGCCTTGTGGCCAGTATCAAATGATTTTATTCAGATAACCAGGAAACAGTCTACCAAAACTACCAATAGTAAGAAATCATTTGGATTTGATTTCAAGTTTATCATTTATTATCGGTAAGAGGGCTGGTCTCTCACTGTCAAATCATGTTTACGCCGTGATCAAAAGAAGCAAATAAGTTACTTACATAATAATTTTATTAATAACTTATTTTAGTCTTAGGAAATATATTCTAATTACAACCATTTCAAAAGGCTCTATAGAACTAAAGCGATTAAGAGAACGTACCTTAAACTAATGGGCTTGTTTTGCCAAGCCGAAGCTCTTTTCCTAATTTCTTTTCGCTGAGAAAAATAGCTGAATCTATTTAACGATAGCATTAAATTCTGTAGTTTTTGCTCTTCTAGTTCTGAATTGTTCTTGCTGAACAATTGTTTTTCCTTACTGTGTGAATTTATATTATCCACTTAATAAGGAACGTTCAATGATGTTTGGTGCAAATTCGGAAAGAGTTCAGTGTGGTTAGTGCACTTGGATTATAATACGAAGGTATCAAGTTAGTTTTTTTTTCGATAACAGCGAAACAAACATTATTTGAGATTTAAATATTAAAAATTGTCAATAAAACAGACGCCAAATTATCCCCTGGATTTTAGAGGTTACTAGATATTAGTTTTTATATCGAACATAAGAAATTCCAAAATACTAGAAATATAGAAGTGTTCTAGTAAAAAAATTAATATAAATTCGAATCCTCACAGTAAGCATAAGGCACCATTAGTCTAAATTAAGCCGTGTTAAGAGCATACTTCCACGTACTTCTCAGGTATTGAACGCGATGCGATAATCGAGTCACAATTGAATCGTTGCCAACTGAGTGAATAATCGATGGAGTCCTCGTAACTATGACACATTTCGTGATGTAATTTTGGAGCAGTTTGGTGGCGCTTCGGTGAATTTAAGTGTTGACACTTTAAACATTGGAATTTCTTGTTAATATAATAAAGGCGTTTAAAAATTGTAGCCTAGGATTTTATATGAACGAATTTAAAGCAAAGGAAAAAGTTTACAATTTGATGCGTTTGTTTTTTAAACTATAGTTACAATAGGACTGCAAGTCTGTTAATGTCTTCATACGAAACTTTTACTATGGTTTCTACCTTTACGTTATGAAATGTATTTATATATGACTGAAGGCAGCAAACGAAATAAATTGCTTACATCATTAAACATATTCGTACGAGCAGTCATCTCATCAAAATATCTTGTGACGCCCAAATTACCCCCTTAATAACCCCTTCAATTTACAGTTCCCTCAAAATCGGATCGAATGACGAAACACGACCAATTTACGTCCGTGTAGGCGTCGATAAACAATGGGTAATCTCTTAAGATGTACAATTTATATCCAAATAAAACTGTTGGCTTACTCGTATTCGCAAGTTGAAGTGTTAATGCCCTTGAAAATATAATGTGCCATAAAGATTTACATTTATCTGTGACTATATGTCTGTTTCATATCGACGAAATTGTTCACAACGTTCTTTATCTGTGGTAATATAGGATCTTAACTAATTAGTGACTTGTGCTGGCTAGTGAACTTAGTGTTACCAATGCATATAAGTGTGTTTCTTCCTCCTTATCTCAACGTTTTCCTAAAAGATCCAACATCCTATAAACCTATTTATAATTACATAAAAAATACAATTCAAACAATTTAAGTGATGAAATTTAGTGAAGTGAAGTTAGTGTCGCCAAAGTATATGAACATATTCCAAATAAGTCATGACTTAAAGGTCTTTGTTACCAGGTCATAAAATTAAAAAAAAAAAAAAAAAAAAACTAATTAGTCTGTCTAATTAACAAAAACTATATTTTTAATTATTTCTAACATATGACACATAGCACATAATTGTTATTACCATTTCTATTTTAAACGCCGTAAGATGGAAGATTCTAATAGATAGAATTAATTTCAAATATCTGGTTCTGCCACATTAAAAAAAAATATTTTTCTTAGTACGTATAGTTTGTATTTGCCACAGCCAAAGGATGACACGAGGGAGAAGCCTCCAAACATAAACTTAACTTAGCAACTTACAGTTAAAGTTATTTTAGCCGAAAAAGTTTTTGGGACAGTTTGAGTACAGACAAGTAAATCCTCTTTACACAAAACGCGTTTTATGTAGTACATTTATAACATTATCCTTTTAAAAATTTAACATGTTTAAAGCGCATTATGTGCACAATAACAATGTATACAAATATGAAGAAATCTAAAACATGTTTGTTTCACCGTTTTGACTTTTGACATTACGAATTGTTATTTGAAGATACTAATCTACGTTATATATTGATGAACCCGTTAAAATTTACACTCGTATACTCGTTACAGGGTAGTCAAAAAGTCGTGGATCAAATACTCTACCAAAAAGTGACTCTGTATTACAAGTTTTGGCGCATTTAATAGGGATTCTGAAACGGTATTATACATGGCCATGAGTAGCTCCAATTTTTTTCTAGGACGAAAAATCTAAATTAAGGACCTCCCGTAGAACAATTTTTTACAGCTCCTCCATCTAACCTCTGGTTGCGTTTGATGCACGATTTTTTGGCAAACCTGTATAAGTAATATTTTAAATATAAATGATCCCCTGGTCGCGTTTATCTGTATGACGGTGATAAACTTAAATACTACTGAACGGGTTTTATACTGCTTTTACCAATCAGTACTGTGATTCTTGTTGAAGGTTTTTATTGATATTCACTCTAGTTCAATAATCTATTAGTGTAAACGTACTAACCATTACCGGCACTGTTCGAATAATTCCCTAATATGTTCCCTTCCAAATACCTTGTTCCTTACTTCCCGAAACACAATAGTGTTGCTTAGTGATCTTGTTTCCTGTCACTATCGATAAGTGTCTATTTTAGTGACCAGCCCTGGCTCTCAGCCAATCCTAGGTCGGATGAATGCAACGGGATTGTTAAAGGTTGGACTCGAAATAGGCAATAAGTTTCTTGTGTTTATTAAGTTATTATGACGTTAATTGATGGGCAGAATCTTTGTGAGTTATACATCAATATTACTGTTGTTTATTAAATTGTCTTTTCTTATATTGCACGAATTCCCTTATTGAGTATATAACAAGAGCTCAGATACCTTGGTAACAAAAGATTTTTTACTATATTTAATATTATTCATCATTGAAATGAATACCAACTTAAGGTCTATTTTAAAAATAGTATCTTTATATTTCGAAGAATAAGTAATCAACACTTTGGATCACTGGGCTAGCATAGTAAGTAAGTAGATAGTATTGTTTTTTATTGACATAACTTTTAGACATTTAAAGAAAACACTTTTTTACCGAATTGAAGTTTATGTATTATTATAAAATTACAATTATTTTACATAATTTTAAATTTTTCCGACTTTTCGCCTGCTTTACAGCGTGCGTGGTCACGGTGACTGAAGACAAAAGGTCTTGAATATCAAAAAGTATCACAGCTCTAGAAAAAGTTGTATTATCTGTATTTATTTCCCCGGATTGACTAAAATATATCGACTTATTCCTAAAAAGTCAATTTGTTATGAAGATACACAGATGAATTTACTTACAAATACTTTTAATAAATAGAATATAGCGTATTTAAAAAAGAAAAAAAGAAGATGGATAACTAACCTGTTACTTATATCAATATTCATTTTAAAAAAAACTAGTTTCTCTCTTCCTCATTCGTAGGTAAATAATAAAAATATTTAATAGCAAAATTTTAAATAACGTGTTGTACTAAAAATGAGCGCAAATTGCAAATGCAAGCTAATTTTACCTTTGTCGAGCTTGGAGATACTTTAACAACTAATTCAAAAATAGAACAGTCTTTTCTGAAAATAGTTTGCACCCTCATAATTTCATTTACAATAAAAATGTTCCCATCAAAGTGAAAGTTTGAAGTACCTTTCATAACTGGATGGGCGAATTTCTATTTCAGTACAATAATACTTTTAATTAATTTTTACACTTTAACTATTCAGTCTAATTATATTTTAATCTCACAGTTGCTGAATTGAGATTCATTAAATTAATAAAGTAAGTGCTTTAAAGCTGGACACCTGCACTAGGTTTTAGAAGTTTAAACTGGATTTCATAATTCTGTAATTTTTTTTAAACAATATTAAATATACCTCATTTATCAGTAGTTAAGATCCGATTTTTATAATAAATTTAATATTAAGTAACTTTCAGTTTACGGAAAATTGTTGTCTCAAACTGTCTCGTTTGTCTTATTTATTGACTATTACCACTAAGCTCATATATTAATAAACATTTTATTATAGTATTACCTACAATCTAAGGTTGCGCCAGCTACGTTTATTCTCCTTCCATATCAATATTACTGCAAAACTAAGCCAGACAATTATAAACAGGGGTTCTTCGTCAAAACACAAATAAATGCGGCCAATGTATGCACTCGAGACACAACAGACTAATAATTAAGCACTTTTAAAAGTATGCAGACTTGTAAAAGTAGCAATAATTATTACGTGCTAATTGAATTCCAAGCTAAAATGAGAGGCAAGGACAAAGGAATTCGTCACTCACACTGTTCACACCAAAACTTATATTTTTTGACGTGATAACGTCTTTAAAATCGTTTTAGTCGGGTGACATGTTCAGACACTTGTGTCACACCTTAACCTCACGAGCGCGATCGCTTAGTCGGGTGACATGTTCAGAAACTTGTGTCACACCAAAACCTCACGAGCGCGATCGCAGGTATAACGAGAGAGAGACGGACCGATCTCCCGTCTCTCTCACTCTAGCGGCATACAAACGAATGGAGATTTGTATGAATGTATGTATGAAGAAAAATGTATATCATAGTCGAATAAGTAAACTTGTCATTTTACACCCGAAATTTATCATCAAAAGTGTGAATAAAACGATAGATGTAATTTAAAATTTCAAAAAAATTGTTATCTTCATTAATTCCATACTTCCCAAAAACTTATATCACCAATAAGACGTTATCACGTAAACATCTCGATCGTAAACCTACTTTACAAACAACCAATATTTTTTTTGTACATTAAAACTTACCATACACACGTGACCATTGAGCAGGTGGCCGCCAGTCCGGATAATGTTTCGGAAATTTCTCCCTCGTCCAATAGGTGTGTAACACCATTTTATACACTGTCATCTTATCCGGGTTACACGAATCGGAGTCGGCCGATGACAGCGCCGCCGCTAGGGCGGGAAGTAACAACACTAACCACATTTTATCGATAAACATTGTCCCGACACTAGGTAGCGTTCATGATGTTACAATTCGACCCCCATCGGAGCTGGAACAAAAGAAAAAGTCAATTAAATATTTTTCGTGTTAAAATACGGCACTTCAAAGCTGTGCCTATGTATTAGTGACTGTTTCATTATCTAATAAAACTATACCGATGTGTTTAAATTTAGAACTTATAACATAAAACAATCGAAGATTTTTTTATTGTTTGGGACACTCCGTTTTCCGTCTTCCGTTTTCCACTCATTAGACGACGAGAAATTTATTGGAATATAACCACTGTTATATTCCAATAAATTTTCACTAAAAATATTTTTTTTTATTTAGGTGACTATTTTAATTTCTTTTATTAGTGACTCTGCGTTTTTTAGTTATTTAGTTCGTCACAGGAGAAAGACGTAAATATTATACTATAAATAATACTTTAATTAAAAATCAGCAAGATAGTTATTTAGCGCTGTATTTTTTTCAGTATTTGTATTACATAATAACAATAATTGTTACTGAAGAAAATAAAGCGATTATTAAAATAGCTGTTTTGCTAATAATTGTTACCGAAAGCCAAGACAGTCAACGCCACCGACGCAAAGTAATTTTGGCAGATCAATCTAAATGAATGGACAGTTCAATTATAGCCTCTTCATTCATGGAATCCTGATATATCTCCACCAATATTTACTTTATCTGGGGCAATTGATACTGTGACGTAAAGGTTAAAGACCTGGCTATTTTTGTACCTACCTTTGAGGTGATGCCGTTTGATACACCGGGATGGGGATACTTGATACACCGGGATGTGGATACACCGGGATTGTTATTCCTATGAGGAGATAGTATATCTGTGCTAATGAGAGCTTGCTTGGACGTAACTAGCAATTGGATTTAAGTATCAAAACTGATATGTAGGACTTATAAAATACTAGCTGTACCCTGTCACGCTCCGCTGTGGCACATGTGCGATTGAAAGATATAGAAATGAGAAACAAAACAAAGAATATATATATAAGTTCAATTTTGAAAAAACATTTTGTTAAAAATAAAAAAAATAGATAAAAACAATCCTTGATGCGTATTATATATCATAATATTTCAGCTCGATCGGTTCAGAACTTTATGAGTTTTTGAAGCGTACACAAACCAACATATCATTTTTATATAGGTATATAGATTGACCACGTGGCTTATGGATTCTGACTTTAATTCCCGACAAAACAATGTTGCGTGTAGAATTACTTGCCTTAAAAATGGTTAATGAAACAGATGTAGGAATGTTATCCCACTGGGGAATTACCATTCAAATGTATTTATTCAATGTATTTAGTACAAAAAGCTCCTAAAATAACAGGTTCTGAATGTGTCTCTCTCAGTAAAAGGAATACAGCTAAAGCAAATTATAATCCACGTTCATATTACAGTGTTAAAGGTCACAAGTAGTTTAATTAACTGACGTTAATTTTGAAATTCGAATAAAAGTTCACCAACCTCGCGTTAGCTTTTACAGTAATTAGTTTTACAAAAAGAACATTGTTCTTGGTTTTCGCGATAAGAACATTTTCAAACTGAACGTATTTTCTTAATTTTTGTGCAATCTTCGTATTTTAAAAGAAGACGATTCGACCCCTATTCGATCAAATAACTGGATTGTTTTCATTAATCGATTTTTCTCAATGAAAGCTTTCGCACGCAGTGGGCTGTCTAAGCGAATCACCTTCAAGTCTCATTCCATTGTTCTACCCGTTTTCTAAGCCGGTCACGTGCCCCCCAATGAGAAATATGACAGCTGTCTCATTTAGTTATAGATAGAGCTACGTGCAGAATTCAATGGTACCGATTCAAAAAGAGGAGAGGAACAATAATAAGGATCAGTTTGCGTGCTGAAATAGAACGAAATTTGGCCTATTACCTGATACTCGTATAATGTGTAGAGGAAAATTTTGGGGGTAATAAAATAGTATTTGTGTAACCAAGAGACTTATCTACAGGAATCTATTGGTAATTTGTAATAAAAGTATTTCCAATAATTAATAATAATAAAATATTATTTTTTTAGAAACTTACAAGTTTTATTGTGCAAAATTTAAAATATTTTTAGTTTATAAAAGTCAGTTATCGTTTCTTAATTAATTACATACAAACATATTTGTTGGCAGTACACATACGGTTAATTAGTAAGGCCATGACAAACTAACATAATAGCCTAAAAACAATCACAAAATTTTAATATTATATCCCTAAATTGTTTAAATTTCATTTATTTATATGTTACCGTGTCGTACAACAAATATTTATAATGTTTAAACAACATTTTGAAGGCAATAGTCTAAGCTTATCATTGTTTCTAATCAACTAGAGACTAAGACCCCCGAGTTTGTTTCGACATTTCTTCTCAGGGCAGTCAGTTAGGTAATGTCGACTTCATCTAGTTTAGGAAGACATTGTAAAAGTGATTTATATAGTCCTACTTGCAAGAATAAACTATTTCATTTCATTTCATTTCATTTCATTTCATTTCACTAAGGTATACTAAACAAATACTCTTTCCATACATGCTCCTGCTGATAGAGGACAAGTCTTTGTTTTTTTTAAATTCATGTTATTATTATTAATTACTTGATAATATATCATGTGGAACATGGTGTAATGGCTGCAGCTCCTAAAAAACGTTGTGTAAAAAAATGGCGATTAAAAAGAGTGGCGGAGAGTTTATTGCCAGTTCTTCTCTCCCGTTCTGCGCCCTTGATTTGAGAACTGGCAGTAAGTGTAAAATTAGAAGCATTAATATGTATTTCTTTACTGACGAGTCATAAGTGTACATTATGTTACATATATGATTAAATAATTTTTACTTTTACTTTTTACATAACGATGCTTACGAAGTAATTACTAACATTAAAGGGAAATTCAGTCATAAAACGATGCGTCATTAGTCTCTCGCAAAGGGTCGCATGAGATTCTATGTCCTAGATAGCTTCAAAGACGTATCTAGGTTTTAATCTCAATGAACTCGTATTTCTCAGGATATGGGCTTTGACATGAATGCAGTGCGCGTTTAATTTCCCGTACTGAAACAGACGCTGTTTTCAGGGCTGTTTTATAATATATAGCATATGAAAGTAATAGGAACAGATAATATGAATAATATTTTGTCATAAATTGTCGCTTTATGTAACATCATACAATAATAGCTTCATTCCACAGTTCCTTCCATATTAAGGGAGTGAAATTATTTAAAAATTCAACCGCACAGCTTTATACCTTATTCGGTATACCAAAATACACTTCTGGACACATCTATTGGCCCACCTTGCATTTTCAGTTTCTTTTGGTCCTACCTAAAAATTTATATTAGGTCGAGTAAAAAGTTTTTATACAGTTTTGAACCCGGCACATTCATGATTGCACTCAATATATTTTTTTTTTAATTTCGAACACAGAATTTAAAGAAACAAAAGACAATTTGGAGCCTGCTCATTGATATCAAACATTCGAATACTAAGAAAACTTAATTTTATTGGTTTAGTTGGATTTAATTCTTGAAAGTGTGATTTTTCTCTTTGGTTTTGCAACAAACATTACTTATTCTTAACATTAAGATGAGGTTCTATCAATAATCTATGGATACTTCGCCTGAAGTCGCCGCCCAAGCTGTGGCACTTATCCGGGCCGGACACAGCCAAAGAAATGTGAGTGATCAACTTAATTTAAGTCGATCTGCGGTCCGAAACGTTTATCGGAGATACCTAGAGACTGGCGGCTTTGTTCGTCGCCAAGGAAGGCCACGATTTCGGGTCGACAACTGAAAGGCAGGATCAATTCATCGTGACGACCAGCTTGAAAAATCGTCACCTTACCTCCATTGAGATACAAAACCAACTTCGCGACTTCCATGGAGTAAATGTGAGCGCTCGAACTGTTCGGAGAACCACACAAGCCAGCTAATGGCCCAAAACGAACGCGAGCCCACCGAATAGCGCGCCTTCATTTCGCGCGCTCACACTGAAATTGGACTCAGCAGCATTGGAACGGTGTACTCTTTTCTGATGAGTCTAAAATTGCGTTACATGGCAATGATGGAAGGAAGAAGGTCTACCGACGTAAGGGAGAGCGTTTTGCACAATGCTGCCTTGAAGAGAGGGTTGCTTATGGCGGTGGCTCATGGACTGTCTGGGGCAGTATATCCGCGAGCGGCAAAACTCAACTTGAGGTTGTTACGGGACCACGGCTGCCAACATTAAATGCTGAAAGGTACATTCTTGAGTGCTTAGAACCTCACGTGATGCCATACGCGGACTATGAGGTCCCAAATGTCATTTTTATGCATGATAATGCAAGAGCCCATACGGCCGGCATCGTCAGAGAATACCTTCGGGATGTGAAAATCGCAGTTATGGACTGGCCAGCCAGAAGCCCAGATATGAACCCCATTGAGCACATGTGGGACGAGCTAAAAAGACGTGTTAGGGCTCGTCAGCCAGTTGCCCAGACGATGCAGGAATTGAAAACTGCCATAGAAGAGGAATGGGAGATGATCCCTTAAAATTTCATAGAGCGGTTGATAAACTCTATGCCTAATCGTATGAGAGCTGTCGTAGATGCCCATGGAGGCAACACGCGTTATTAAATTAAACCTTTATTTGATAAAACACGTTTTTTATTCAAAAATCAACTGACTTCATCAAGGCGTATACCCGACTTGTTAGGCGTATCTCCATGTGGTGTGGTGTTCTAAATTCAAATTTAAAACAATACGATCGAAAAAGATGGTAAAATGTATCAGGTTCAAAACTGCATAAAAACTTTTTACTCGACCTAATATAAATTTTTAGATAGGACCAAAATAAACTGAAAATGCAAGGTGGGCCAATAGATGTGGCCAGAAGTGTATATTGCATGCTGCTTCGTTCGTGCTTTTAAATTTGAAAATGTCGGGTTCGTCCTTAATTTTCCTCCTTTAGTAGATGTTTACATCACTTCACTTCACAAGCTTCATCTGCCAATATTTTAAATTTCTAACCCCTGTTAGGCTCTTTTTAATCAGTTACTAGTTAGTAATATATAGGTGATTGTGGTAAATACGTATTGATTATAAGAACACTAGTAAATAGTGTATGAATAATATTTTTATATTATTAATTATATATTCATAAATGATTGAAAAACATAAATTGGTCGATATTAAATACTAATTGGAACAAGTAACCTTAAAAATTTTCTTAAAGTCATTAAATATAAAACCTCAAAATAATGAACAATATGAAATTTAATATTCGCTTCTGAAAATTCGTAATAGTAATTTTTTTCAATATTACCGAGTTTCCAAGAACCTACTAATTTTCTTTCATTTCCCCTCATTTTACGAACTGAATTTTCCAACCCTTTGTTTTTAAATATTCCCTCGGGACAAGTGATTCGATTACATTGTTATTTCCAGTTTAATCGCCTAATTGTGGGGTTTTTTGCTTATGTAATGTGCACTGTATAATAGTATAGAAACGTATAATAATTATATATTTAAATAAAAACTGTCCATAGTAAAAAAAATTGCAAACTCAACTCAATAACTAATGGACCTATTTTAAAGTACTTTTAGAACGTAACATTCTGTTAACAATCCCTGAGTAATATAGACATTTTTTGCCAATGCTTTTCGTCCGTTCGTAATTAGAAGCATTCAATATGTATTTCTTTATTGTCATAAGTGTACATAGTGTTACCTAAATGAAATAAATGATTTTGAATTAATTATACCCAAAACAATTAAAACAAATGTCCAGCTGTGCGAACCGATTACTATAGGTATATTATATATTTATCACAAGATCTGATAGATATATAAAATTAAAATAGAACAAATACCTTAAGTTTTCCAAAGCTTTAGCTTTTAAACAATTCAATTAACAATATTGAACTTTGCAAGTTTCGTGAGGATAGCGGTATAATGAAGTTTTAACAATTCATGATATTGCTCAAAGTGGCGTGCTTTAAAATTTTATGCAATACTCTGGAGCTTATGCAAGGAATGTCTCGGACAGAGATGAACCTTGACTATTTTAATATATAAAAAACTTACGTGATAAATGTATGGCAATTAATGATATTTCATTAGATGTCAGTATGAAATTGACGCAAAATTAATATCAATAATATTCCTTAAAAATTCGCTGTTTAGACGTGAAACATTTTTAGGATATCAGTACTTATATCACGAAGATTGTTTTTGTATTTTATTTTTGCGTTGTTATTGGTATTATAAATGTTAAATGTAAAGAAAGTTATCAATAATTTATTTAATATCTATATAGTTTTTATAACATGTTCTAAAATTACCAAACCTTTGATATAACAATTTCTTATTATGTAGTCAAACTCCGAATTCGGTCATAGATAATAAAAAATATGTCACTGAATTGATATACAAAAAGGAATTATTATATAGCCAATGTCAAAAAATTTAATCAGTCGACATCCATACTTGATTGTTGATCATCAATTGTCAATCCTGAATGCATTGTCATGTTTTGTATGGGTTTTTGTAAGCACTAATTGGAATTTAAAATTTGAGTCACTTTATCTGGATAGAATTCATTTGAAGTTCATTTAAAATATTATTTGTTGAGTGAAATACGTCATTGTTAGACACAGAGATTCTTGTTGGAGAATTCAGTGCTATACATTTAAATACCCAATTATTTATATTTTATTTTTACTGTTGTTAATAGTCTAATTGCACTTTGGTTCTAAATAAATCTATCAATTCAAATAGAGTTATTTTTGAGAATCCGCTGCTTTTTTCAATACATATCTAACGACATTTTAATTAGGATTATCATATATTTACATACGCTTGTTTTAAATAGCGTCTAACTAAAAGTTATGCTTGCGAGCGAACTTGTGACCCTATTATTATTCACATAATCGTTATTTGTACGTTTATTTTAATATCAATATGAGTTATTATTATACAATCGTAACTTGTAAATCTATCTTCAAATCTATTAGAAATAAATATTATTTTTGCTTCAGGTAATAGAAATATAGCGTTCAACATTCAAACAGAAATTCATTCAAAGAAAATTTGAGCGAAACGGTCACCGTGAGCCGCCACAAGATCTACGATAACTCGAAAATAGATTCTAAATGGGTCATAGTAGTCGAACTACGAAGTTTATGTGAAAGATACGAACAAATTTATATAATTCAAATTTAGTTTTTTGATACAAACATCGAATACTTTTTCTCGATTTACAAAAACTACTTTAATAATTCTGATTATTAGCTAAAGATAATAATCAGACCGTTCGCAGTACTGCAATCAAGAGACACATTAATAAATATTAATGCAAGAGAATAATTATGTACCCTAACAAGCGTTTATCAATTATATTCTATATATGATAATCAAGCGTTAAACTATTTTACCCGATCATTCAAAATATTTATTCTTAATGCATGACATGAGACATGGGACTGTGATACTTCTGCATGCATTTCACAGATTATTTTAAGGCAAGTAATTGTGCCTTACAACTCGCAATAATGAGCTTGAACTTACTTTTGATCCTTACTAAAGCAACAGGATTCGAAATCAGAACAAGAAAATGTTTAAGCTTAATTTATCAAGCCCTAATGTTATGATTATTTATTTTCAATCTATTTTTAGTGTATGGGATATTTCGGTACTTAAAAGTTATGGTGTACGTTTTTAATTCACGATTATTTCATAGATTGCTCAGTCTTCTGTATTTTAAGGAAAATCTAAATATAGCATTTAATAGAGACACTTTGTTTGCTCCGTTACCCGCAAGTAGTGTTTAAGTACAGAGATCTGCCGTTTTATTATCCTGCAGGTCCTTGGTACTAAATCAGAAAAACATTGTCTGAAAACGTTTAAAATATGCAGAAAATGTTCTTAGAAGCCAAATAAATCGGACAGCCATAATAACTAAATATATTTCAGTATACTACATTCCTCAGGGTGCGTACAGACTATGTAACATATTATATAACTTGTGTTTTATAACACGTCCACATTATGTAACCTTGTCATTCAACATTACAACATAAAACAATATTATACACATTATAATAACAATGCAATATAACAATGTTATGTAACCATTTTAAATAACAAAAGAAAAACAAAAAAACGTAGATGCTGGGTTCGTCCTAGCATACATATCAATAACATGTTATTATAACATGTTTTATAACATTCAGTGTCCACATTATATGAAGCATGTTGTATAGCAATGTTGTATAACATGTTATGTTATATAGTCTGTACGCACCTTAACACTTAAAAGCTTGGAAGCAAATAAGATATTTCCTTAACAAAATTGTGAACTATTTTTAATATTTTCAACACACCTGTCAACGCTAACACGCTCGTAGGATACGAATGAAATCGGAATAAATTGATATTTCAGCGCTTCAGTCGTTACTTTACAAGGGAAGTCACTTTCAATTTCACTAGCGCTTTACGGCACTCGATCGTGATGTGCATACATAGACGACTTTATTTACTTAAGAAGCGTGATGTTTATATAAAGAATTATTATTTATTTTTGGAGCATCTTTACATACAATTTATTACTTACACGTGACGGAATTTTATTGAATTTGTATTATATTAAGAGTATCGTAATAATTGTGTTATTATATGGTAATTTAGAGATTTTTAGTTTCATTTAGAGCTAAATTACGTTAAAAAAGTAGAATTAATTAATTTAATGACTATTATGGTGAGACAATAATTTATCCCTAATATATTATATGTTATACCCATATTTTCTTGATTTCTATTAACAAAGTTATTATTTAGTATCCATACTATACCTGTAGAAGGATTCCTGTTAAATACGAAATTTTATATTTCACAGACAACTGCCACAAAAAATAGTATGGCATTTTAAAATAATTTGACTACAAACCAACACATGGTACACGCAAGGCAAAAAGTTCGAAAGCGATAACAATAAAGTTAAAAGTTGACTGCAAAAATTATGATCACAATAATTCTTGGGGGAATGCTAAATCATTGTGTGCGTCGGCTGCTAATGGAGGCAAACGTGGAGTTTTTTGCACAATTGAAAAAATTCTTTGCCTGAAATGGTTGTATTTTCAGCGCTTTTCTGTATTAAAAATATATAAAATCTGCTTCATACAATTTCTTGCTTGTTCGAATGTCTTTGCAAGGAACAAATATGATTCCCGAATAAAAATTGATTTAATTTTGGATATAGATTTAAAAGTTTACTTTCACTTAACTAAAAAAAAGCTTTATGCAATTTCGTAATATTCCACTAATTAATCGGTGGACTAATCAGCTATCTCAAGAAAGCTAAGAAAAATGCGTTCTACATTGAATTCCATTGTATCGGATGGGTCGCCCGCCGTCTGTTGAATAGATATTTAATACTACCTACATATTAATCATAATCATTCCAGTGATTATAATTGTGTAATCATATCACGGCAAAGAGAATTCTTGTAAATTGTAGTATTCGTCTAGTTCTCTCCTTTATATTTAAAAAGGAATGTATTATGACATAATACACAGAATTAGAGTTAACAATAATTTCTAAACATTGAAAAAAATATATTTATATACCTAAATCTTATAACTAATAATATAGGAACTCTTGTGAACTCAGCCAGTGTACAAAAAAATTGTCAAATTTGAATTACATTTATACAAATTTTAAACTACATTTATATGTAGAAAATCTTATTCTTACAACTGAATATATATCACTTCGTTACAAAGGGATCCCGAAGGTATACCCGGGAAGCTAGTAGAAAGTGTTACGGGCGACAAGCACTTAATTCTCCGCTAATACAGCGGAGTATTCTCCTAAACAAACAGTGCATTAGCAGTTCAATTAAAGTATGTTAACGAACTAGATATTCAATGCAGGTACAAAAACAATTACTATAGCGATAATCTATCCGCTCAAAACTTTCCAAATGCATATTACTAGGCAAAGTTTTCAGCAGATTTTTGCAGGCTTTGCAAGAGATTTTTAAAATTTTATTAAAAAAATATTTTCATGTGAATCGGCATGAATTGTATTCTACGCAATAATAAGCCTATAGCGTAATTGAAGTTTTAAATACTATATGCAATTTTCTTGTTTAATGTCTATTTTTGTAAAGCTATGTAAAACAGAAATATTGTTTCTTTTTTAAAAAATAAATGTCTCCTATCATTGTAGTTTTAAGTGTTGTGTAAAATAATAATAAATTCACTTAAACAGCGCACATTAAACCATAGAGATGTGAATCACAAAGAACATATTACAATGTAAAAAATAATAATTACTCAGTCAATACAAACCTCATTAAACGAATCCTAAATGTTTTTGAAACTCATCCATTGAATAATGTGTTTACACTAACATCAACATTTATTTTAAACATCAACATTTATTAATTGTCATAAGTTAATGCATATTTGTTCATGTCAAATATTGAAACAACGATATTGAAAAATTTATCGTGATATTATTTATCGCAATTATGTATTTGAGTGACGCGACGTTATCAATACGTATCGTAACTTGTAAAATATACTGAAATGCAGTTAAATCTGTGGTATTAGTTTGAACTAAGAAACTGTATTTTTTTTTAATAACAGACAGAAAACGGGCACGAGGGTTATCTGATGTTGAGTGATATGGACCGTCTATGGACACTCACATTGCCAGATGGCTCGCAAATACGTTGCCGGCCTTTTTATTTGTGGCGTCTTTTGTATACGTACAAAGATTTAAAAAAATTGAAAACAAATATCTTAGAATACGATAATATATATATGAATTCAATGTTTCTTTAGAATTGAGAAGAGACCTTAACCAAAGGACCAAAACTTATTTTAGTTGTACATATTACATATAATTATATGTAATATACTGAATATGTATATAAAATTAGATATGCCATAAATTAGCACCCGACTATTTAATCAGAACATACAGTAAAGATAACAATTTGTCTTATTATATAAAATTGAACTACGATTAGTATTAGCCTCTAAGTTTTTTTTTCCAGAATTTCAAATTTATTTTATTTAAAATAACATGTAATTAGATGGCTAACGATTTTATTTTTATTATTGTTATACAAATACGTTACAAAATTGTTTAGCAAAAAAGAGAAGACTAAAGAACTTTAAATTATAACACTACAATTACCACTGAATAACAATATAGTTTATTAAACAATGACGAAATATTATTTAAAATAGAAAGCAAAAATTATATACGAAAATCAAATCATCTTAAAGCAGGAGATATCTTTAGGTAAGAGGAAAACGATAATTGCATTAATTAAAAAAATATCTTATAAAAAATGTTTGTATTTTTGTTAGGATAAATAAAATATGTATATGATAATTCCTGAGTAAACAAAAACTTCAGTGTTCACAAGGTTCGTCGTAAAATACTCACCTATTAATATTTTAAGCACAGTCCGCGTAACACACATTTAACGCATAGTCCAATACGTTTCGAATTTTTCAGTACAACCCGGTAAATAGCGGGACGAGCAGTACTCACGTCCAGAACTGACGAGCCCTCGGACGAAACTAGGGAGCTGAAAGTGCTCCGACCTATACCGGGCTAGAGCGAGATGGGTTTATCTGTTGGAAAAGGATGAAAGAGGGTGCAGAGGTGCGCAGGAAAGAATTAGATGTTTATTGTGGTCTACGTGTACGTGTAATAGGATAAGAGAAGCTGTGCGTGAGCTTTTTCGTAGTTTCGAGTGACAGCCGCCGTTAGCGTTTTCTTGGCTGAAGTTCCGTCACTTTAGTTTATCTTGGTTAAGATAAAACGGTTGCGGATGCTATTGTTTTGCCTTCGTAATTTAAACAACTTCGTTTGTTTTAAAAATACATTCTTACATTTAAATGTTTATATGTAGATACTTATTATATTTTGTTTTGCACACACAAATACAATACAAAATAAGCAAAATTATTGTTTTTTTATGTTTTCAGTCATGAAACTAATAATTAATAACTGGCTCTCGTCCTGCTTTATTTATTGTTTTTTATAATGCAAAAAACTGAAACTTATTGTCTTTATTATTAATATTATGATTTAGCCAAAATGTTTTTTCACATCACTTAAACCGTTTATCACAAAGTACCAATTGAACACAACTACATCCGTTTGAGACAAACATCTTTTAAAAAAAGCTCTAAGTTCCAAACGGCAAAGTTATTTCACGGTCGATTCATACAATGGAATAAGGTGCGAATCTTCGCAGCTTCGATAAAAAGTCAAGGAATGAAAACGATTCAAGTTTTACAAATTTAAAAACTAGATTTAAATACAAAGGCAATGTGAATATTGCTGTTGTTAATGGTTGATATTATATTTGAGTTTTTGTAGGTTGGAGTTTGCGTTTTGTTACAAGAGATCATTATTTAATACCTTGATTTATAGCTCAAATGAAAAGACACTGGCATTTGTATTGAGCCATGAAACAAAGTAAACTTTTTATTTCTTGCCAGTTACATAGAGGCACAAATATGTCCCATAGCGAGAGAGCTTATTATGAGTGAAGAATAAATTCATACATACGGGCTAAATTACATTAACATATTTAGTAACGGCAATTTAGGCCGAACATATAAAAAATTATACTTGTTTAAAGAAAAAAACGTAACTCCGTCTATCAAGTACTAAAACATATTATAAATGTATTTAATTTTAGTCTAATAGTAATCTATATTTCTTTTGCTTCTGGAAATGTGTATGGACATATTATACCATAGACTATTTCCCCTTTCTTTCTTCACTTAATCACAACACTTTTTAAATCACCCATTGCCAATTTGCATATTTTAAACGACTTTTTTCATGCACGACGACTTTATTTACGTTTTAAAATACCCTATGTTAAAGTCAATGTTTCGTAAAGGCTATATTAAATGGTAAATGTTGTGTTCACAAAATACAGGAAAATAAATTGTATGTAGTTTGGCCCTTTCATCCAGTTACCTCCTGAATCGGCGATAATCGAACGCATAAAATTTTATATGCTACAGCTTTATCTGTTTATATTTTATACTAGTTTTGTAGAAAAAATATTCTCACTTCACTTACGAATTGTTATTTAATTAATACGCAGTCAATGGATGTTTTTGGTTGAACAAACTACAAAATTCTTAAAAAATACAAAAATACAAAATAGTTTTGAATTTGGAACTTTTATTTAAAAAAATATGAAAAGACTTCTACATCTATTTCATTATAAGAATTTTTTTACAGGCCAGTTGGCTTTTATGTCAATTTTAGTCATTTGAATTTTTGAGTTAGACTTAGTTTGTCCTCCTTAACCTTACGAGCATGTATTACTTGTGCATAAAATCCATTGATCTAGCCAAGGTTCGAATCCTCTACATCGGGGTTGAGAAACGCACTGCGTTAACACAACCCTTATGAAAAATTTAATAATTTAATCGATCACATATATTTCAGTCAACATAATATTAATGTCCATTGTCTCGTATAAACAATACACTCCAGTCTTGACCAAGGAGTACTCCCTAAGGTGCTATAAGGCTATTGATTTATGGCCACACTCAATTCAATATATTGTGTTGAATTATATTCATGAATATAACATATTTACATTGTTATTGAAGCTTTCAAAATTTAATGGTGCATCGAAAATATTTTATTATAGACACATTTAATAGTTGTTTGTTCTGCCTTCATGGCTTAACATCTAACGTACATGACGTTAGATGTTAACCTGGATATATTTCTGTGAATAAATAATTGTTTGTGCAAAATCGGCACCGATTTGTCATAAAAATATTGAAACAAATACGTTCAATCGCGTCTGCACTTATATCTATTAATAATAATGCGACTTGAAGCATAAACCATATAAAGAACAAATCAAAATCATTCATACATTTAGGTAACACGATGTACACTTATGAACGCCAAAAACAAATACATATTAAATGCTAATTTTACATTTACTGCCAGGTTCTCAAATCAAGGGTGTAGAACGGAAGAGAAGAACTGGCAATACACTCTCTGCCACTCTTTTTATCGCCAAGTTTTTAGATTTTTAACAATGTTTGTTAACAAACAATGAGGAGGAGGAGTTAATAAAAAAACTGATTGACTGTTGTGCCTTCTTCACACCCCGTGACTGCAGCAGAAAGCCTAGTTGTTTAAAATGGCGAATTAACCCTGATGTTCAAACCCCACTAATGGATTGGTTTTTATATGAGCGCAATTATCTTGTTCGTATGGCGAAGTTACACATTGTGAAAAAATCGGCATGTCTTAAACCTAATAATTTAAGAACTAAAGGTATATAAAAGAAATTAATCAAAATCAGAAGAAGCAATCTGAGGTTGGAACTGTATTATTATTAATTGTTATACATATTTTAATAAACAACTCTACAGCTATCAAGACCTCGTCCAATAGAAACAAAAGCTCTGTTTAAAAAAAATCCGCAGACGCTGAGAGCTTGTCGAATTATAAGTACTATGAAAAAAGACGTAAAGATTGAACATTACACGGGCCATTTCATTTTCATTGTGGCTAGCTGTTTTATGTGAGTAATAAAAACTCATGTCACGTTGGTGGCTTCTATTAATATGTATGAATTTCAGACACTTGGACGACATTGAACAATAAATTGGAGCTTGAAGGACGGCTAATTACAATGATTCAAAGTTTTATTAAGGATAATTAGAAATAGAGTGTGAAATACAGAATGGTTTTTCACATTGTTGCGTATGAATTGTGTTCATATTGAAACTTTGAATCCAAGTAATGATTTGGTTCAACTGCCTACACAATACAGGTCGAGTTATTCACGCGTGCCTCTACCTACGTGAACCATTCATCTATTGTTTTCGATTTCGTTGCTTTTATAAGGGTTTCCCGGAATATTTTCCTTGAAATCATTCAATATTTTTATACCTATTAATATATACTACTTTCGTGTTGAATTTTTGAGAAAATATAGTCAGTGTTGAACTTACATGTATGTACATGAGTAAATATTAAACTAGTGATGTACCGTTTACGGTATATATAATAATAATTTACATAGAAAATTTCAAATTCAGACCAATATATTTTTATTTTATTTATTGAGAAATAATTACAGCTTATTACTAACTTACTAAATACAATGTTCTTTTACGCCATGAAATAAATCTTTGCAAATAGTTAAGTACTAATAATATTAACTGGATTGGTAACAATAAAATGCAAAATACTGTAGCAATACTCTGCTACGTTTAATGTTTCTTTGTAATATAATAGAATTGTCCATACATCTCTGGGAAATCTGCATATAGTGATCAATGGAATGGCTGTTAATGAGGTTTGGAAGCTCATGCATAATTGCATAAAAAACAATTTTAACTATTTAATTAATATTAAATTTTTCATCTCGACGTATAGTGACCGTGACAATTGGATAGTCAATTGTCATCTCTTAATGTACTAATAATGTATTTTAAACTACTTGCATGAATGAGAGGCAATATCCCGATTACGCAGAATTGTCTAAAATTACCCTATTATATAGAGAAGTTTAGGTTAAGGCATGTTAAAATCAAAAAATAATCAAATCATGATTGAGAAATTTCAAGCGATTAGGATATTAAACAAAGCATGAAAGTACCGACTGCAGCACCATGTGCCGGGCTGATTTGTGAATCTAAACCATCCAGGGCTTCACCCAAACGAATACAAAAAATCATTCAAATCGGTCCAGCCGTTGAAGAGGAGTTCAGTGACATACACACATACCGTAGAATTATGTATGTATATGTAAGCTACCCTATCTTTTAAGTTAGATCAAACTGCACACGGTGTGCAAATTTGATTGAAATCGGTTAAGTAGTTTAGGTGTCTATAGCGGACAAACAACGTGACGTGTAATTTATATATATTAAGATAATACAAATCTTAAAACACATACCAAAAAGCTTATTACTTTACATTAGTACATAATAAAACGTTAACCGTCAGATCCTTTACACTTTAAAGTAATTCAATTAATTAGTAAGTTTGCTTTAATGAAAGCTAAGATAATTTGTAACAATATTAGAAGTTTTATAAAAGCCCTCTGATCAAACTTAATTTTAAGCCAAGCGACAAATCCTATTAAGTCAAATTAATTGAATGAGAACTAATTAATTAGCTAATTCCGCACTTCATTAAATATATTGCTAATATAGTAATTAGATCATATTTGTTAAGGTCGCTTCTATGGCTTAGTGGTTAACACAGAAAGTTTTGTTGGCGGGCCTGAGAGTCTAGAAAAAAATACATAGACAAAGAGCATACTGTAATATTATGTTGGTAAAGCGCACGATTCTCAGCCCATAGGTCGTGAGTTTTATACTAGGTCGGGCACAAATAGAATTACACGCAGAATTTTCTTATAAAAACATTTACTATTTTAATATAAAGGGCATCCTAAATTATTTAAATAGGAATGATAATTAGGAGCTATTGTTACAATTAAGTTTTAAAACTACAATCACAGAAAGCTAAATAAACTACTTCCTAAATAAATAGAGATAAACTTGTCCACCCAATTAACGCCGATAGTCAATACAATTCACTTACCGAAGTTTATCTTAAAGCTAAATAAACATCACAAATAAGACAAGGCTTTTTTCTGCGAAAAGTCTTTGTTAAGACTAACATCTTCAAGTTCAGAAAATAACAGTATTTTACAAATAACGTCCTATCATGTTTATACATTATCAAAATAATACAGGAGTGATAAGGACAAAGCATGCGATAACAATAGACATTAAGCTTAAAAATTGCTGAATAAGAGGCAAAATAATGTAGACAAAATACTTTACATCATAAACATTCTTTCGCAGGGAATCTTCATGGTAATAAAACTGTAATAAAAGTATTTCAGATACTTTACATTTATATTTCTATCATCTATTTATTACTACGAAGGGCACCTTGGCAAAGTCCAAATCACGCCAGTTCTGTCTGCACTGTACCAAGCTGCCACGCTGCCACTACTACCAGCTGTTTCATTAATCTGATCTATGCACCTTCTAAATTGCCTTACTCTTTTCCGTTTATTGTGCCTTGGGCACCAGATTAATACTTTGATGCCCCACTTTTCTGTTCCTATTACCATGTGCCCCACCCATTTCCACTTAAGATATTTATCTTTATCTGCTACCTTAGTTATTCTTCTTAATGACATATTCTTTATTTTATCTATTCCTTTCTTCCCTATCATGTATCGTTCCAATTATCTTTGGCAAACCTTTAGTTTTGTATGCTGCGCTTTAGTGAGCGCCCAAGTTTGAGATACATATGTACTCGTAGATTGTAGGTACGGGTAGCACACAAGTATTGAAAGCTTTCTATCAATTACCATGCTTGACTTATTATTCATGACCTCCCAAAACGCTCAAAAGCTCTTCCAAGCTTTCGTTATTCTTGTGTCAACTTCTTTAATTGTTGCAACGGTCATAGATGTCTGACCGAGGTACGAGTGAACTCCTGGTGACATATTCTGTTCTTAATTTATGTCCTCTTATTTATATAACCTAAATCAGCCATTACATACCGTTTGAAAAAGTCTGCTACAGGGTGAGAATTCCACAATCGTTTTAAATCGTAATCCAAATGTAAAGAAGAAAAGAAAAGAAAGAAAAGAAAAATCTTTATTTTTTCTCCACAATCTTACATTGATATTAACTAAATATTAAGAAACAGATATATTGTCGCAAGGAAACATTATAAGATGTAGAAACTACCACCTCTTTTTTTCCTGTACCACATAACTAAACAGAGTTCCAATATTAATTAGACTAAAATAAACATGTTACACTGCATGATAGAAAACCGTGGTACAAACGAACAAATAGTCTACTCATATCTTCTATTATCAAGAGATATTAAAACTCGTCGCATTGATCAGTAACACGTTTTATTTTATAGTACATATAGAACAAAGTTTAAACATCAATAACATTCAACCACATATAAAACGTATCAAGTTCAATTTAGTAAACGTTAGGCGTTTGATAGCACTGATTGAATTTTCTGTATCAATTCCACGGATCGGGTAATATTTATATTATTTTCGTACATCGTACAGATTATTAAAGATTTATGAATTTTGTTCGTATTATTTTCGAACTGGTAAGCTGGTTTTGTTTATTTAAACAATAATTTATAACTTTATATAGAACCTCGGAGTATATAGTCCAGTCAGTCAAGACAATTAATTCATTATAATTCCAAAAGTTTTCAAATTTTGATGTAAGGTCGGGAGCGGTATTAAAACAAACTATAAAATTTTGCAACCTGCTCTGCGGTCCGGAACATTGTTAAAAATGCAATAAATGATAATTTGCTCAGTTCTTGAGACCAAAATTCCAAAAGTTCTGCAAAGTTGGAGTGGTGTTAAATATATTATTTTACATCACGTGTCAAATTTGCAACCAATTTAAGTGTACGGAACATTTTTTGTTATTAAAAATTAATGTTTTTCTTTATTAAACTGAAGGAAAACGTTCCAACAGTTCTGAAAATTTGACAGATATATCGAAAATAAAATAAATAACAAAAAATGTTCCGTACACTTAGGTTGGTTGCAAATTTTATACGTGATATGAAATATTATATCGAAAACTTCCCCAAGTTTGCAGAACTTTTGGAATTTTTTTCACGACCATACAGCAACAAAATTAATTTAATTGCAATTTTAACAATGTTCCGGACTGCGGACAAGGTTGCAAAATGAGATTTATTGTCGTCCCAATGTACCATTCACTTGACCGAAGTTTGAAAACTTTTGGAATTATTATCAAATTTTCGATTTCGAATGTCTATAATGACTGGTCTAATACGAGTATGTAAGTGATTGTGGCGGCTAAAATGTCAATTGTGCAAACATCGGTTCTTTGAAACCCGTTCTGTTAATCTATACTCGAAACAAATATTTTTTGCGGTATTCGAATCTAAGACCTCCAATTCATCAAGTCTCCAAGTCATTAAGTGCCATCTGTATTAGTTTTATCATTATTATTATCTTCTAACACATACTAAGACGGACAGATATAGGCGAAAATCGCAAATTATGTTTCCAAGAACAATACGAAGATCCGATTACTTATCTTCGATTCGAGTACTTATTTTTATTTATTCCTTGAACTCTGAGATTTTTATGCAGAGAAAAGTGTAAAATATTTAAAAAAAATGTTTTTTTTATTGTTTACGTCCGGAAAAGCGAACAGTGTCTATGCGGTAGCATAGGAAAATGTTCCATATGTTGTTATGTATCTACAAAAAACGTAAGCTACATTAAAAAAAACATATTAAGGCGAAACTTTATTAATAACAATTATAATTGACGTAAACTTAAAGCAAGGTTAGCTTCAGCTCAAAACTCAAAAGAGCCGACGCGATGAGTACAATAACATTCTATATTATTCAGCAGACACGAAGTATGACGTCCTATAATGCAAGAGAATTTTACATGAAAATTATTCATGGCACGTCACCGACATGCAGACATTGTTATTGCAAACAATCGATACATATTATCACGTTTTTACCTTTATTTCGTAGTATTTTAACAACCAAATGGAAGGCATTATGTGTAATTTTGAACAATTTTAAGCGCAATTTTAATAAAAGATTGCTTGGCTAATAGGAGCATATTTCGTATATCACTTGATATTTGACGCTTTAACTAAATAACTTAATTCATCACTGATCACGATATGAACATAACTCACTGAACGAGACAAATAAGAATAATATATATCATAAGAATGTCTTTGGTTTACGCGTCTACAACACATTTATTTAATACTTCATAAATTTATATATTTAATCTTATTTAAAAAAAAATTTATGTCAATAAAATTAGGAGAGCACAATTTGTGAAATACTGTCTAGGCGTGGTCGCTAAAACGAAATAGATTTGCAAATTTCGAGTATTGGATTTAACATACAGAAGTCATACACAGCTAAATCGAAAAGAAGTCGCAGCAGTAAAAAACAATAACTATTACTAACAACTTTTGAATAGTTTTATGAACATACATTTGTTTGTTTGCTATAAATCGTATTAAATACAGTTAGGCAAACTTGATATGATATCGTGACAACTCATCGTTACCCTTTAAGCGCTTCAAAACACGATATTCCTACTTTGAATACACATTTCTAACATATCACGAATTTTAAAAACCCGATAATGATTTTTTATATACATCGTACAAATTAATGTTTGGTTATTTCATAGTACCTCGTCTAAAAATTATTTGTGCTATTGGATACATTTTTGTTCAAAGGTAGTTTTTAGTATATACTATAAAATTTAGGTGGTAAAAAACTTGCTTTTTACAAAATGAATAATTAAATGATTACTGAATCAGTAGACGTAATTTTACATTGTTAAATTTTCCCAACATCTGTACCTAGCTGCTGTTAATTTTACTGTCAGAATATCTAAAAACGTTAATGCGCGCACAGGTACGATGTTAACGCAAATACATTTTCTTTTCTACTACATATATTACAGCTACAGAGGTAGGTATAATTACACGTGGCGCGCTTATGCAATCAATGACGCTTACAACTTTTTAAATCTTTTCATCTCAGAAGCGGTAACTTTTAGAAAACAAAATATAGATACCCTTTTATAGATAATTTTTTGACCTTAGGCCTTGAGTACAATTTTTTCCATGGGTTGTAACGATGGGGAATTTTGAAAAGTTTTTAATTGTGTTTTGAACAAGTTTACTCAGTTTCAGCTTGATGGTTATTATGGTTGCTTGCAATGTAGATGGACTGGACTATAATTTCTAACACAATTCTATAATCTACTATTCTAATAACGAAGATATTTTTAATTCAACAACAACAATTACAATAGAAATATTCATCTAATATAAAAAAATCTCGTGTCGCGGTGTTTGTGGTTAAACTCCTCCGAAATGGCTTGACCGATTCTCATGAAGTTTTGTGTGCATATTGGGTATAACTGAGAATCGGACAACATCTATTTTTCATCCCCCTAAATAGTCCGATTTTTTTTTTTTAATTTTTGATAATTTTTCATTTAAAAATATATCCAACCCCTAATTTTCACCCCTCTACGATCAAACCCTATTTTTATTTGGCAAAACGACGTTTGCCGGATCAGCTAGTTATTAATATAACATTTTTGAATATTTTAAATATAAAATATTTACCTCTAACATTTAATAAATGTGTTTTAAATATTGAAATTGTATTTTCCTCATTAAAAAAAATCTAACGAATAGTTAGTTATGATCACATTTTTAAAACCACAGCATTTGAATACGACTTTCGGTAACAGATTTTGCTCGACTGTAAACTCGCCAAATTTGTCACCGAAGCACGCCTTAGTTCAGCTGAAAAATTCATTTGTTTCTGCCCCTTTTGCATAATTAATCACATTGTATGCATGTTTTCAGTACTAACAAGGATGCGTCAGTAATTAAAGATACCATTTAAATTACCTTCGTGTATAAAGATGTCATACAATTGTTTTTATAAATAAGCAAAATTAGACGGATCCGTACGGTACGATAAAATGTTCTTAATTATATATAAATTATATATAGATAAATATTCTTAAATTTCGATTTAATTATTTCATAGACAAGAATATATCGACATTACATTTTCAATTTATTAATACAAATTAAAACAATAGTCCGATCTGGTAAAAATTTAAATAGGTAGAAGAAATATGTTCAAGATGCAACTTCATATATTAAAAGTTTTCGATGCTTAGGGTCGGTGACAATCTATGTAACCTATGAGAATAGACAACAAAGTGAACGTGGGTTTCCAAGATTTACGGCTGTTACGGACAGTCCCAGCTCGGTCGCGAGATTTATGGCTAGTATGGTCACCGTCCCGAATGCTGATTTTTAGTCCCCTTGTGGATTCACCATTTCTAATTTGTAGGCTTTCAAATCATGCTTGTATGCAAATGGGTCCGTTAATCTTCATATAAATTTTACTCCTGTTTTGTCCTATAGACTGCTATAGTGGTTTAGTTGATTACTTCACGCGTCCTAGGTTTGATTTTCGGCTAAGCATTTATTTCAGTTTGATAGGTACAATAAGGTGAATTATTTTTAAAAATTATGATTAAGTTAGCAGAAATGTGTTTGTCCAATTATGGGTATGGGGCACAAAACATGTTTCTATGTAATGATCCTCACATCAATTTAACACATCACAGATTTTTGTCATTATCAATTAATCGACTAAATTTAATGCATATGTCATACTTGCAATGAATTTCCAACCACTTCAGTGATCATAACCAAAATAACGTAAAAAGGGTCGTAATAACTACTGGTCATAATTTTCGTTCACTTTCTAATACAGATAATTTTAAAAACTAATGTCACAGTTTTCAGTTATTTGATACGGAAAAATGGTTTCACAGATTGCATTTTAAGTTCGAGTTACAGTTTTTAATACTGTCCAAAAAGAATTGTCAAACTTTGTTTTCCAAATTTAAATTAAACGCTATTTTCAATAAACGGAAACTGGTTAATCTAAAAGTGGAAAGCAAAAAGCAATCATCACCTTAGATTTAAATTAATTCAGGAAAATCTATCTCGGAACGGAAATATCGATTTGGATTTAATTTAGAACGGTCAACGGAACGTTCATTTCTGAAAGCCAAGCTTATTTCAGTAGTTAGAATATTTTGCTGTGAAAGAGTTTTCTCATGCAATCGAAAAAATTAGAAAGCAAAATCTTTTGATTTTCATACTAAATAAAAAATAAATATCTTAAATACATTTTATGGCACGTTAGATTTATATCATGGGTTAAGTAATGAGTTGTTGAATGAAACTATAATTGTTTCGAATTTGTATAGAAAGGTGATACCAGTATAAAAAGTGATAAAGAAATAATAAAAATATATTTGCAAAAATGTATTTGTTTGACCCCAATTTAGGAACATTTCTACAATATTTCTAAAACGGAAACGATTATACTTTCTATATAAATATCATAATTATAATTTATATGATATAATCACGCGAGGTCAATACTCTTATGACACTGATTACATTAACGTACGTCGCTTCGTTGCATTCCCTACCAGATGTGTATCAAATTAGGATTTATAATAAGCACTTCTCTGTACATGAAACAGGTACTTGTACTAATTGCTATCCTAGTTAAGATGAGCATAAGCACTTTTTGGCTATGAGAAGGTTTTGAAAACTGAAAAAAAAAACCGAAACATGTTTCTTTTTTTAATTTAAGTAAAGAACATTACGTCGACATATTATAGGTTTTGAGTAGAGGTAATAAATAAAAAAAAAAGTCTAGTATCGTCAATTTCAATTTCATTTGTAAGCTATAGTCTATTCGTAATGTATGTAACATTTTTGTTTCTTTTTTGTCCTGTAGCGTAGAGTATAGTAGGTTTTTTCTTTTAATATTATTACAAAAATATAAAAATATATTTATATTCCAAGTCATTCTAAACTTAAAAATTATGCCAATCAACTGGTGACTAGACTCATGAGTAATCTCATGACATTACTATTTAAAACATTTTTTATATCACTATATTTACGCATCAGCCAGTATATTCCGCCATTTTGCGTCACATCACATTCCTGTTATAAACATTTTTTTATCATTTTATTGACTAACTTCGGCTTCATAAAATACAAATAAATTTCGTTTGTATCGCTATCTATTGACAGATTTGTTTGACTAGAAAAGCTAATCTTATGATTTGGAGTATTCAACCATATCAATAATATGTAGGAATGTATTTTCATGTGCTGACCATTTTGGCGTGAACCTCATTCGGCTAAAAGCAACCGCGTAGATATTTCGTCTGTCCTTCTATTGGTACTTGAAGGGTAATGACCTGAATAAAACATGTGACTTTCGAGCGTAAACTAGGGTAAGAAGGTTCGAATTTTTACCAACTGCGAAGGAAGGTATAAAGCGACGGAGTTTAATATGTTATCGTACAGTTGTAAATACATATACAACAAAGTGATATTTTTAAATATCAAAAAGTTGTGTACCGTACACAATTTTTCATAATAGCATTATTTTTCGATAGATTTTATTTTTCGAAGACTTAAAAGATCAACCAATCATTGAGTAATTTGACATAGTTTTTGTAGAACAGACAACAAAATTTATTGTATGAAAATCAAAAAAATAAGGACATTGGGAAAGTTATTTCGTACCAATTGATTGAGAAGATAAATAGCGAACAAGTGTTTTAATTAATGTCAGCAGTGTTGGCTTAGTGGCTTCAGCGTGCGATTCTCATCCCTGGGATCGTAGGTTCGTCGATCCCGGCTGTGCACCAATGGACTTAGACCCAAAAAGTCGACGGCGTGTGTCAGGCACTGGAGGCTGATCACCTACTTGCCTATTGATATACAGATTCAGAAATCTGAGGCCCAGACCTTGAGGTTGTAGCGCCACTGTTTTTTTTTGGTTTAATTAATCTAATTTATATCAATCTAAAGGATGAGACTTTTCCAAACAGCAAATAGCTTTCCTTGGAAACTAGAACATGTTAGTGAATATAACGTGTTTAGGAAATCTATGCATACCACAAGACTAATGGGATAAACAATTGGATCTCAATTTAAATGTAGCACAAATAATTTTGTTTAATTTATGGTTTCATAAATCTAACATTATAAATACATTTACAACATATCACGGTGCTACTTCTCCATTACGCCCTTTTATGTGACCATCTTGAATTAACTATGAAAAATTCACCGCTTAAAGCTGTGCCTAATTTATTTATGGGGAACATTTCTCTGGGGACAAAGAAATGTTTGTAACAAGGCTTGGTTAAGGAAACTATTTTACCGCAGGTCAATACAATTCTAGACAATACTGATATAATTCAGTTATTGATGCAATAATAAGTATAGGTACTATATTAATAGAACTGTATTTTATCTATGCGTAATGTGTTCTTCCATCATTGTCTGCATTATGTATTTTTTTTTATTTTGTATTACTTTGTTAAAATACCGTTTATAACGAAATAAACGAATGAAAATGCTACGGACTAAAATGTTTTCTATTTACAATTCGTTGTTTTTAAGGTATAATTCGTTGTTTTTTAATATATTGGTTACACTTATGAACGCCAATATATAAAAAAAAACGACGGGTTGCACTCCGGGAGTGCCGGCAGAAGTGATAACTTGAATATTAACGTTGTGTGTTTTTGATATTTTGGAATGGTTAGGGAATAATTTTGCATTTAACATTTTTTTCCCATTCCAAAAAAAGTGTACAACGCCGCTAAAAAAGTTTTCACTTCAAAAATTAGAAGGTCTAAATTTAAGTTTACTGCAAATCAAGGGCAATAAACTATCCTCCACTCTTTTTAATCGCCATGTTTTTGGTCTACAAGAAGTTTGTAAGGAACTGATACAATTGAGATCATGCTTATCATTGACTATGCATATTTATACTATAATATTTTTTCAGATATTGTTGTACATCGACTATCCTATTGCAAAGATACAGATATCAAGATTACACTGACTGAGAAGAATATAGACAAAAAGGTCATTCAGCAAATCAGACGAATCTAGCTTTGAGTCTCCGAACTGCAATAACAAAAAAGTGTTCTAACTTGTGAGTACCTTTGAGAAATCTCGCTAAATCGAGAAGCCTTCGTAAGAGCGAGAGCAGTAAATTCGTCTAAGGTTTAGATTGGTTCGGTTTTATTGTGATTGAATTGCCATCCGTCTCTATTTTTCAAAGTTTTTCTGTTGTTTCGTCGCCTTTCTCTTTGAGACATCAATTTGAAGACTGTACTAAAACGCTCATTTTCTTTTTACGCGAAAAGTGTTTGGTATAATTCTAAACGAAAAATCGGGAATAAAATACATGGTTCGTCTCTAATCAATCTTCTTCAACAGATATAAAAGCGTTTATTTATTTAGATACCTTTTGGTCTAAGATCCCGCTATACAACGACCTTCACCTAGATGCTTATTTAATGAAACTTATTTAATATTTAATTTAATATATCAATAAATATAATCCATATGGGTTGCCTAGCAAATTTCAGTCCAGAGTATGTTTTATTAATTAAAAAAAAAAAATTGTAAACGCTACTTGCTTTAGTACGGTTCTACTTGACTTTCGAGTTGAATCAAAATAGAATCGCTTTCTATTTTTGTTTCAAGTGATACCATTCCCGCGCCCGCGCAATCCCCGACATCTTCCCTCGTTGTGTGTAAACACGTAATTTAGTAAAATCTTTAGGAGAGTGCACAAGTACCGTGAAACGCATGCGTCTTTTTTGATTTTTAAAGGTGGCTAAATGGTCGGAAGGTAAAACTATCAAATTTGTGTCTGAATATGTTGTTCACGAATATTTGTGGAACGTTAAAAACAATTTATACAAAAAAAAACCGGCTAGGCATTCGGCATACACTGCCTTAAAAGAAGCTATTTTATTTATTATTTATATTTTGTTTATTTATTTCGAATAAAATCTCGTCTTCTATTTGTTCCATAACTACAGTTAGTATTTTGCGTAGAATAGAGCGTATTTGTCGTTGCGCGTCACTCGCAACGCACTAAAGCACAAAAGAACTTGCCTTTCAAGTTGTACTAAAATACTCTCCTAAACACTAAGATAATGTAAATCGGCCCTAATATAAAGTAGTTGTTTTGGGTAACCGGTGGTAGGTTATCCTGCATATTTTAATTTAAAAAAGACTACTTTTTAATTCTACTTATTCGACTCTATTACTCTATTAATTCAAATCATTACTATATATTACTTTTTCCAATATACATCGTAGTATATTATAATATTAGTAAATTATATTGAAACTCCTCTTAAAGGGCGACGCACATGATATAACCGCGGCGGAGGTCTTGCCAAACAATAATTGATTTTGGCATTGAATTCTTAAAATATAAAAAAAACATTTAATAACTACATATATTAAGTATACGGAATCGCAATGGAGAAAATGTCCTACTACGCAATATTAAAACTTGAGCTTTTAATAAAATCAATAAACGTTAGTATAAGCGTGAAACAAAATTCCGTTCACGTTTCTGTTATTTATCCTGAGTAGCGCGGGAAGGTTCACAGAATGCACAAAGTTTATTTCGATTCATATATTGCATAAAACTAATTTCTATTTAATTTTTATGAAATAATAATGGTGAGACAAATTTATCGTGACCATTAACAGATGTTTAGCAATCAGTATCCAGTAAAGTAATCCAATAATTATTTTGTAATTTTTTTATAAAGATTTTTTTTAATAATAGATAAATATAGAGACGTCAAAGAAATAATAAGAAATTATGTCTTATGTTGGTTTCATCGTCCGAGCAGCAGCAACACAATCCTTATCCAATTGCCAAATCTTTGTCTTGCATTGTCTTTTGTTTCAGGACTTGTTGACGATAACGCGATATGATTAATATGAATAGGTTTTAACCTTAATAAATATAGTAGTTATCAATGTATTGTTATCATCATTTACTCTCTCGTGCGCAGTCATCTTAAGTCTTTTTTTTATGAGACAGAAGGCAAACGAGCAGGTGGGAGCTCTTTGAGCGATATACATCTGCAACGCCGAGGGCTAGTGAGTGTGTTATCGACCATTCAAGGAATGGTACGCTCTTTTCTTGAAGGCCCCTCAAGCCTTCGGCACGTTGCGTGGCAGAAACTTTATTAAAAAGCGCTGTGTGAAAAGCCAGGTATCGAAAGGATGAAATTTCGCATTCTACGTCGACGTCCGATGATGGTATTCAGGGGTATCCAAAGAATACTTCAGATCACTTCCCATGAGGAAAAGGGCAAAGCCTTAATATCAAGCCGATCGAAAAAGCTAGGTCGTCGACGATTTGAGCGGCCCGAAGAAGGTGGTACTGGGGGCCTCCTGCCCTGAGGTGAGAATGTGGGGCCGAATTTGCGCTTTTGTTGTCAGTGGTGACACGGAGTGAAGTACCGTTTCAGCTTACAGCAAACCAACCTTTTTAATTTTTTTTTTTAATTAAAGACGGCTAATTTAGCCTTACCCTTGAAATGACATGTCAACACCGAGAATTCAGATACTGGCCGAGGCTTTAAGGGGAGTCTCTTCAAATAATGGTGACACGACGAAGGGATTCTTTTTAGCCGTAAACGCCCAAACTTGTGTCTTTATTGGGTTAAATTCGACTAAATTAAGTCGACCCAAGTCTCCAGTCTTCCTACGTATAAGCGTAGCAATGGTATATATATGCAGTTCCCTCACATCTTGCATATATTAGTAATGGTTTTTCACACAGATAACCTCACGACAACCACAAGACAATTAAAATGATTTCAATCGACAACCGTTGCAAATATTATGCTCATTAAAGGTTAAATTTAGAACTAATTAATGTACGGTATTGAAAACATTACTTCCGTAAACAAACACTTGAATTCAGGCACCTCTTACTTGAAAGCTGCAAGCTTATAATAAATTCTATCGCGCTGAAAACGCAATCGATATCTTCAGGAGCGGGCAAGCAGGGTTTGTAAACCTATACGTGGGTAACACTAAAAATGTTTAGAACTGGCCAGTTAGAAACATTGCTAGTGAAAACTTTTTTTGAATTTCAATTTTAGAACACTTTCGTAACTAATGCAGTATATTGCATTCATTTGTCATTTGTTTTTGTGAACTGGCGGCAAATCTAAAACTTTTGTCACACTATAATACACTACATTAAGCCGTTTTTCAGTGTTACCTAGGTGGCTAACTCGTTTTTGTAAGGGCCTCCACATTTATCTATCACAGTTTATAATTAACCGTTTGTTTATCTTATATTATACTTGTAGTAGTAGAAAGTCTGTGTGAAAATTTGTTAGAATTTCTATAATCATTGTTTTTAGTCTTCAACTAATAATTGTGACGTTGTGTATTTAAGTCAATATTGTCAATAGTTTAATGCTAGTGCTAAATTAGGATCGCATTCTTCATATTACAGTACATAAAACGAATTCTTTCAGTATTAATTAATTTCAAGGGTGTATTTTACAGTTACTAACAATAATAAAACATTTATTTCGGACGCTAAAATTGATGTAACTGGTAAAAACGATTCAGTAAACAATTCCACTTAAGAACTATGTTGATAATATATTTTTAGCTATACAATTACAAATATTATTGTAAACAGTCGACATGCTTTAAAACTTTAGGCAGGTGTTGTTATGAGCTTTAATCTACGGATGAAGTATGCTATAAAAAGTTCCAAAAGCAAATAAAAATTGTCACTGGCTAGCAAATTTCACAGAAGCGAAGTTTCATTGTACGCTGGATCATGTTTTTAATCTTTTTCAGTAGAGTTTGTCTGAATGAGAATTGAACAACTTTATCAAAGGCTCAATAAATTTGCATGTACACGGTGTACTGTGAATGGGTGGATGCTTTTAAAGAAAATGTAACTTTGTATTGCCCTGTCAAAGTAAAATGTGATAGAATTTTTAAAGAAAAAACAGCTTCCGGTACTGTAGTACGAGGTATAGAATTTATTAAAGTAGAATTTCGTATTAGGATAGATTGGTATTTTGAAACTACTTTAGTAATAGAGTCTACTAAATATTGTTGGCCTAGTGGCTACAGCATCCAAATACCTGAGGGCCTAGGTTCGTTCCCCGGTTGTGCAACAATAAATAAATCAATTCGTTATGTACCTTGAAAGTGGTACATATTAGGGAAGCTGCTTAAAAAACCGCACAATCAGCCATATCAAACTAGCATGCATGTCTAATGGAATAAATAATAACGTAACTTTCTATGTGCGTATTTAATACTCACTTGTTAGGCTAAGGACAACATCATGAGAAAACAGACATGCTCTCCAAAATAAAAAAATAATAAAATATATCCAAAAAGTCGAAAGCGTAACAAACACAGAAAGCCGATCATCTACTTATCTATTAGAAAAAACAAATGATCGCGATACAGATAAAAAAAATCTGAAATCCAGACCTAAAAGGTGTATTGCCACTGGGTTATTTGAAGTATTACATATTTATATTCACTATTAATTGATTTTACTAAAACAGAAGCAAACAAATTTGTTTCTTCTCTGAACAGTTGCCTGGGGAACTGCAAAAAACGCTCATAAGTTTTGAGCTACATCTAATAGCATATAAACATGTGCTAAAGCTTATATGATAGTCTTTCATGTTAAATGACGCAATTTAAAAACGCACGGGACATTAATATAAAAGCCTAGACAGAATCTCATAAAGCTCTCATAGATGGTACATAAAGTGCAGCACAAACAATCTGCATTCAACTCAGCAAAACGCTTAAAACTACTTTTATAACTATAACCTACAATGATGCCTCCCGTTCTAAGACAATATTAAATACGACTGACAATTTTCTTATGTCAATCATAATGTCGCTTCAATGATTCTAATTGATTTAATATGAAGGCAAGTTAAGGAAGGAAACACAAACGAGATATTTAGATTAATTTTGCCACTTTCCTGATATAATTTAGTTTTGCTATCGTATATTTTACATATATAACTTTGACACCCAATCATTGATATATAACAACTTATATCAAAGTTAGTATCAACGACATATAGATTATAATATCAATATTTTAATTACGTTTTCACTTAATAATAGTATTTAATAGTAAACTGTATTCTATTGTACAAATAGTTAACTGCTTACACCGGAGACACTGTCGAGTGCTCGGCAAATACAGGCCATTGTATTGGGGGCCATAGAAGTAAGCAAACAGGCATTTTGTTTTGTTTTCAAACCCTTTTTTAATATTGTCTTTGAGTATAGTACATAAGAGACTGGAAGCATGTTCGATTGCAGATGAGGTCTCGGGTTATGGCGCAAATTAGAAAGGGCCAGTCAGTCTCACACAAACTAGCATTTTCCCTAAATAGAAGTAAGTACCTAAGTAATTTATTAATAATAGTATATAACTGTCACTTGTTTATTCATTAAGTTTTTGTGAGAAAAATGAATACAGATTATTATTATTATTAGTTAATTTCAATGATAATTTATAAGCTGGCGGTGTACATGAACACGTCCGTTCCTGGGACGAGCCCGTAAAGCTGTCTTGCGCCATCTCATGTTATATTCTGGTCGGACATCCGTCCCATTGGGAATATTATTATTATTATCAACATTAGACTTTTACGCGTCTATTTATGAATTATTTTTAATTTTAGAACAGCTACAGAAGACCTATAGCAAGCAAGCATTGTCGAGGATAGATCGTGACAATTTTAAATAAAAATATATGAAATAAAGCATTTCAATACATTAATAAATAAGAATTTCCACTGCATGTTCTACGCGAAATAATTTTGAAAAAAATGAATGCTTCGATATTATATTGTATATATTAGGTAGATACCGAGGTCATTTTAAAGGTTTAATTAAGCACATGTGTTTTTCAAATTATATTTATACCGCTATTAGTAATTATGTTAAAGTTGGTGGGTCTAAACTAAGTGGTAAGCGTTTTTAAAAAACAAGTATTGTTTTCCCGAATTGAACTCAGGTCCTCCATATTATATGCCATCACAACTCACATCTACTCTAGTGTCTAGTCTGAGCTAATCTTCATATTATCATAAATAAGACCTTGCAGTACAAGACTTATAGTCTATCGGTTAAGTGGGCGATTTTCAATTCTGTGATCGATCCAGGGTTTGACCTTGAAATAAAAAATTGATAATTACTGATACGCCTATATAAAAAAGCTACATGTTTAAATTAAACACTAACTGGCATTGTATACAGTACAAAGATGGCCTAAAGTCAACAGTTTTCCAACAGTACTCTCCATTAACTAATTGTTAATTATCCCCTGTCCGGAAGGCGATGACATCTTGATGGAAACGACAAATTAATTTCTTCCATGCTCAGGGGAGGGGCTCGAGTGACATTTTTTATTTCGTAGAACCCTCTTCTCTGCCACTTCACTGATCAAAGTTTTTTTGATGTTTTAAGCCTTTTTTTCCGCTTTTGTTCTTTTCTTCGTAAGTCTTCAGTTGCTGTGTCAATATGGGTTTATATATATAACTATAAAATAAAAATACGTTTAGAAAAATATTTTATCCTTATGAGTTGCTAAATAACTAGATTCATTTGGAAGATAATAGATAGATATAATAGATAATACAAAAATGGTTACTTTGAATTTATTTTTCAAATTTCAATATTTTACCCTTTCTTACATTTTTTATTTCACAGAATACATATACATTAGTGATTCAAAATAAAATTTGACCTCTGCGGTATGTAGTAATGAGCCAGCAGTCTTGTAGGAGCGCGAAAAATGCAAAAAAAAATGTTTCTTTAACTTGGTTTTTGGGTTTGTTACCATTAAACTGTTTAAACGAAACTCTTAGTACTGCTCATCTCTTTCTGTTAGATTGTGTTTAGACTGTGATGAAAAGAGACAGATAAATGAAATCTTCAGTTTTTAAGGAATAAAATGGTTGGTTTATTTGTGTATGTTAAAAAGGCAATTTGCTGGAATTTACAAAATCCTCTTTGTGAAAAGCAAATCCAAGAGTTGATAGTGATCTCCAATTTAACTTTACCTATTCGAACTTTGTTCAATACAAATGCAGCGATGTCACCTGTACTAACTTTGTCAATATATTCTAAGAAGTTTTTCTTTATGTCTACGCATTATCCATACCCAATATACACCACCCAGATAAGTACACATTCCAATCATTCATACTCCAGTCGTCTGAATATAGTTGGTGACGCAAATGTGCAAGACTGACTTTAATGAATTTCCATATAAATGTGGACTCTTTCTAAATAGCATACAATCAATCGATAACTACGTGGTAAAGTTTCAGCCCTGCGATTCTGTGACTCACTTTTCGAACTCACACAGCGGTTTTCGCATCGGCGGTCCCTCTGAAATCAGTCGTGAAGCAGTCATTTTATGATTTGGCATTCTGAAAAGGTGGGAGCTTGTAGTTTATTGTTTATTAATTTATTATTTATTAAACCGCTGTGTGAGTTCCAAAAGTGAGTTACAGAATCACAGGGCAGGTCTCATCTGATGACAAGAATTTACGAAAAAAATCCAAACAATTAAAGCAGATACTTTATAAAATCCGTTCTTCTTAAAATCTAACCTCTAATATCGGTAAAGCTCTCAAAGGTCCCCAAAGACCTACGATGTTCGCCAAATACTTACAAAGCACTTCACACTGCATCCCAGAGGGAGGCATGAAGCTTTTATGGCCTTGATTCCTGGAATCTGAAAGTTCATACCCACAGGTAATATTCGCGAATTATAAAACCATAAATTTTTAGAGTTCAAAATTTTATGATCTTAGTAAAAGTATGGAACCTTTGTTAAATGTAGCACATATAAATTCGTTTGGTGATTTATGTACGAAACTTAAAGTCAATTACAATTAACTTCGCTAAGGGTACATTGAGATGTAACACATATATATTATATACGTTACACCTTAATTTGGTATGGTTCAGACGTTTTGAACCGACGAAAGCCCTTGTAGAAAATGTGATTTAAGTCGATGAAAATCTAATCAAGACACACTAATGTCTTACTTCTGTTCTACTGTCTTTTAACTACACAAGCTTTTTTAAGAGCACAGGTATTGCAATGCCACTCATGTACAACAAATAAACAATAATAATTTAATCTCCTCCAATATTTATTAAACAAACGTGTAACCACTCGGTTTTATGAAACTTCAAACGCCTACCTGAAATTTTGCAGCAATTAGTGGCCTACAAGTTTTAAAATAATTTTTATTTTTTACTTTTTTATTCTGACAGTTCATACACGGTATAATTATGTTTGTATTTCAATCAAAAATATTTTTTTAAAACCATCGTACCTTGAATGTTATTAATGTTTACTTCGAAATATTGTTGAAGCTTACGACCATTTTGATATTCGACGTTTGATTAGATTTATTATTTTTTACTTTTAATTTATGTAATGACTATGAAATACGAAAATATGTCCACAGAAACCATTTAGAAAATTTAATTTAATTTTTTATTTAATCTCCGCAAAAGAATTATAAAAATAAACTAATATCTACCCTAATATAAAAAAATATATTTCACTGATATTCTAAAACTTTATGTAAACAATTTTATTGCGCCTAGCAAAAAGCTCTTCAAATTAAAACTTTATAAAAAACATCCTATTAATATTCCTAGAGTGCGTTGAGGGCCCGTCTTTCTACCCATTAGAACGCATTTCGGCCCGCAATTGCAATTAAAATAATGAATTGTAGCACCAGATGAAGCTGGGTTTTTGGGTCAACGAGGTTGAAAAGCAGGTTATATCAGTGAACTGATTAATGCTTGCTTGCTTTTCTAGTGCTCTCCGCATCTGCAATTGTCCCATTTTCACTGAATTATGAAAGAGTACATCTGTTCCCCTTAATTCAAGTTGAACTGAAACTATAAGTAGTGTTCAGCGTAGCAATTATTTCTGCGACCTAGAACCTGAAGTTGTTGTAGAGTTGCATTCGAAGGGAAATAGCTGTCGTCGACGCTATTGTTATTTTTAACCTACTTTTTAACGTTTTACGGCGTCTATTTTGCGGAATATTTCCAGATTTTAATTTATGTGAGTACTTTTAGTTCTTTGGAATACATTTTTGTAATGTATTTAATGTAAATGATACCGTATATTTTGATGGTGATTTATATGTTGGTAGTTGTAATATACTTGAATAAAATATGAGAATGAAAACGTAAAACAATGCGAACTGAAAAAATAAAAATATTTCACATTGATTGTTTTAATCCAAACGATGCTTCTGAAAAAATAGTTAAGTTTCAATATACAATTAATCAGTAAAATAAATAAAGTTAATTGAACAAAAATTACATAACACTAATCGATTAGCGAATTATAAGTTATCTTATTGACATCTTAATTTATTTACTTTATTTATAGCATCGTCTTGTATTGAAGAATAGATTGGCTTAGTGGTCTGAGCATATAACTGTAATTCCTGAGGTCGTAATGCTTGGTAAAAAATACACCTTAAATAAGATATTCAAAATTACAAAAATTTCTAATTACAAGTCACGATTGAATAGTAGGAAAGGATATGGTTAAGACTTTTAAAAGACGTTAAAGAGAACTACGTATTGTTTGCATGTATTGAATATTTTCACAAAAGCGAAGTGTTTATATGGTGTGAAGTTGCAGGTCACAGCTGCGCTCGTCCGAAGGTAAGAAGCTACTTCAATATTTACGATTGTTACACTACACGTTCCTGGATGGTCTAATGCACATACTTCGTGGCACTTTGCATTTTAAATATTTGAAACGAATATTCGTTTGAATCTTACCGATTACTGAATACTGATATTATAGTAATACATACAGATAGTAGTTAGTTTTTTACAGTTACATGTTAAATGTATCTAGAAATGAATGAAGATATAATAAATGTTCTTAATGTTTTAGCCTTTTTGAACACTTAAAAAACTATGAGTGTTCTTAATAATTAAGCCTTAACGCATAAGTAACATTTTTTAATCAGCTTCGAAATATAAAAACATCGTCATCGTTACGTCTTGGTGTGGTGAATAAAATTCTGCATAGTTACACGGATTTATTGCTATTATATTCATAAACTGAAATTTAGTCTACTAATCTGTATTGACAGGAACTTGTACCGTTTCAAAATGCATCCAGCTTACATACGCTTAGTCCCCGTAGCGCTAACTTAAAGCATTGTAAATTATAATCCAAATATGTAAATATGTCGACTAAACTTCCTATAACATTATATATTGGTGTTTTGGTATGCAACTCTCTAAACTTGACTAAATATATTTTTAGTCAACAACTGACGTTACATATTGACTGTCAAGATAGTAGATTTCATACAAAATATTTCTGAAACGTTATTGATCTAGTTGTACTTATCACACTTATAGAAGCTAAAACATTTATAAAAAAATAAATAATTAAGGTACTACGTAGATATATACTTGGGTGGTCCGAAGATATCACAATTCGACATTCTAAGATGGTAAAATATTATGTACGTAAACCGATAGTTTTACTATTAAAACTAATCGTCCAACTTTCTGCCTTAAATCCCACTATTACGACCTATTATCCCTTGATTATATTGTTAGCACTATCTTGGACGTGAACCCGATACAATACAAGAACTTAAGATTTAAGAGTTTAAGAGCTCCCCATTGCTAGTTCACGACAAAGCCGTATTGTAACAAGTTGAACCCATTTTTTAGATTCTACCTTTTTGCTTCGTATTTCTAAGAAACTGGCATTGTGAGTGCATTTTGTTAGGAATAACGTTTCTATCGTTTGTAAGCGTGACGACGAGGAAAATCTTTTGCACTTGTGAAAGACTTCAGTAATGTATGTTCAATGTGCTCAATTAAATTGCTTCTGCGATTGTTATATTGCTTGCTACGAGTACTACGTGTCTACGTAGAGTACGTAGGAGACAACGACAAACAGTTAAGACCGATAAAGGTATGTTACTTTTACATTGTAAAATACACACTAATAGTTATAAAAGTAGTTAAATTAAAAGAAAATATTATGTAGTTACGATAGAGCTTTCTAAAGTTTACGCAGCTACTAATTGTAAATCTTGCTCATATTTCTAATTAATATATTAACTAATATTAATCATTGAGTATTTTAAGCTAAGTCAAAATTTTATAATGCAAGTAAAATTTTGTTCTCTTATGAACGCCAAAATATAAATTACTTATATTTACTGCCGGTTATCAAATTGTGTGGACTGGCAAGACACTAACCTCCACTCTTTTAATCGCTATTATGTTTTACAAGATGCTTAGAAGGAGGTACAACCATAAACTTTAGTCTAAATGGCATATATTATAATAATAAAAATACAGCAGTAGTCATAGCGAAATAAGAAAACGCACTTACATGACATCAACACGCAAACACATAGTAAATCAAGGTCATCGTATAACGTGGAACATATTTAAAAAAGTCCCATTTCTAAAATTTATGAGATTATATTAATTATATTTTCTTAATAATTTTATGCTCTTAAATAATTCAAGTGTGTAACGATATCAATTATACATATTTATATAGATAAAGTGTAATAATTATTGCCTTTATAGCGGTAACCCGTTCAATTTAACTTGAAGTATAACATTAACTTGTAGTTTTACGCCGGCGGTTGTTTTGACAACTTTCCAAACTAGAATGTCTGGTTACGAATTTTAAACCAATTACGTTATAGAATTACAGCAACAACGCTAATTGCGTTTTAATTACAGTATTTAGTTATTCCAAAACAAGTTTATTCCTGTTATAACAAGTATAAATTTTTCTATGAATTCTTAACGTAATTTCAATTTGTACTTAAGAAGGAGACTTCCAAATCAAAGAGTAATTTTCTTTCTTTATAATACAAGTATATAAGAGCTCCGTATCTCTCTGAATTCAAAATGTCTTCTTTACTTGGCCAGAACAAAATACAATGCGTACATGTCGAATACAAGTTATATTTATGTACAGTGTATGTCCGATTCAACAAAGATGATTCATTAAAGAGAAACAACGCCAGCTTCCTAAATTTAGACAATCTTTGCAATATTTCTCTAAGCCTTCACTTCTTATTGAGTCTTTTCATTTTTCCCTTTGGACATTTTTGAAACGTGTCGGCTATTATATTAGAAATAAGCAAAAATAGGCTAACATTTTTACCGAAAGTCATATCACGTAGTCCATTATAAGCCTATATTAACGTTTTCTGACCAATAATTTACAATAAACCATAAAAATGCTTCATCATTGGTACAATTCTCGCGAAACGCCCGTCACGTCTGTCAGCGCGTGATCTGCGGAAAATACAAATTGATGTTTTTTTACTGCTCTCTTTAATACTAGGCTCCAAATGGCCGGGTTATAGTTCGGACTGACGGTTTCCTGAGTCATGGTTAGTAGTAATTTAGTTTGAAATTACTAATAACAAGTAAATTGAATGGGAATCGATTTATTTCCAACACACAAATATACAGTATTACAATATTCGTAACGTAAGTAATAATAAAATTATAAAAAATGATAAATAGAAAATTAAAATGAATATAAAAAGTTTTGTCCCTGGGGCAAGTGTAACTTCAATGCTGTCAGTATTTCCTCGCTGTATTGCGATACTTATTCGTTGAGCGAGGAAAGCACCAGCTCTGGGGTCACCCAAATTTTAGTCTTATAATTTGTTATACTCATCTTACAAATTTTATTGACCCTGATTGACTTTAATGTATGTATATCTGAAGACCAATAAATCATTAAAAGGACTTAAAAATCAATACAAGAATATTGCCATTTATTATATGCCACTACGCCATTTGGACCAAAATTGATGGTTGCTGGAACCCTCCTCCATAAAAATTTTATATGAATATAGCTAAGGTAGCTAACACGTTGTTTTGTGTGTCAGATTTATTTTTAAATACTTCTGTAATTGTATTAAATATTTATCGGCTGTATACTTTTTAAATATGAAATATATACTCCGATATTAGTCGAGTCTTTCTAAACTGTAGATTTATTCAAATTAAAAAAATTAAAACTATATGAACACATCTTCATATGCTATTGTTATTTTATTGACCGACGTAACTTTAGTGGTTTTCTCTCGATAAAAACGAAGACGTATTTGTTATATAAATTCTTTGTGACATTATTTCTTAGTGTAGTGGACCGCAAAGTTAGTTAATTATTCATTAATTAGTAATAATCCAGTGGCGCTACAACCCTAAACGGGTCTAAGCTTCAGATTCCATCCGTATTTTATTTGTATATACAAGTACGTTTAAGTATGTTTGCCTTCGCCGTATAAGCAAAGGTTTATTACGCACATAGAAAAAAACCCATTGCTTTTCACGCTGTGATTCGAACGCACGACCTCAGTGTTGAGTTGTACACGAATAAGCCATTAGGCCAAAACTGTTGTGTCTAATAATTAGTCCTTAGCATAAAATAGACTAATAGCAATCAAAATTATTGTAACAAATTATGTCACCAAAACCGATAGAAATAAGCAGTAATATCAATTACAAATAAATTGGAACAATTATTTCCAGAATAATTCAAACGCTGTATGCGTTGCATACATTCCATTAGAACATTACTGAATAATTAATGGCCTAATTCCGAGCTTGCTCGCCTAACTGCTATAGTTATGGAAACGATGCGTTATTGTAACCATCGTTTGGTCATATTAATGTTTATGTCTTTGTCTTTTCTGACGTGCATCTAGCATTATCGGGTCACAGAGTTTATAATTTATATATAGTTTTGTGTCACGTTGTACATAAAAATTCTAACACTGCTAATAATATTCACTGACATTTATGGATGCATAATTTGGACAACCCGTCTTTATACGTGTATCCTTAGTTCTCAGAGGATTCTGTGCTTCTCTGGACAAATAGAACGCAAAGCTTAAAGATAACTTGGAGATGATACTGATGACCAGATTGGAAAGAGGCAAGGTCCTCACAGGCCTTAGTATTACATAGTCTCTCAAGTTTGCGGAAGACAGTGGTAATGGAGGAAGATATGTATCACCATCCCGACCTTCAGTAATGAAGAGCGTGACTAAAAAAAGAACTTGGACTAGTCATTTGTCATTAAGAAGTAGTTTTTTAGCACGGAAAACAATAATTATTGTGATAACAACTCGTTCACTGCGACCTTAAGAAATAATATAAACTCTTGGATAAACATTGATAAACTAGTAAAATTGTGTGTACTTTCAAATCTGTCAAAAACGGCGTAGTGCAATTTTGAGTTAGCGATTTAAATTACTCATGTACCTATAGGCCGTCTATAGCTCGTATCAACATTCAGCAGATGTCTTAACTTCAAAGCTGTATTTTGTTATTTATGCATGGCCTTCATACGCATAATATAGTGATTGTATAGAAACATTTCTAGTAGAAATTTATGAATGTATGTAATATTTTAAATGGAATATGAAATGGTTGTTTGTTTTAAACTACAACAATTAGTATGACGTAGAATATTTCGCACAATATTTTAATATAAACAAAAGCAGTAAATGATAGGATGCAGCATTTGGCTCCGAAACAGAATGGTTTTTGCGCTCGAGCTACAAATCAATTGTCTTATCGTGGCAAAGAGACAGAACTGTCTGCCTTTATCTGTCTATTCCATAAATCATTTCTCTTGTCACTTTTTAGCACCCTCAGTGGGGCGGTAATCTATTGACTAAACCCAATCAGAGTCAGTTCGCCTTTGTAGTTCGTGTTTTCATAGATTCCGTTGGAAAAACTCAACGCTTTGGCTACCTGCAGCTTTGAGGGACGATGCAAATTTTTCATCCTTTTCTGATTGAAGGATTGTAGATGAAAAACCGTGTGCTTTTTGTTTCATCTGACATTAAAAAGGGCTTCAATATATAAAATGTATTTAATGTACACTTGTAAATTGTAATAATCAACCTCTACCAATTGACACTTATTAGCATTTAAATTGTTGTTTTACTATTATTTTTATCTTGGCGTTATTACTACACTAGACTATATTACAACACAAAATAACTGTATTCGTGTGCTTTTTATTATATATTTTATATACGTAATAAATCCATATTACCTATAATTACATTCTTATTGGCGTAAGCTACATTAACAAGCGTGTGACAATGTACTCCTTATATATAAGATTATTATGTTACATACACGTAGGGCTTCTTCGCGGCTTTTCCCTATAGTCAAAGGACCTTAAGGCTGAATTTGCAATACACTAAGCGATTATAGAATACAATTATACCTCCCGGTGTAGTTAAAACCGAGCAGTTGTATAATTTATGCTTCAGCACGGTCCTTCGAGTGCTATAGTTATCCGACATTCGTCCCTCTTTATTAAACGCTCAGCCCACTGTTATTTTAAGGCTAACGATTGGGTTTAAATGAATTAATTCTGCTACCGCATTTAATACGTAATTAATGTTGAGCTCTATTAGTGCCGCAATCCACCCTTTGTGATTAAACAGTCAATGGTTAGCCCATTGTTTTTATTTATATATGACATTTACGAAACGTAATTATGGCTGTAGCTTGCGGAAGAATGTCAGAGTATGTTGATTGATGAGATTGGCTGTCATTGAATTATATTTGGAATGCAAAAAAGGAATCGCAGAATATATTGTGCATGTTATAATGTCAAAACTGAGCACTATTTAAAGCAGTTTATTCGTACGCGTACGTACGTAAGCGTACCAATTCTTAAAAGTCCGGCAACGCACTCGCGAGCCTTCTGGCATCGAGACAGCCTATGTCATATCACTTCAGGTGAGCCTACTGCCCGTTTGTCCCCTATTCTATACAAGACAGCTCATTCTGATACTTAATTAAATGATTTCGTTACTACGCTACATTTCTAAATATTTTCGATTAATTTTTGTTTAGTGTGCTAGGAACTAAGATCGGCTTGAATATATACGAAAGATCACATACATAGAATATGTTTTAAACGATGTCATTACCACATTTCAGAATGAGCCCGGTAAGTTTCAATCATATATAATCTCGTTTGTCTATATTTGAAACCCCTATAAATTAGTTACGCGAACCACACGGCATCTAATGGGCTGAAAATGAGTCTGCCATCGTAGCATGTCGCCAATGCATAATTCTGGCATCATATTTGATGGTTCTATGAATATATTCGTTGGGGAGACACCCCTGCGAACTGATGTTAAATTAAGGGGATACATAACTTTTAATGAGAACTTTGGCACTATTTTTCCATGTAATCGTCATTAATTATGGCGTAAATTGCAATGGAAATTTGTCGTTTAATAGCTTTAGATATTGGGGGAAGTTAATTTGAAAGACCCAATCAAGGAATATTTTTAGTTACTGATATTATTTCCAGCTTGGTGCAGTTATTTCCAGCAGTTTTAATCTTATGTTTTGAAGGTCTTCACAAAAATCGTAAAAAATGAAAATGTAACCTTAACATTTTAAAAATAAATAACAATATAATGTTTAATATGTAATTTGCTGATAGATTATGAATACCGTTAAAATTCTACCAACTTTAAAATTGTAGTTTTTAAAACAATGCTGAAATCAGGAGATAAAAATAAAAGCGTTTCGGCGAGTAGGAGCCAGCATCGTAAAATACAAAGTTCAGCAGACACCCGCGGGAGGCATTAAAAGAAACCTCTACTACAGCTAAAGGGCAAACTCGGGAATTCATTCACGAATGTCTCTTATTTTTAGGGAAAAACAAATTCGAAAACTGTTTGTTTTAACGTTTTTTCTTTGGCAACAAACGCTTTAGTACGCTTGTTATTGAATATGCCTGTTTTGCGTAGTTATTCTATACGGTGGTTGATACAAAAAATATAAAATTATTCAAAAATGTAACCGTCTTGAGATTTTAGGTTTTTTTGTTATGTTGACAACACTGCAACGTCATTTTAGCTTGATAGTATCTTGATACGTCATCTAAAAATACAAAAGTAGGTATATAATTTTTGTGAATAAATGAAATGACGTCACGCCGATTCTTTTTACGCACAGACTAAGCAATTTGACTATGGATAACTATTTTTAACAGTATGTATTGAGTTGGAAACTCACGAACTGTTACTAATTGAGGCATGTTCGGTCATTTTGCACCCGACCAAAGTTTGTAAGGTCGTTCCTTGTTAAGAGGTAGCGCTCAGAAATCGCGTCCAAATGTTAACGAGAACCAATTTGTGGGTCGAATCAACCTCAAGGCGGAGACAAGTTGGCTTACGAAAACAGAGACCTTTCAAGGGTTGATTAGTTCCTTGTTTTTGTGTAATTAATTCAACACACGATGAGCAGGGTTGGCCTAGTGGCTTCAGCGTGCGACTCTCATCCCTGAGGTCGTAGGTTCGATCAGCGGCTGTGCACCAATGCACTTTCTTTCTATGTGCGCATTTAATATTCGGTGAAGTAAAACATCGTGAGGAAACCGATTTGTCTTAGACCCAAAAGTCGACGTCGTGTGGCACTGGAGGTTGATCACCTACTTGCCTATTAGATTGAAAAAATATAATGAAACAGATTCAGTTATCTAAGGTCTAGACCTAAAGAGGTTGTAGTACCACTGATTTATTATTTTTAATTCAACACACGGATGTGAGTCATACCTTATATTCTTGAGGTCATTATCACACAGATTTTATGAGTCGACGGCAACAATTTTGAAAATTTATTATTATATAAAAGTAGACATAGGCTTCGAGCCTTTAATAATTCGGCTTTTGTTCGGCCATAGGTGAGATATTTTATTAATTATTTCTTGTTTTTAATAATTTTATGTGACATTTTTAGCAAGTAGAAAAACTGACAACCTTTTTTGTAATGTTACACCGGATATGCCATAAGGTTCAGCGCCACAGCCTTCATCAATTTAGACCCAGGTACTAGGGTGCCATAATTGAACCGGAGGTTTAATTTTCCGGTAATATATACGCGGTAATGTAATTTTGAGGTTATGTACCGCCCGCAGTCACGACGCCTCGCTTGACGCCATATTGAATTACCACCTACGTCATACGGCGCAATCAAAATGTAAATAATTTTAATCATACATACAGATATAGAGTATGTAGATGTACAGAGCAGTGTTAGACTAGTGGCTTATACATGACCCTGAGACCGTGCGTTAGAATCACGGGTGTGAAGCAATGCTATTTTCTTTCTGTGCGCAGCAGCATCTACTCCTACGGTGAAGTTTCGTAAGGAAACCGGCATGTCTCAAATTCAAAAATGAATTTCACGTGTCAGACCCAGAAGGCTAATTATTATGGTCTGTAAAAATGATCAAAGAAACGGATGTAATCTAAAGTTTGTAGCGGCACTGGATTACTGTTATTACACACTGATATTTTCAAAGTCAAAGTCAAAGCATTTATTTCAATTAGACCATCTAAAATGGCACTTTTGAACGTCAAAAAAAAAATTATATATATATATATAGAAGATTCTAGTTGCCCCTTCCAAAAGGTAGTTTCGTGTGGAGAAGAATGGGCAAGAAACTCCACACTTACTCTTTTAAAATAGGTTTACAATATTTTGTTACATTTGTTAAATAATTATATGTGAAGACAATGTACTCTTAGAATAAACTACTATACTAAAAAAAGTTAGTAGTTTTTTATCTACATCATTCAAATTAGACAAATAATATTTAAAAAAATGTGTGCGTGTACTAGGTGTACACACGTAAGAAGTGAAACTTATATAAAACCTTTGTTGTACGCAGAGCCATAATTGGTTTGTTTTAAGTTTAGAGGTCCGAAACTATTTCTTTAAACACAGTAAATTTTGATACACTAGGCGGCATACAATTTACAAATTAATTGCTGCAAATTGCGATTAGCAAATTTCAAGTCGAAAATGTAATCCGTTGTCAAAGTTCAAAGTCAAAAACATACTATATGTCATATTTTAACGCCGATAAAGAAGTTTGAGTTCGAAAATGTAATCCGTTGTCAAGCTTCAAAGTCAAAAACATACTATATGTCATATTTTAACACCGATAAAGAAGTTTGACTTCAAAAAGCAACATGGCGCGTAACGGAAAAATGTGACGCGTAACGCAAAAATGTTACACTAAATTTTTTTCCAACCCCGATAAAGAAGTTTCACTTCAAAAAAAAACTGTCTAAGCGTTCACCTAAATACCTACTTCATTAAAGTAAACCAGTATTGTATCAATTTAATTTATACCAAAGTAAACTTTCTTTAAAATCAATCCTATTGCCAATAGAGTCACCTTAACCCAAGCAAGTCCTCTCTCAAAGACAAATATTAAGCTTAGTTTATTCGAAAATGCGGACATAATAGTTTAATGTCATTTTCTTTGATAAAATATTCCCATAGGCATATTTAACTTAGCTGTTGACTTTCCTCGTTGTTTATATTTATTAGTCCGTGTCCCCTTCAACGTGGACTTTAATAAAAGAGACATTTTAAATATCCGGTCGACATCTGCATTTGATAGCAACCTAGCGTAAAGAGGGTCCGGTTTCAAATTAAAACGACGAAAAATTATCGCTCAACATATATTTAAAGTGTATTAATTTCTCTCTAGAGCAGTGTTGGCCTAATGGCTTCAGCGTGCGACTCTCATTCCTGAGGTCGTAGGTTCGATCCCCGGCTGTGCACCAATGGACTTTCTTTGTATGTGCGCATTTAACATTTGCTCGAACGGCGAAGGAAAACATCGTGAGGAAACCGACATGTCTTAGACCGAAAAAGTCGACGGCGTGTGTCAGGCTGATCACCTACCTGCCTATTAGATTTAAATATGATCAAGAAACAGATTCAGAAATCTGAGGCCAAGACCTAGAGGTAGTAGCGCCACCGATTTTTTTTATTAATTTCTCTACGACAGTAATCGTAGAAATTTAATTGATACATCGTTGACGTTTATGAATCAGGTTGATTGCCTGGAACTTTACAACTATATTTAAATTCGTGTACCCTCTAGATACCCCAGACATACCATCATCTCATTATTTCTTTTCGTGTTTCTGATGTTTGCACATTACATCTTGTATTTTATTTTACTTATATTCAAATGTATCAGTGTGCCGAGCGTGAGGTAAGCTTTTGTAAATAAAATAAGGTAGAACGTGATAGTTAAGCTTTCATGAGACAGTTATATAACTATTAATTTTTCAGATTCAGAAAACATAAAGTTATCTAGAATTTTGTTTCTTACAAAAGCATAGTACTTAAGGTGCGCTTACACGGGCAATTAAAATTGCTCAATTCCAGTCAATACTCGTCAATTTTGACGTCACGACTACATCAAGCAATTTACGGCAACGGCAACAAGCATCAATACTGCGCAATACAATATTGAGCAAAATGGCGCAACTTCATCAACTAGGCAATACTGTCATACACGAGCATTTCAGTATTCGCTCGCTATGGACGACATTCTTCTTGCTACGGCGGCTTGTAGCGCTTTTTTTATTATTAATCAAAAACAAAAAATAAAGAAAAGGAAAAGGCGTCTGGTGCGTCAAATCTGGGTGCGATCGTTTTTGGCAAAAATTAAACAATTAAAGAAAAAAATAATTAAATAATTAAATTTTTAATTTATTATTTAATTGTTTTTTTTCAAGAATTAGATAATATATTATTCAAAAACTTTACTAGAATGTCACGAACATACTTTGAATTACTTTTGAATAAAGTAATTAGAAATTATTATTATTTAGACCTATCGCTGTCCGCGCGGAAGCAAGACGGCAAGCCGCAAAACAAACAAGTGCGAATGAGACATATACAAAAATTGCTAGGAATTTCCAAGTCCATTGGATATTCGTCAATTCGTATCTGCCACATTGAGCGATATGAAATATCTGGAGCAATTAGAAGCAATATCGCCGAAATAATTTATTGAATTTATTGAAATTGCTCCATTAATTGCTCCAGATCGGTCCATTCGTATCGCCGAGCAATTATTGCCCTCGTGTAAGCGCACCATTAGAATGCCAAAAGCATATTTAGAAAGGCTTATACCAGGCTGAACCACTTGAAACTATTGCTTTACGGTAGAGAAAGGCGTAAAAATACAGGGTCTGAACGCTGTGATGGTTCTGAATTTCCGCTGTCGCCGCGTCAGCAGATTTCGTCAACGGTAATCCAATATGGTCGTGACGGCATGCCGACTTTGTTTGGCCCAAGTTAAGAACTAACTTAGTACAAAACACAGTCCTTTCCTTATAAAATAGAAAAAAATATTTAATGGTTTGTTATTATATCTTGTACTTTCGTGGATGTTAAAAAATAAATGAATGCGAAAGAATAGTATACATTCTTTCGCATTCATTTATTTTTTAAATCTCTCTGTGCGGTGAAGAAAAACATCGTGACAGGCACTGAAGGCTAATCACCCACATGTCATTAAAAAAAGCTAATGATTACAAAACTAAAACAATTCTAGCGCCATTGGTTTATTTTAAGATCTTCATGGGATATTATTAGTTAATTTTCTTATAGAAATAGTACTTTATTGTCATATGTAAAATATAACGAGCGAGTTGTATGTTTGGTAGTATGGTCGAAACTGATTTTAGGAATATTTAGATCTATTATTATTAGCTTTCAATATGACTATGAATGAAGCTAGGAGGTCAAGATATGAGGTCAGAATTAATTTTATGACAAAAAAAATTTGTGAATTCGCTTCTTGCACCACACGTTAAAGATGAAACTCTAATATTTTTCAGTTTTGCCAAGTTACCATTTCGGTGTACGCCGCAAATTTTTATTAAAATATATCTCTTTGCCATAAATCACATTAGGAAATGTATGTTTTTTTTTATAAATTAGTGTATTTATATGAGATTTTCCTTCCATAGCTCCTTAAAATATGTAATATAAACTGTAATGTCCTGCTTCTTGGAGTGATTTACGGCTCACCAACACCACAACACTTGTACAAACATCCTACACACAACCGCTCCGTTCGGATGTCGGATTACGACTGACAGTCTGACAAGTGACGTAGGCGCATGAGACAACCAAGCAACACTTTATTTAGTCAATACACTACATCCCTTTTTTGTTTTATTTGTTTTTATTGATTAGATCTCCCTGATTACTCATTAATGTAACTTATATTAAATTTCATGTATATAATGGATTTTACATGAATCAAACATAATTAATGAAATTAAAGTTTTAAGCAGCTACACTAGGGTTAAGTTCCGACATTCATTTCCTCGTCGTTAACTTCATTTCTTTTCAGACATTCCATTCCCCTTGAACTCTTTTCAAATGTACAACGTCCCTCCTTCGAGTTTGACCGGTTTCATCGTTTCTTACCGTGATATCACCTCCTTTCGTGATTTCCAATGTGTGTGTTTCTGGATTTATTTATTTTAATTTTATTATAATTTATTTCCTTTATTCATATTTTTATATACACTTTGCTCCTGGTATTAAATCACACTATTCGGCCTTCCGTTTCTTGTCTCCGTTTCCTTTTCCCATTTTTTTTCTTTCTCTTTTTTTTTCTCTATCCTTAACCTAAGTGTCTTGTGCTGTCCTCTCTATTGTATCGTTTACCATAGGTAATTTATCTCTAAACATCCTTTTGAAGAAATGTTCTGATGGGGTTCTTCCAGTAAACATGGTTAAATATTCCAGTAAACTTTCCTTCCAGTCTGTATTTTCAGCTATACTTATTTTAAGACGTTTAAGTATGTCACGGTTTTGTCTTTCGACCTCTCCATTTTGTTGCGGCAGTATGGTACTGTATTGAAAAGAATAATGTTTCTTTCTGTTAAAAATGATTTAAACTCTTCGCTGATGAATTGTCTTCCATTATCTGCAGTTATTGATTTCCTAATCGACTGAATATTCCTTTAAGTTTGGCTACAATTTCAGTAGAGGTAATTTTGCGACAAATCTTCACTTCTTTATACCTGCCGTAAAAATCGACTACAACAAATATGTGGTCACCACTTGTAATGAATTGCGATATCAATCCAAGGCTATTCTGGCAACTCACGCCGTTTCATAGGGTTTGGTGAACATGGTGCAGATACAAGAGTACATCCTTTACAGGCTTTTACAATATTCTCAGCCTCTTTGTCGCATCTAGGCCACCAGACTTTCGTACGAAGTCTCGCCTTCATTGACTCGATGTCCCTCGAGTGCCGAGGGAACCATAATTCTCATTCCTCTCAATAATATACCCTCACGAAAACAAAGTTCATTTTGTAAGATTTTATACAACTTCACGTCATCGTTCTATATGTTCCGACTAGCATCTGCTATGACAATCGTACGATCGCTAACATTATAATACCCTAAGCTAGGAATATTTGTCATGATTTCCTTCAACGACTTAAAATACCCCTTTTGTTCTGGTCCCCAGTTTTCGGTTACATGATATGCCAAACATGAGTCTCTTGTATCTGAATAAGCCTTTACTCGTTATAAAGGTGGTTATGTTTCTTGAAGCAGGATCTATTTCATGTTGGTGAAATGCGTCTTTAATATCCAATTTTGTAACTACTTTTGCATTTTTCATTTTAGGTAGCAACTTGTCCATCGTCGGCAATGGGTGATTTTCACGTACAATGGCTCCATTTTCTTTCAGCACCGGCACTACAGGGGACCCCCATTTAGAAGAACCCACTACCGGCTCTATAATATCCCTATGTTTAAGTTCTTGTTCCTGTCGAAACGACCTTTCTTTTGTTCATGTCTACATTATTATAATATTTGAACTTTCTGCTTCAACATCTGTTTCGTTCGGCAGTATTGTCTGAAATGCCCCATAAGACCACACCTTAGGCATTCTTTATTCCTTGCTGGGCATTTTGCATAATTTCCAGCAAGTCTAAGTTTATTAACATTTACCGAATCCATGTAGAACATTCTTTAATTTATCAAAGTTCCTTTTAAATTTACTATCCATCCTGTTTACTTCTTGATTCTCATTTGATTTCAGTTGGTTTTTAAACTCGTCTAATTGTTAATTAACAACTTCAAGAGTATTTGCTTCGGTGATTACTTGCTCTAATGTAATTTCATCCCCAATCTGTGATATCGTTTTTCTCAGTTCGGGTAGAAAACATTTTTTCGTTATTTGGTCGATAATGTTTTCATCTCTGTCGGCAAACTGATATTTATCAGCTTGTTTTCTCAGTCTCACCTCATATTTTTATTTTTTTTTCGTCAGGTTCTTGTTTTAGGAGCCTGAATATTTGTCTATCGTATACTTTGCTCTGTTTTGGTGCAAAGTAGGCATCAAGTTTAGATATTGCTACTTCAAACACGTCTTTGCCTTCAGTTGGTTCGACATTAGCTCCAGGAATGTTGTAAAACACTTCCTGTAAGTCTAGCCTACCGAAATGTAGAAGAGAGGCCCTTTGCTTTACGTCTTTGTCAATGTTAGACGCTTCGAGGTAATTAATGTTAGTGCTCGTTTCCATCGCCCCCATCGTGCACCCATTGAGGTAGATTTACCGTTACAGTCGAACTTTTCCAGTGAAAGGAGTGACATCTTTGGGGCAACCAGGAATTATCAATTTAATGATTCAGATATCTATGTATCTGCAGTTAGATTTGATCTCAGATGCTTCCATCTCGTATCAACTTAATGATTGGATTATATTTTTATCCGCATAAAGCTACTTAAGCCGTCTGTACCAACAAACGTATAAATTTAATTATCAGATTTTGAATCTGCTAAGTTAGTACCCACTAACGTACAATAATAATTTTATTGTAAAGCTTTTATTTATTTAATGGTATCAATTTAATGATCTGACTTTTAATCTGCGTTTATTTTCATATACTGGTATCAATTTAATGATCAGACTTTTAATCTGCTTTTATTTTTATTTATAGGTATCAATTTAATGATCAGACTTTTAATCTGCTTTTATGTTTATTCACTGGTATCAATTTAATGATCAGACTTTTAGTCTGCTTTTATTTTGATTTACTGGTATCAATTTAATGATCAGACTTTTAATCTGCTTTTAATTAATTTACTGGTATCAATTGAATGATCAGACTTTTAGTCTGCTTTTATTTCTATTTACTGGCATCAATTTAATGATCAGACTTTTAGTCTGCTTTTATTTTTATTTACTGGCATCAATTTAATGATCAGACTTTTAGTCTGCTTTTATTTTTATTTGCAGATATCAATTTAATGATCAGTTGGGTTCCAACTGCTTTGAGTTGATATACTCCCTTTTGTTTTACAGAATTAATCACAACCACATAGTTTTAATTAATTTAGTGAACCAGATCCAATTTAGGGTCTTTGTTAAATCTGCGTTAGTTAGGTAGACAGGTACCTACCTATTTAACGGTCAACGGTTGTATATAAACCTTGCTATTGTTTTTATTATTATTATTTTTTTTGTAGACAAATAGAAACATCACTAACCACAAGCATAATCTTAATATATATAAATTACGTGTCACATTGTTTGTCCGTTATAGACTCCCAAACTACCGAACCGATATCAATCAAACTTGCACACCGTGTGCAGTTTGATCTAACTTAAAAGATAGGATACATCTCAATTTATACCCGCAATATTATTTTATTGCAAAATATTTGTTTCTTATTTAATAGTCACCATTCTAACAGATGGCGCTGTGTTAAAAGTACCAACGTTTCACATAATTCTTTCAACGTTTCAACAATTAAATGGCATAACCACCATAAAGCATGGTAGTCCCCATGACTGGTGTTCTCCTACCGTTTCCCTTGAATAGTTTACTACTTTGTAATATAACAAAAACCTTAGCCACAGCAACGCTTGGCCGGTCTACTAGTACAATATATTTCTATCACTATATAGGTAGGTGCTACAAAACAATCGTACATTCAATGTAGGTACCCGTAGTTTAGATTAGCTAAACCTATAGGTAATTATTTGTTTATATCCTTAGCTCAGTAATTGCAGAGGTTTGTTGCTTACTGTTTAAATGTAGGTACGACAATATTAAATATTGTAATACAAGCAAAACATTTATGAAATATGAAAACAATAAGTACTTAAGTGCTGTTCATATTTCCCGTCAACAATAAAATTATTTACATTCGTTCAGAAGTCAAGATGCAACTGTTTCTGCTATCAATAGCTAATGATTAAAACAACCATAGTATTCATAGGGTCATAGTAAATTATAGGCAAAATACTCTGGGAATGACGTCACTTGTTTACTGCACCGTATCTTTCCCTTTTGTTTTTGTTTTACTAATGTGTACTCACTTTTTTCCTCGTCGCCACATGTAATGTCCTGCTTCTTGGAGTGATTTACGGCTCACCAACACCACAACACTTGTACAAACATCCTACACACAACCGCTCCGTTCGGATGTCGGATTACGACTGACAGTCTGACAAGTGACGTAGGCGCATGAGACAACCAAGCAACACTTTATTTAGTCAATACACTACATAAACAATTCGTAAAATTTAAAACAAATAATTTTACATTTTGAATGTGGCATAACTCAAGGTAAGTAAATTTTATTAAAAAATTTCAAGATACTTATTATATATTTTTTACTAATGATAAAGTGATAAATAATACCGAAAAGATGGAGCGGGCTAGGCAGGGATATGAATGGGCAAAAATAGGCCTATGTAAGAAAGTCTAAGTCAGAAGGTAACCTAAAACTGACCATAAAACTAGTTGGTAAAAAAAATGATTTTTTTTTATCAGTAAAGACAATAAAGGCTTTATATTTATTTTTAATCTATGTTAATTTATATTATAATCTGTTATTTTTTACTAATGACAAAGTAACGGTAAGTTAATCGTCACAGATTTTATTCCTTATTTCAAGCGAAATCCAATGCCTCTTTGTTAATTTTGATAAAAATATAAAATCTTTAGAACAATCCACATTGAGTTTAGTATTCCTTTAACAGAAATTCTTCAATTCAACACTCTTCCGTCTATCGGAAAAATGAAGTCATGAAATGTTTTCTTCCGCTGCTGTCAATAAGTAAAATTTTCTGCATGCATTTTATATTCTGTGGAAAACGTGTGCGGTATTAACCTAGTATTTTCAGATACACTCGCCGTGAAAAGTGTTCGCGACATAAAAATGTCTTATACACTTCTGTTCGTGACTTCACTTCTATTGTCAGTTGTTAGGGTTACCAAGTTTTTAAATAATTTGAGACAGCACAACCTTTCGTGGAATTTTCTTTGCTTTATTATATCCGTCATTTGTTTGTTAGTACGTGTTACAAAAATATACGTATTCTAAATATCGTTTTCTATTAGCCATCGAACGTTGCCGTGCCCGACTTCCCTGGCTTCAAAAGGTTTTTATTTAAAGGCATGCTAAGGTGCAAAGCAAACAAGTGGAGCAAACAAGTGACTCTATGGTACCCAAGAGACGGGACTAGACGCCAGGGTCGCCCGAAATCACGCTGGAAAGTCGACATCAGCCTGACTTTGGGACCTTATTGGACCAGGGTCGCAGAAGATAGAACACAATGGAGAGATCTGGAGGAGGCCTATGCCAAAAGGCACGCCGAATTGCGAGACATAATATAAATTGACACTACATACCCACACCTAATTGTTTACCCTAATCAAGTATATTATGTATCACTTTTCTGGAAATAAAATGCTTTATTCTTATTATTTTTTAGATATATATCTCCTAAATTGAAAGCATCTCCAACAGAAGTATGCAGACAAGCTTTACATACTTATAAGTAGAGAGATCTTATAAAACAGTTTTGCAGAAAGTACACGTAGTTGATACAAAGTAAAAATAATTTGGCCCATAATTAGTCCAGGTCAAAGGATAGTCACCACAATCGCAATAGAATTGTGGACTGGGTAGTTTATGTTAGATTATATAGCTTCCCTTTCCTTTCATATTTCATAAAATATTTACTTCCTGAAAGTGAAATACCGAAACACTTCCTCACTTTACGACTGATGTACCTGCAAAGTTGGATTTATAGGGCTGGTTTTATTAACGCACAAGGCTTTAAATCAATATATACGTAGAAACTGAGGTAATGAATCCATTGAAATAATAAAAATAAATGTTAATTAAAATTGTAATAGTTCAATAATTTATCAATGTACTTACATCGATTATTATAGAAGTTTTTATTTAAAAAATATCTAAAAAGTATTATATAAGGTTGATGAATCACACACACATACACCCACACATCTATACATCCAAACACAGCAGCGTCTGCCTTCTAACCAATTTTCGGTTCAACAACCAAATTAATTTCATCGCCAAAGGTCCGCAGGCAAGATTCAGGATTGAGCGACGCGGTTTCCAATCCAATGCAGTTTTCACATACAGCCCTGCGATTCTATAACTCACTTTTCGAACTCACACAGCCGTTGTTCATCACACATCGCAAGGCAGCAGTCATATTAAGCTCAAAGTCTCGACTATGAATCTTAAGTCACAAGCTTAAGAAGGCCTCGTTTTTGTAATAGAAAACTTTATACAAATAAAAATCTAAAATTAAACCACGTAACAACACTAAACTTCGCACTGATTCCACTTAAGATTCCTTTCCGTAAATTAAATGGAAAGCAGACGTGAATATGGAGAAAGTGCATTTAAATATGCAAGACACAGCTGTAACGCCTGGATAGAATCAGTGGCTTTCCAAGACGCTTTTACGTGAAAACCCTTTGAATTTAAACTATCGCACTTTTACATAAAGGAAGGGAATTCCCAGGGCGTTGCACTGGTGCATAGAATTATAATTTTATGTTATTTTTTGAATTACGTAGTAAACTACGGAGTATAAATGGTAACAAAAGGGTTTTAGAGTGGTAATCGAGTGGGATAAACACAAACCCGAAATTGGAAAGTTATATCTGGAATATAGGTCTCTAACGTATGGAATAAAATACTGATACTTAGACTAAAAGAAAATAGTAAAACATGTAAAAAAAATAATTAAAACGTTAATAAATACTAATTATCACACATTTGAATATATTACAGAATCACGGTAAATCACCAAAGTTTTACAGCGTTTATCGGGTAGGCTCTAAAACTCAAACCTCGAAATTTGATTAATTAATGTCATTAAACGTAAGCTTATTCACATAAAAACTGTAATTGATATAAACTACCTGTTCGAAATACATGTTTGTTTGTTCATAAATTTCCATATAATCCGATCGTCACATTTTGAATCACTTGCTTCTTTGTTTCGCTCGGGTTGTGGTACACGCATTTATTTGATTATCTTTCTGCCAATTATATTCACTATTACCTACGTCCTCAATGTTATATTTTTTACAGAGTGTTTGTGCGTATTGTAAACACAAAGTATTAGTAGTATATTATCAGTCTAACCTCTCTTATTATTTTCAACAAATTTTCTCCATATCGTTACGACTGACAATTGTGTGCCTTTTATATTAAAAATATAATTATGGCAACGAGGCATGTACTCGGGGCTTATTATATTTATATAAGATTGTAAATCTACGGCCACCGAACCGATGTTTGTGGCTTTCATCATGGCTTTTTTCCAGTATACCTAAGACTACATAAGATATTGTATACGCAAGGTTGTATACTCTATCAAAGACGAAATTACGATCAGATAGTATGTATATAAATAGATATACACATAGAATGTACTTAGTTATCTGCTACGTAAAGTTTCACAGAAATAGTTCTCCGTCCAAGAAGCTCTTATCTCGTACATTAACTTCAATAGTAGTTAAATCTAATATGAACTTAAGAATTTCAGTACAGTTATCTGTATATAATGTAATAGAAATAAAACGAAATTATTTTAAGTTTGTAAAGTCATTAAGACATCTGTCGAGAATGTGAAACTAATAACTATGGTGATTTGCTTAATTCATTTTTTAACAGCACCTCTATTTCAACCGGAGACTCGTGGTACGATTAACTTTCCCGTTTGACTAATCACAATCAAAAGAAAAGCGCCATTGTTTTTGAATTTTATATTGTAAAAATACCATGTAAACAGCAATGTGTTTATATTTCTCACACGGTTTAAATGCCTTCCGAACTGTTCGTATCCAATGAAATTGCAATAACAATCCATAAAATCATGAAATAAAATAAAATAAAATTAATTGGTCGTAATTTTGACACAAATATAAGAATAAAACGCACAAAATGGAGGTGCTTTTATTAACCTATAAACTTTTTAAAACTTCTTTTTAAGCTTAAAAAATAGTTCGATCTGTTGGACATCGAAAAATAGTTATCAAACAATTTCCTGTTATTCCTAGGCAAAAGTTTAGGTCAGTGGTCTCACGAGGCTGCGATTTACGACAACTTCTACAATACATTGTGGTTTTGAATTTATCGTCTAGATTCAAACCCAAGGATTGTTTGATTTATTACCTAGTTGAAGATAATAGATAGATTTTGTGTATCGTATTTGTTATACACGCTAAATTTAAAATAGTTACATCAGTAGCAACATCTACAATTTAGGGCTACAATCATCGTACCCTGAATACGTGTTCAGTCAGAATCAGTTTTTCTGATCCTTCGTATATAAGATCTTCTCATCATCAGTCAAAGCCTTCAGTGGTTCAACTGGTCGAGAATCCTATCTTCAAATTTCATGAACAGCACGTCTATTCACATACTACCAAAGATTCTACTCGAAGAAATCAGCTTTCATCGCTATGAAGTATGAAAATTTAAGTCTCACAGCAATAAGTAAAGTTAGGGATTAGCTATAATTTTCGTTTGAGTAGACAATTTTAAGTTTTGTAAATTATCAGTTCCCAGTTTACTTTAAGTTAGGAAACTTCGTTCGTAAGTTAAATTTAGCCACGGTTAAGCGGCGGGTTAAGTTTAGCTTGAGTGCTAAGTTGGCAGGTCCACTACGTATAAGTCGATTCAGCTAAGTTTTATTTTATTATAGGAAAGTTTTTGTGATGTCAAAGTAAGGATCTTATAGACATGACTTTCATAGTTTTAAACTTTAGTATAGTGAAAATCCAAGCTCTTACAAATAATTATTTTAGTATCAGACCTTTAGAAGCTTAAAGTAAGTTGGATGTACTTTCACACCCATTAAAATATTATATTTGCGTGCTGCGATGCGAAAGACTTAAAGTACGTGCCAAGTGAAAAAAAGTAATGATGTTATTTATTTTTTACTATGTATAATAATATTATAACAATCATAGCCTTTTATTCAGATCCTTTTACATTTAAACACGTTTTTCATTCAATCTTTTATTCGAAATGGCCTCCTCCAAATCCCGCCATTCCTCTGCTGCACTGTGCAACTCTATGCCATGTACATGCTGTTTCTTTAATTTGGTCTATCGACCTTCTAAGTTGTCTTCCTCTTTTTCGTATGCTGTATCTTGGGCACTAGTACTTTTAAATTATAATAATTTTACCATTTTTATTTACGATACAGACCATTTATTAATTAAGGTGTCAGGAACAATAACAAAAACGAAATTTTCACGAAAACTATTTACTTTCCCAACCCTGCGGGGCTCTCACAGCTGCACTGCATATAGGGGCAGTCCAACAAGGCCAAAATGTTGTTGGTACTACCCGCCGCACAATATATAATATACGTGTCCTGAATTGCGTCAAATTGAATATTGCGCAATTGCAACCATCATATATAAACAGGTCAATAAGCTCCTTATTTACAGTCGTTTATAAAAACGCAGTATACCAGTAATTTCCTTAATTGTGTACACTTTATATTTAGTGAATTACATTTTTCTTCCTTAAAGTATTTTTCATAACCACTTTCCATTACAAATTAACATTCAACTAACGAGGTATTTAACGGAAAAATGAATGAAAAATAATGCTTCGCAATAAAAAACCATTAGTTTCGCGGCGCTCGGAACACCCTTCATAATTAATTCAGAGTTATATTGATGGCAACACTGGTAAATAAATTAGGTGCACCGTCGACCACGAAACAGGTGTTGCCAGATATCGTCCAGTGAATAATTATTGTAAGCATGAAAAAAGATTGTCGATGTTGATGTTTATTATTTGAACAAATTTATCAAAAACAGTGAATTTAAAAGTTTTAAATTAAGATAGAATAGTAGATAATAAAGTGCAATGTAAGGCATATTTATATCATTACAGGTGAGTTGGAGACAAATCTTTAAAGTCTCAGCCAGATCACCCTCTATGGCTTAAAACATTTGTCTTTAGTAGAATGTATAATTTCTACGCTAAATGCATTTTATACATTCATACTATAGGCTAGAACTAGAACCGGCTTAGGAGTAGAAAAATAAAAAATAATGAAATACTATTTGTCTGGACGAAACTTTTAACATCTTAATGTTCACTCCAATACATATTTTGTCTTATTTTTTCTCCCCTGCTTAATTTTATCGAAAATAAAGTGTTATTATACTTAGACGAACTTAAATTAATCTTCCGATTTTTTTAACCACTGAGCGAAATTGTCAATTGAAACAATTAGGACATATTAAGGTAACACTTCAAACTATACATATAAATGTTATCAATATTTTTTACAGGGTACGCCCGGTCTATATATATATATATATACCTCAGATAATTTTTACGTAATTTAATGACGTAGTAGCGATTATTGTCGTTTGCTATATATGTACAATAATAGGACAGCTTTATATACATAATGTTTTTAAATAAGCTTAGTTTCAAAGAAATACACCAATATTAACTTTTGAAACATTAGTCTAAAATAACCGCATTAAATTAACCTACTTATTTAACAAAAAGCAATATTTCTCTTGGCTTAACTTAAATAATTAAAACTTGCAGATAAAACGTACGAGAGATTTATGTACAAAAAAGTCGAAAGTAAAAAGTGGTTGCATGTTGGGTCGGTGGCGAGCTCCATTTCCATTATTTAAGTTAATTAAATATCTTTTTGTTACGAAAACTAGCATTCGGGCTATTTCATTTTTAAACAGCTTTACGAGCACTATAGTGCCGTAAACGTACCCAAGTGTAAACTTAGGTTTAACATTGTTGTCAACATATGAGTCTGTACTTCAAAACGAATTTAAATCAGCCTTAAACAAATGTACGAGCTAAGGCTGAACATTTGCTCACTCAGGTTTTCTTAGTGTCTCATAACCATAGCATTTCAATTCATATCATTAATATAATATACTCGTACTTTATAATGTACATTATTTAAGCATCAGGCTCAGGAACCGTACATTTTGGTCCTTCGTTCTTTTGTTGTACGTGAGTGATTAATATGAAGTGTAATTTAGCCACTTACTAAACATTTTCTCAACATAGCTCCAACTTTTCATCCACAATGCACGCAGATTGGATCATAATACTTTTATCTTTTCCAAAAGAGATTACGTTTTATTTTCAATAGTAAAAACATAAAAATTGCGAAATTATGACTAAAACACATACCACGTTCAAATTTAAGGAGGATTAACTTTATACTACCAAATGTAACAGACAAACGTTTTAGTCCTGAAGTGCCTGTCAAAATGGCGTCCATCTTATAAATCTAACTGGCATTTCATTCTGAGATAACACGCTGTCGGCCTTTCTCAAACAATTTACAATTATGAGAATGTTACATGATTGTTACTGTATAATGTAATTTATCACACTAATATCGTTTTAGGCCCGTTTATATGTTGAGTGAAGAAAGGTTTCATGATGCTTAGTTTATCATAGTTTGCCCTAACTAAATATAGATTTTGCGTTATTGTAAGACTATATTCTCGCAAGACCTTGTGCAAAATTTTTCAAAGTCTGACAATTCCTTATGCGCGTTGACACTATAAAAAAGTTAAAAAATGAAATTTATCTCTCTTCAGAGAACCAAAGACGTAGGTTTATATGGACCTATTTCACAAATCTTTTGTTTGCCTGTTATAAACATTGAACTAAACTAACTAGTGCCCTAAACTATTGATACACGAGTTTATCCATAATTCTTGAATATACATTTATCATCGCCCGCCGTCACATATCAACCCTTGCAGCACAAAGGTTTAACAACTTGAGCTCAAACTTATGTCCGAGTTGCTTCAACTATTCTGAAATGTAGGACATTTCACTAACTATGGATCTTCAATACCTGAGCGACAAATTAAACATGACTAGTAAGCTATTCTTACGTAAAAGCTAGTCTATTATACAATACAAACTCACATATAACATATTACTGTTGTTCGATAAGACAAAATGTATGTAGTGTTCTTTAAAGAAGTTTTGCTCTAGCCAGCAAATAGTAAATTTTATTAATGTTTGAAGAAAACGAGATTAAACACATCCTAATGAGTAGTCTCAATAAATATTTCTACAAGCGCATAATTCGCAACGCGCGTTTGAGCCCCGGGCTCCTTTTGATTTTTGTGTGCACGAACCATTACAAAAATAAAAAACATAATATATACTAAGAAATATGATGTGTCAGCCACAGAAGGCTTTTTCTATTTATAAAACCGGTAAATGAAATAGAAAAAAAAATCTGCAAGAGGGCAATAGCTTTTACCTCAACAAGTTTTTTAAACATCTATTGTTGTTACTTACAAGCCCTCTTCAGTATCTTATCAAATACAAGTGCTCTTGAATGAAAGGCTTCAAAATTCATACACTCAAGACCGACAGCCGATCAAGAATTACGCCCGATGGGGCGTTAAAAAGAAAAAGACGTTGAGCCTTTGACAGTTTGTGAGGTCACGTTTCGGTAATGTCAATATTTACAGACCATTACAACATAATCCGGGATGGTTTGGAGTTTTAACCGATTACCTATAGATTAGGAGAAATTTGAAATTTAATTGAGTGATATACGCATAGTATTTTTTAAGGCAAAACCATAGATCGTGAGAAAACCGGCGTGCCATAGACCCAAAAATTGGACGGCATGTGCCAGACACAGAAAGACTGTTAACCTACTTGCATATTATAAAAAACAAATGATCACGAAACAGATTCAGAAATCTGAGTTCCAAAACTAAAAGGTTGTAGTGCCACTGGTTGTTTTATATGCCAGCTCATCCGTTTAAATATTAAGTAGAAAACATTACTACAATAAACCTATATATATATATTAGTTAATACGTTTCAGTAGCGTAATATATAGAAAGACATAAATGAGTACTATAGTATTACAGTCAACGATTTAGTTCTCATACTTATTAAATACATTAAAATTTAAATGGGGAAACATTGTTGATATCTGAAAACAAAAAGAAACGTTAACAGTATACTTAATGTTACATATAAGCATTAAATTTAAATGTTTGTGAATATTCGATTATTATTAAAATTTACGGCATAAGTTAGTTCGCCAAATTTTCCATCCCATTCGATAGTTTTAGACTAATGGCGCTAATGCGTTTTAAATATTGTTTTCTACTTATCTCTTATCCTTGTTAAAGCCACCATGTTCCTGTTTTGTTTCATACACACAAGAGAAATTAATAATCTGTACCTACCAATAATTATAATATTTTGATTTGATTGCTATAGCTAGAGCCTAGACTTAACGGCAACCAAACCGAGCCTTCAGTGTAAATAATTATTATTTCGGTACGATATACCTTAGTCCAATTATTTTTAAAAAGCGATTAGTCAAAATTCTCGGTGAAATCATATCGAAATAGATTTAAACGGCTGACGTGTCAACAATTTTCTGTACAATAGGACCGACTAATTGCCAATTATTCCGTGTTTACGTATTTACATTCCTTTGTACTCTTATTCTATAGCGACGAGCCCCTGCGTCGCATGTATTTTAATTGTTACTCACTTATATCTGATTATGAATAAATATTTTAAAACATCTATTAATGTCCTAATCCTTGTATTCTCCGGATTTATATTTTGTGCTGTCATGTTTTGTTGTGATTTGTTCTGTATCACATTCTTTATCAGTGAAACTTTTTGTGGATACATCCACTATGTTTATCTTATGTTTTATTTTTAACTTTTTTTTTATTGCATGGAGATGTATCTATTTTGTTTCCCAAAGAAATAAATAAATATATAGTCAATATTAAATTTTAACATCAAGGCAACTACAGAACATTAGGTAACACTTAAGTAATATAAATCTTCGTATATGAAATACATGAAACTAATCAAGTTAATCTAAGTTAGATTAACTAATAGTGAGAATAACCGATTAATAATATCATCATCGTCATCATTAATACAGCCCCTTGTGCCCGGCCGTAGCCTTCTTAAGTATATTCCGCTATCTATTTTTTTTGTGGCACATGTCCCAACAATTTGAGCCTTTTGCATTTTGAAAATTGGACGAAGTCAAGGATGTTATAAAGTATATATAAGTAATATACACATAATATATATTAACCCGTGTTAATAATAACAACTCTACAGTCTTATTCAATTATGTGCCTGAAAACAACCTGACGACTTTTGGGTTTGAGACTTGCTATACTCACGATGTTTTATCAAAATCTAATGAATGTTTGAATGCAGAACTGTAGAGTCGGACGTCGCACCACGTTTTGGTGTGTACAGTGTCAAACAACGTTTCTTAATAGAACATATAAAACTGTTTTACTTTTTATTGTTTTGTAAATAATGAAAATGATAATCTAATTTTGCTAAAATTCTACGTACAGACATCGAAATACAATTTGTTGTGTATATATTTCATTTTGCAATCAAACCTTTCCTCGCATCACAATCATGTCAAATAAATTATCGGCATGTTGAATTTATTATAGGAATTTATTAGAGTTTGAACTGGGATCAATTTTATGATTTTTAAAGCTAATGGATTGCCTTAATTGATTGGATTTGAAATGCGATTACAGATTTTCAGAATTCTCATTTTACGTGTATTTTTTAAGCGGATTAATATTACTTGAATTATTAAATATGAATTTTGAAAATGTTTTGTCTTTTTAAAAATAATACCATTTTCAAAAAAAATGGCTCTAATACTTTTGCTACGCCTTCTTAGTTTAATACCTAAATAAATTACTTTTCGGAATTATGGATATTCAAGGAACTATATAAAATTAAGGTTGCATCGTTAGACAACTTCATAATTATTTAAATTAGTACAAGAGTTTTAGGGTGGTACCCTTAAACTAATACACTAGTACACTGTTTAAAATAATGAGCGAATCATTAAACAACGGTATTTATTTTACAGGATAGTCTTATAGTGAGTCTTTCTTTAAATTGTATGAATACCTTCACTCATCGCAAATTAAATTTTATCACGTTTTAAATAATGTGTCTTGTAAAATTTGTTTTTTTTTGTTTGTCCAGGTTTTGCCCTTAAGAGACTCTCAGACAGAGAGAATCTCAAATAATAAATATCAATTATATAATACATTTAATAGAAATAAATACGTACTATTTCTAGAAATGTTTTGTCCTTTCACGTAGTTTGTTCACGAAGCACCTCCCGCTCTCTGCTAACATTTTCACAGATTAAATTCTTCAGCGACGACCGTAGTTTGTGCAAGAATTTCATCACGCTCCCATTTTAATATTATATTTTAGTTGATACAACATTTGTTTTATAGAACAATTGAACAACAACAACAAAACAAACCAGGCTATATAATTTAATAATAGATAGTTATGGATCAAATTAAGAGAACATATAACAGGAAAAAATACGTTTTGTCTTCCATTTATATTGATGTGCCTCCGGAAAACATACAGCATTGTATAATGAAGAAGCAATGTATACTTAGCCATGAAGTGCGATACATACCGAGTGAAATAGTTCCGCTTAGATAGAATAGATGGCGCTGTAATCGCCTCAACTTCATACTTATCTTAACCAGCTAGGACGTTGTCATTTCCGCAGTCATAGCGTTGTGTACTTTCGCCGCGTGCGGTCGAAACCGAAACGACTAATAACGACTTAAAACCTTATAGTCTTTCTTAGTGTTAATTATTAGCAAAATGTATTATTTATACATTACAAGTGCGTAATAGACTCACGATGCCGATAAGGCCGGCGCCGGGGCCGATCAGGCAGGTAGTCTAAAAAAGTGTCGAGCAAGGTCACGAACAAGACAAAGAGGACTCCACGTGCACCAGCAGCGCGCCTGATAGCGGCTCGGAGCGCGAGGGACCGCCACAAATGAAAAGGAAACGAGTAGCACAGGTAACGGTCGATCCCACGATCGACGCGTTATATAATCAGGTGAGTTTCCTCACAAATTTTATAATGCATCAACAATATGTACCAAATGTCAACGCCAGTGCGTCCAATGACGACGGTACTCACCGCCCGACCAACTACTATAGCGATTTTTTATTAATCCGTCGACCGGGAAAACGATTACAAAATAAATATATAAAAATTATAAAAATATAATAATATATTGAGCTTATAAAACTCCAACATTTTAATACTCCCACGTGGTAATACATTAGATCCAAAAAAGCCCTGATAGACATACTGACGTCTCCAGGCTTTTGTAACCTTAAAATTAAAGACGAAATACGTTGTCTTATGTCAAAGGGAATTACTAAAATCTGGGTTACAAAAAATCATAAACTGGACTCGTAATAACCCAACGGAATTAAAACCCGCAAATCTTTTCACAAAAATATCCTATATTTTTGGTAATCAATCACCTTCTCACAAATTGCATGAACAAACCCTGCAAATTGTATGCGGAAAACGAGCGGAATGTATAGAAACTACGCGTAAAAAATTAATAAGTGAGATTTCGGACAAAAGTATTCAAACTGCGCTTAGTAATATACCTCCTATAGCGAGGAATTTTTATTTGACCAAAATAAGCTCGCGTCCCTCATACGATCCCTTGGTGGGCCGCAATTCTGGTTATCTCCGCCGCAACCTTCAAGAGTAAGAGAGCTTTTTAAACGTAAAATACAAAGAATCGTCAGCCAGTCCAGGCACAAAATGGAAAAAAATATTTTTGTAATACCTACATAAAACAAGAAACGATGCGAACGTTTAACACGAAAATCAAACTACCCGTTTTCTAACAATGACGGAAAAAAATTACTATCCAACACAATTCAAGGATTCCGCATACCTCTGTACAAGGAACTGCCTTTGTTAATGCCAACAAATCGAATAGTAAGTGAATACGCAACCGAACTTTGATTATCTGCGATATCGCAGGTGACAGAACTCCTGAATCAGGCAAGGTATCCTACAAACAGTTCTCAACAAAACCCTCAGTTTCATACCCATAATGGTTCTTCGCAGGAAAAGCGACGGCGCGATGCGTCCTATTGTAGATTTGCGAGAACTAAACCGATTAGTGAAGACAAGACATTTTCGGTTGATCTCCCACGGCTTAGTCCCAGACTTTATTCAACCAGGGGACTGGATGATAAATAAATTTATCACAAGCCTATTTTCATGTACCGGCAGCGAGATTACACCGACCTTTCTTAAGGCTCAGCTAAAAAGGGCAGTTATACGAAAATATGACTTGCCTTCCTTTTGGGCTAGCGTCAGTACCACACCTTTCCTCTGCAGTATCATGTTGGGTCGCGGAGACCTTACGTGTGAAGGGATGTCGAGTGCTAGTATTCCTAGACGACTACCTTCTGGTCAACCAAGACCACTCCAAGTTAAATCTCAGGCCGCGGAGGCCGTGAGACACTTGGAACACCCTCCAAGTTAAATTGTCAGGCCGCGGAGGCCGGGAGACACTTGGAACACCTTCCAAGTTAGATTCTCAGGCCGCGGAGGCCGTAAGACACTTGGAACACCTAGGTTGGAAAATCAATTACTTACCAAAAAATCCGTATTGGTACCAACCCAAAATTTAGAATACCTTGGAATTCGCTGGAATACTATGGTCAATGTGATGTCGCTACCTAAGGTACAAATACAGCGCAAAAACCATAGTTATGCGTTGTATTCGCGAGTTACAAAGAATTTGCTAGGGCAAGTAAACTTCGCAAACTTTGTCGTGCCCCGTGGGAGGCTTCACGGTCGCCAGGTACAAATCTTTCTGCGACAATTCAACAAGATCCGACCCCGTCAAGGTCAACTGCTGCCTCAGATTGTAGGACAGGAACTGCTGTGGTGGCTCGGAGCTGCTCATCAGACGACGCCTATACACAAAGAACCTGCAACCCACTTGCTAGCGACGGACGCCTCGGATTGGGGTTGGGGGGGCCACATCTCCTTGACGAGAACCTTGTCAGGAAAATGGTCATACCAACAGAAAACGTGGCACTGCAACAAAAAGGACTTATATGCAGTGATAGCCGCAATAAAAATAAATGTAAACACGTGTGTGTTTTGTAATATTTTTACAATTACAATCGGACAAATGAAACTCTGATTGCATACATTCAAACAGAAGGTGGAACGAAATCGATAGGGTTACTTACACTAACCTTCAAACTATTGCACCTGACGGACAAATTCAACATAACTCTGTCGGTACATTACCTACCAGGGTGATCATAGCAGACAGATTATAAAGGAGAAAAAAGGCTGCGTAGTGGCACCTTCTTCCTCTAGCATGGGTGTTTCCCCCTCCAAATCCCTGAGTTTTAGCACACCTAAACCGGGCACGGGAACGTATCTGATAGTTGCTTCAGATTGGCCGCGAGGTTTCTGGCTGTAGGACCTGAAATCCAGGTCTCTAGATCACCCCCACGAAATTGAACACCTATCGCAGACACTCCTTGATACGACAATTGCACTGTCTCCTCCACAAATACAAGCATTGACCCTAAAAGTTTCCGAAATTGGGGGTGGGGTGCCCAAATAAAAGACTGGTCCACACTGGAAAAAGATCTACTTTTGAAGAGTTGGTCACTCCACCTGTCCACATATTTACCCGCAATCAAAAGAGGGCTGTCATGGTGTGACAACTCTCAAGTGAACCCAAAATCCCCTCAAACGATATTGCAAAAAAAAAAATAATAATAATAATATCACTTTTTCTAAAAGAAAATTTATTTATTTGTTTATTTATAAGTAATCTCACACATTTAGTCAGTACAGAAAGCCATAACAGAAATTTATCCTATCAGTATCAACCATCCTTGTTCGCAAATCGGCAATTTTAACTTTTTGCGGTCCCCATGTAGAAAAACAAACATTTTCAAATTTTATTACTAAACACACCCTCAGGGTATTAGGAGTAGCTAAACCAAAAGTCGTGAAATCATCCGTCACGTGGGACCCGCGAATAGTACTAGACTGGCTTTCTTCCAACCCTCCTAGGGACACTTTATTCGATACGGCTCGCAGAACAGCCACAGTATTGCATTTAGCATTGGGCCGCAGGGTTCACTTTATTAGAAATTACTGACGAGCAATTCGTGGATGATGGTAGTAACATTTATTTAACACCGGTATTCGAATCTAAGACAGACACTCAAGACGCCAGTCAACATGGAAACTTTCTGAACACCACGATAAAACATGTGCCCTATCACTTTAGTGAGACTTCAGGTAGTCCTGACGACTCATTGGTCTGGTGGTTGGTGCCCCTGGCTGCGAGTCCATGGGTCCCGGGTTCGATTCCCGGCTGGGACGAACATTGATGTGATGAGCATTTGGTGTTGTGCTTGGGTCTTGGGTGTTTGAATATGTGATTATATGTCTATCTTTCTATAATATGTATGTATATCTATTGCCTGGTGCCCATGGCGCAGGCTTCACCGGCTTGGCATGGGACTGGGTCGATTGGTGTGAACTGTCTTTAAAAAAAAAATAGCTTTGAGTAATAGGTACAAGAAGATCTCAAGTAAAAAATTTAAACAATATTTTTATATCCATCAACAGCAAAATAATTGGGTCAAAATTCAACCACTAGATGAAATTTTTTATTACACGAGGTAATTGGAAATCTTCAAATACGAGTACCTACATTCTTTAATCATTACTGCCGCGAGATAGACTCTCGTAGAGAAAACTCATCACTCTTTCTTTAATACATTTGCACCATCGTAATTATAGAAATACCTTGTTGTGATGATAGGAAGTTTATGTTATTATGTTAATTGTACATCTCAATGAATATAGTTATATTTATACCGTAACTAAGAATAATAATTATTGCTAAATACTTATGCTTTGATTAAGAATATTGGCAAGTAAATAAAATAGTTATATAAACAATAACGGCTTTAGCTAAAGCCTTTAATTCTTCATAATCATCATAGCGTTGTGTTTTATACTGTACTTTATACATCCACCAGCAGATAACAAACACGTCTTCATTATACAATGCTGTATGTTTTCCGGAGGCACATCAATATGACGGTTTTACATAACAATAAAACCGATATTATGTGCCGAGAAGGAAAACATACAGCATTGTAGGAAGCTCTTCCTGGTGAAGACTCTATGACTGCGGAAATGACAACGTCCTAGCTGGTTAAGATAAGTATGAAGTTGAGGCGATTACAGCGCCATCTATTCTATCTAAGCGGAACTATTTCACTCGGTATGTATCGCACTGCATGGCTAAGTATACATTGCTTCTTCATTATACAATGCTGTATGTTTTCCTTCTCGGCACATAATATCGGTTTTATTGTTATGTAAAACCGTCATATTATGGACAACTTGACTTGATTAAATTAATAACTTCATGGTCACAGGTCGACTTTTAATGAACATCTTCAAAGTTCCAACTGTTGCGAGTTATGAGGTCCAAGAGGAAGATCTGAAATTCTATAGTATAGAATACTTTGAATGCAGTAAACATTACAAAACAAGACAGAAATACCGATACACGTATTATCCCTCTTTTTTTTCTTCTTCCATAGAGATTGTAACTATAAATAGAGTATCTTTAGATTTTGATAGAGTAGCTGAGTGTATTTCATGTATTGTTGGGGCATTGCACAGACTATCTCAATGCAAAACAAATTGTTAAATTTGAAGAAATTGTTTTGCTCGCAAGTCTAATCGTATATATCTACCATGTTCACCATGGACGGAAAGAATATCAAAATAACTCACTATGTTAACTGAACTATAGAGAAAAGAAAAATTATATATTTTTACCAAAAATTTCCCACGAAAGTTAATTTTCAACTCAAGTATGAACTTGTTCAAATTTTCATTTTGAGCCGTAAAACTCCTTTGCGATGGGCATCTCGAAAGTTTTTTAATCTTGAAGAATGGCCTCGCAAACTGTTTCTTATTTGGCCAAAATTTTAATAAATCACTAATGTTATTAATAAAGTTTAATATCTTTAAATGAAGTACTTAGTTTCAAAGATTTCATGAGTAAAATCCTCTCCTTCTCTTGACAAGAACCCTATGTAGCTGGTGGTGTTAAAGTTTCCATTATATATACCGCATTATGACAAGTTTCTTGATAATTTGATGAGTTTGTTAAATGTTTTGTTTTTTGGTTTTTTTTTAGAACGGGGGGCAAACGGGCAGGAGGCTCACCTGATGTTAAGTGATACCGCCGCCCATGGACACTCTCAGTGCCAGAGGGCTCGCGAGTGCGTTGCCGGCCTTTTAAGAATTGGTACTCTCTTTTCTTGGAGGACCCTAAGTCGAATTGGTTCGGAAATACTTCAGTGTGCAGCTGGTTCCACAAAGTGGTGGTGCGCGGCAAAAACTGCCTTGAAAAACGCTCAGTTGTGGAACAGCGGACGTCGAGGTGATACGGGTGGAATTTCGTACTCTGCCTCGACGTCCGATGACGAAACTCAGCTGCAGGTATTAATCCGAACAACTCCTCTGAACACTCTCCATGGTAAATGCGGTAGAAGATGCAGTGTGACCCCACATCTCTACGCAACGCCAAAGGATCAAGCCGCTCGGACATGGTACATTGGTCTGTAAGTCTGGATGTGTTATGTTGTAAATATTGTGGAAATGAATAAAGCCTACGTTAGTAGTTGTTAGCCTCAGAGATAATGTAGCAAATTAAAAGTTTTAAACCGGTCCAGTAATTTTTATATGATGCTGTATAGGTGTGAGATATGGGAAGTGACTAACGACATCTCGTACCGGCTCCAAGTCTTCGTCATCTCCTATCTCCGCCGTATTCTGGGTATCTACCGGCTCGAAAAGATCTACAACGAGCAACTCTGGGAGCACTGCTGAGAAACTCCGATTAGCCAGCAGTTCAAGTGACGCAAGTCGAACTAGATAGGCCAAACACTCCGAAGAGATTCTCAAGCAGGCGATTGTTTGGAATACGCAAGGAAAGCGGAAGCGTGGCAATCCCAAGCAAATCTGGCGACATATACTTGCAGATGACGCAATGAGAGCCGGAAATACTTTAAGCGAGGTGAAATGCGAAGCTTAAGACCGAACACAATGGATGCTCACTGTGGACGCCCTTTGCCCCATCCAGGGGTCATAGAACAATAAGTCAATTGAAGTAAGTACAATACAAAAATATAAATCTTTCCCGTTTATGTATAATAAGAATTGATTTATACACACTTAGATATTCGATGTACATCCTGATAGTTTGTATTGAATAGGGAATATCATCAAACATTTATAATAACATTGTATATGTTACAGTTAAAACCGGTTTTTAGATAGAACGCGTTATTCCTAGTTAGAACGCGTTTTTACTAAACGCCTTTGTTAAAACTAGAATTAACTAATGCTCACAATTGAATATCAGTTAAAACTAGTTATTACTAGACAAAACGCGTTTTTTCGAAGTTAGTCAGTTAAAACTGTTCCGACCAAGGCTACTAAGAAAGGATGTATGTCAAAAAGGTGTCTCTGCAAGAAAAATGGCTACCTTTGTAATTCAAAATGCCACGATAGTTTGTCTTGCAATAACAAGTAGATCGTCATCTTTTTTAATTTTAAGGTTGTTTGATTATTTTTTTATTGTATGTTTACCAATATCCCTTAAAATATTATTATAATGTTCTTTTTTAAATTTTATGGTTGTATTCTGTTGATTTGTTTGATTATTTTATTTACTTTTAATTAATGTTGTCACCTTGGCAACTACTTTATGCTGATGTTCCCTAAAATGTTCCTTTAGTGTAAGTTTTTTTACTAGGTACGGTACTATGTTTCTATACCCTAGATCTTTTTAATAAATATTTTTAAAACTTTATGTTGTTTTCAATCCCAAAACTCAAATTAGTTTCTCTAGTGCTAGTTGTAACTAAAGCTCGGAGTGACAACTAGTTTTCTCAGAAAATGAGAATTATATCAGTGGTAAATTCTAGTTTTCACTTGTTATTTCTAGTTTTGACAAAGGCATTTAGTAAAAACCATTTTTAACTAGGGAAAACGAGTTTTAACTAAAAACTAGTGTTAACTGCAACATATACATGTGTAAGAAACATATATTTATTTTAAATCATTTAAGGGTGATCATAGAATAATATGTATCTTAAAATAAAGAATGTTAAAAATAAATTTTGTAGACTTACTTTTAAAATAGCATCATTTTTAAAATTTAAAGTTGAAGACTAATAATATGTACAAATATATAGAAGAATTTTAATAAAATAAAAAGTACTACAAAGGAGCAGTATATATATGTATTTACAGTGAGAACAAAAACAAAACAGTTTTCTACGCACGAAAAACACCAACCATAAATCATTTCAACAGAAGAGTTACAAACGGTAATTCTTTGATATTATGTAAAGGAAATAAAGATATTGTTCCGACACATAAGACCCCAGGATCATTTTGACCGAGACGTGGGTCAGCCGGTGATTGATGGAACATGGTTTTAATCGTTGCATGACGGGTTAAAATTCTTTATTCAATATGATGGGTCAACGTTGATATACGTTGGAAAATAATTGCTTTACTTATCGTCGCTGTAGAATGATACCCTCGCATGTCCAGAGAACCAAACATTACAGAAAACGAATTAAATGTTTCATTTCGTCAATTTCCGTTAAAATGTTATTGTGTTTTTGTCCATAGTTTTAGATGGTAAAAAGGACTTATTTATATACTATATATGTAACATAAATAAGTCCTTACTTCAAGATTATACCAGTTAAATCTGTCTGTAAAGAGTCTAAGAAAAAAAAATTGTTTTTTGGCATACGAGGTTATCATTCTACAGTGACGTTATAATGTGTGTCATTTAACTGGAATTATTAACGTAGACAATATAACGTACAGTGTACGTTAAATTTCCTGAAATTCATAGCTTTTATCGTTGCCACGGCGTTATTTTATTTTCATTGTTTGATTTAAAAATCTGTAAGTATGTAAAATAACTTACCTACGCATTTTTTTAAACAAGTGGTTGAAAATTGTAGTGCTCAGTTAAATAAAGGCAATATTAGCTTTATTTATTAATAAAAAACATTTATTTTAACAGGAACGAACGTTAAACATAATACCCAAAATTTTGCCTTAAGAACGAACGTTCTTCAAAACTGTGTTGTGTTTTATATTACGTGGACATTATTGTTTGTTGTTTATAAGTTTGCAGATAACAAGACGGACAAAACCAACACTGAATTAGGATAAAGAAATACAAAACTAACGTTTATAATTTTTCCTTCGTAAAGTTTGATACGTTACTACTTTATATGAACTCTATGGCGTGTAATAAAAATTGACCGTTTCTGCTTTACTTTTTCAGAGGGCCGTAGAAACCTTTTCAATCAAGTGCGTACAATCAATCAATCAGCGCGGGCATTCGATCCGGGTTAAGTGTCCCTCAATAAAATCTGCAGGTAGCTAAGACACCTGAGATCACTTAGTGGCTTCTTACTGATTTTAAGAACTTTTTAAGTTAAAGGTATTGTTAAAATTTGTGGTGATATAAAATAATAGTTGGATACCTTCATTTATGAAAATAAGAAATAAGTTCCTGTTTTTAAATTAAGAATAAATAATTAATCTATGAATGGTCCCTGCATCTTATATGGCAAACACAATATTTAATCAATATCCCTTTTTATACCTACAAGCATCAAGCGTTTTATGAGTTATGAAAATGCACTGGCGCCGGCCGGCGTAATACGAATGTATATAATAAAAGTATGATGATAATTATTATTTCTACAAGAATTAATTGATTACGTGTTTCTTAGTGAAAAAATATATTTTAAGCTAACAGCACGACTTTAGCCAAGTGTGAATTACGGGTATTTGGATTAGCTGAAACAAACGCTGAAAACGCCTTACATAAATACGATTCGTCGCCCACTGTTTATTTCTGTCCGGACAGCAAAGGGGACTCAAAATAGAAAAGTCCACACTCTCTCCTCGGCCCCGTTGCACGTACGCGGAAAACGAACGAAATTAAAACACCACCAAAACATTTGGCTGTGTACAAAACCGTGAAATTAAAACGCTATTTCGTTAGAGCAAATTGCAGTGTTTATATGAATTAGACGAGCGCTTGCTATCATGGCTCGACCGCTAGTGGCGGCCATCTTGTTTTTCGTAAACAGTTTGTGTTCCGCGTGTGATGTTGATATGGCTGTTTACAAAGTGTCAGTGAAGTTTTTATGGAGTGAGGAAAGTTTTCCAAAAGATTATCCGTTGTATCGACCGAAAGCTCAATGGTCGGCGCTTTTCGGTACGTTAGTAGGTGGCATGTGCAGTGGAATATTATTAGATTTCGTAAATAGGACACTGATTGCTACAACGACATTTATATAAAGCAATATACAATCTTTATTGAAAGCACACAAGATTGTCTTAACATAGTAGTTATCACACAGCAACGTAATTATTTAATGTCTTTTTAATCAATAATTTAAAATTCGCAATTAAATTTGTAAACATAATATATGCATACTTTTATTTAATCTGAACAAGGATGTTTAAAATATTTTTTTTCAAACGTCATATTTTATTTACAAATTTCAAATTTTATGCCAAAAATTAAGTAAAGATGTAAGTAGATGCATAAGAAGCATTAATAGAAGATTTTTTATTTGCAAGCAGGAATATTTACTGTGAATATAATATATATAATATTTTTACTGTGAAATGTAAGAGTTACAAAAAGATTTTATATTATACAGCTTACACTTAGTACAGTTCCAAGTATCTTTAATATCTTCATTAATATTGTCTTAATATATATATGTAATTATATATCTTCAAAACGATACAACCCAGCTACGAATCTTACAAAATTTTGAGGAATTACAAAATGATTTTAAGATAAAGAAGCTTTAAGGTGAACATATTTATTTATTTACTAAATGGCTTAAGGAAATGTTAAACAGTAGCACGGTTTTATCAGTATGGTATAACAGCAGGCGAGAGAAACTGCGGCCAAAAGCCACTACTAAATATCTCTTTTTCGCTCAAACTTGATATAATTATTGGAACAATAGAAAACACAATAGGATGTCGGAAATTTGAGGGGGAAAAGTTTTTCCTTTTATCTTTCAGCTAAGTGACATTTTGTGGGCTCTCTTCAATCAGATAAAGATATATTTATTTGTCCTCAACAACCTTTTATACAAAGGAAATGAACGTTATCGCCTTTTTATTAATATATTCTTTCCAATTATTTCTTCAAACGTACAATGAGATATGAACAATAAAAACTGCAGCTATTATTTAGGTCATGACAAATTAAGAAATTTTTATATTTTAGAGTTGAATAGATTTCAAATAAATTTTGCTAAGTACCCGTTACTGAATAAGCGTGATTATTGCAATTTTGCTTGCTTGGCCGAGAAATGAAGCATTTAAAATAAGAAGAATTTCATGTGAAATGAACATGAAACCAAAATGTAATCTGTTGCAGAATTAGAAATACTAGTAAATGTGAGATATATAAGATTCAAGATATCAAAAAGGCAATTACGGAATAAAGTAATCTTAGTATAAGTCAGATATATATATTTTTTCGTATATATAAATAAACACAAGTGTAATATGTGAAGAATGTTGAAAAATAGCATGGAATGTAGTTTTAAAAATAAACACGTGTGAATGACACAACCGTCCCAGTAGACTTCCCACAGCAAGTTGTTTGCATAAAAATATTACACGAGAGAAAATAGAAAAGATATAGGATAATTCAATGTAAATCTGTATAAATAAACCTTTCTGTTAGCATCTATTTTAAAGCAATCTTAACAGAAAAGTTTCGTTGGGATGGCTTTAAACATACAGCTCAGGATATATAGAAAGGTGGAATATAAGCACCGTAATTTTTTTTATAGAACAGGGGGGCAAACGGGCAGGAGGCTCACCTGATGTTAAGTGATACCGCCGCCCATGGACACTCTCAATGCCAGAGGGCACGCGAGTACGTTGCCGGCCTTTTAAGAATTTATTCGGAAATAATGTAGGCAGCTGGTTCTACAAAGTGGTGGTAAAGAACCAAATTTTATTAATAATTAAATTTTAATTATAATATTTTGGTAATTTTTCTAGTCGAAATTCGGTAAAGAACCTTCCAACCTTATTAATTATGTAGGTTAGCCACAACAACGGAAGTCGCTTAAAGTTCATAAAATAATCTTTAATAATATTTAGGTACAGGAAATTATTTGGCCGGATAAGACATCAAAGAAGCTTCATTACTATACTACTAATCCATAACACGAATTAAAATTATTTGTATCATCACGTCATTGTAAGTCGACTAAAAGAGCCTGTCTTTTAGGACTTTTTCACATACTAATCTTTTAGATTTAGAAAGAGTGTTGGCCTAGTAGCTTGAGCGTGCGACTCTCATCCTTGAGGTCGTAGGTTCGATCCCCGGCTGTGAACCAATGGAGTTTCTTTCTATGTGCGCCCTTAACATTCGCTCGAACGGTGAAGGAAAACGTCGTGAGGAAACCGTGCACCAGGCACAGGAGGCTGATCATCCACTTGCCTATTAGATTAACAAATGATCATGAAACAGATACAGAAATTTGAGGCCCAGATCTAAAAAGGTTGTAGCGCCACTGATTTGTTTTAATTTAATTGTGATACCATCTTAGATGTCGTAGTCCGACCATAATAGTGAAGAATCATATTACACGTGGCCAGGTTTAGCTGTTTATTTTTCATATCGAAGTTTTTCTGTCCCAAAAAAATATCTATTATTCTGTCAAAAATACAGGAGGCTTATTACTTGACTATGAAGAAATAAAATCAATGAAAACAATGGAGAAAACTACCCCGTGCTTCACTGATTCACGAATTCAAACTGCATATTACAGTAGAACTCCAATTATCCGAATTAATGGGGACCGGGACCCATTCGGATAATCAAATATTCGGATAGTCGGATTTTTTTTTTTAAAATTGCCATTGGAGAGATTAAAAGCTACGTTTTGATATTGCACTATTTTTTTATTGAATTAAATATAAATTGTTTTAAATATAAATAAAATGTACTTATGTACAAGTTTAGAAATAAAAAAATCATTGTTTTTTGAAACATCTCTGTCAATGTAAGCTGTTTTGCGGTCTTCAACCGTTTTCGGGCAGCCAGGTCACGCATTCGCTTGACGGTGAGCAGTTGCAAGTGGTCACACTCGGGCTGACGCTCCATCCACTTCAAAGCAGTCTCGAGGCCGGCAAATGCTTCACTAGCTGATGGTTCAGCATCTACTTCAACATCAGCAGAAAGTTCTTCTTCCACTTCCACTTCAACATCTTCTCTCACACTTACAACAATTTCATCGTCATTGAGAATTTGAAAACCAGGGTCAGACGTATCACAAGCCATCCACTCTCCTACATCTTCAATTTTTTGTGATTCGGATAATCGGCGATTCGGATAGTCGGAGTTCGAATAATTGGAGTTCTACTGTATTTCAAGTTCACAGAGTTAACTGTGCCGATTATTATTTATGTTTGCAATGGATTAGTTATAATGTAGCTTCTTAGTATCCCTAATATTGATTTTATTATATTACGCAATTATATTAACATTTAATAAATTAATAAAATGTGATTTTACAGGACAATCACACAACTCATCCTACAGTCTCTATCGCGTAGGTGAGGAGGCACCACTAATCGTTCGCAACTTTGTACAGTATGGCATACTGGACGCTTTAGTGAAAAGCGGTGATGAGGACCCGAGGATCTACGATCAGTTTTCAACACCACCAGTTGGGGAGGGAGTTGGAGAAGCTGAAAATATGGTGTTTCTAGATGGAGCACATACAATGGTAAGATTGTGAATGTGTCGTGACATTGCTATCTTTATTTTACATATTTACTATATGTGTATATCGAACGAAATACTTGTTGATAATTAATGCGCCTACTACTACTCAGTTTATATTTATTATGTTAGCAATATAAATTTCATCAAAATCACCTTGATGGCAGTAAGTCTTCCACTGTCCACAGTCCGTTTCACAAGGCATTTTATTTTACGAACTAGCGAGCTGTGGAATCGTCTCCCGGCGGGGGTCTTCCCTGAGAGATATGACAACTATTCACAATTCGAGTGAACTCCTCCCTCAAAGGCCGGCAACGCACCCTCTAAAAATGGGTGTCTATGGGCTGCGATGACTGCCCTTTTTCGGCGTCCCGTAGGCTCGTTTGTCCCCCTTTTATATAAGAATAAAACGACATATATTTCTCAGCTAAATTGTCTTGTTGGTAAAAAGCTTTATCCATCGGTTTAATACATTACATCACTATTAATTAACTACTAAAAGCACTGCCTTGCGATTCTGTAACTCACTTTTCGAACTCTCACTAAACAATAAACTACAAGCCCCCTTCTTATCAGAATGCCAAATCGTAAAATGACTGCATCATGACTGATTTGAGCGCGACCGCCGCTGCGAAAACCGCTGTGAGAGTTCGAAAAGTGAGTTACAGAATCGCAAGGCTGGTCAGTCTTTCATCACAGCATTGTTGTTTGAAGTCCCGTAACCCATCTATTGGGCATGGGACAGACACATTTCTGCGACTATTTTTTTTCGTAAATCATCCATTTAAACTTTAGCACTTTCAATTAAACATATATTATATATTCATGCGGATGCCAGTTTCCGCAAAATGTTTATATTGGTTTACAAGGTTCGTACGAAATACTTGCAGATCAATATTAATGCGCCTACTACCACTTAGTTTATAGCAATGTTAGCAATATAATTAACTTTTTATGATTCCAGATATCTATTATATGTCGTCTTATCCCTTCGCCGGACTGGTTCATCGGAGTTGACAGTCTCGATCTCTGTGTTGATTCTTCTTGGGTCGATCAAATTACACTCGATGTGAGTTCTCGAAAATTAATTAAAACCTTAAGTTCTCGAAAGTTTACCTTTACATAAAATTTATTAGATAACTTGTGATGTATGTGTGTTTACATTTAGATTCGCGTCGGAGAAAATATTTTTATTTTGTCTAAAGGAAAATTAAATAGTAGGAAATTGCGATTTCCCAAATTTGTACCTAGTGTAAAAAATTTAATAATTATTCGTATCAATTAAATAAATATAGATTCCTATGTAGTAGAACTGAACTAAAGCTAGTACCGAAATACTATAGAATCATTTTTCATAATCAACATAAAATTTATGTTTCTGAATATTACAGAACTTACAGGCAAACAAAAATATGTTCCTTTGATTAAAATATTTTTCCAAATGCAGCTCCAGGCTCTGGATGGCGGAGCTGCAAGTGGCCTCACCTTCACAGCACCTCGATGGAAAACATCACCTCCTGAACCAGTTTTCAGACATGGACCACGTCATCCCAACCATCCCGCAGCTGGTTTCTATTATCCCAACTTGAGAGAACTACCATCTATCGCAAAGATTGAATTCACTAAGGTATAAAGTCCTTTACCGCGATCATATCTTATTGGGATCTGACAGTAATTAATTTAATTAATCGCTTTTCGCGGGAAAATGTATCCTTTCTGAAAGCAAAAAGTTTCTTTTAAAAAAAAATTTAAACATAAGAGAGCCGAACAAAATCGCTTAATGATTCAAGCATAGAATTTTATGCCTCATCTTACTGTAGCGAACCTTAAATTTAAACATTGTTACAGATTCAATTTTTGCTTTCCAATAAGAGACAATTATTATTTCCATAGACATCAAGCAACCTATTATTTATTAAATGTATCGTAAACAATTAAGTTATAAAGACGGTTTCACGTTTATGATGAGCGTTCCAATAAATATTTCTCTTAATATAACAGAAAGCTAATCTTGGCTCTTCCCATCTAATACATAATTCAATAACACTTGGATGCGGGTAAATTAATAGGATTATTTGGAGTGCTTCGATAATATCAATGATAAGTAGTACACTATTCTATTACTAATAAGAACAAATATCGTCCTAAGTTTCTGAAGAGGGAACATGTCTTGTGTCTATTAACGAAAAAAATAGGTGAACGGTTTTACTGAAAATAAAGAATAAATGTATGTAGACAATTTACCAAAAGCTTAAAAATAATCCGGTAGGTTCTAAGTACCAGTCTTTACACAACTCTCATCAATCTACGGCATAGATCAGACGAAAAAATTTAATCCTTGGGCGTGTGAAATTTCTATCAAGTCTGTTGATGTTGTCTATGTACAGTAGCAACGATTGTATTTAATTATATTGTAGAATTAAAAGTATGTGCCAAATTTCAGATCAATCCGTCAACAGGACATTAATATAAATGAAACCGTTTAAAAATGTACATTTGCTATATTAAATTTAGCGAAACTACAACGGCGATTCGCGACAAATTATTTTGATTATATATTTTTTTACATGTATATAAGCTTGAATAAAAGTAATACTTTGTATATTGTTACAATATTCCATCTTTAACTCATAAAAATACCAATATAAAAAGCAATTGTACTATAAACTAATATATAAATCTTTACGTTATAATTTATTTTTATTACTCTGTGTCTTTATATCTAGTAATATAACAATATGTTTTTAAAGGTCAAAGAATATTCGACCAAGGAACAAAACGACTTAGCCCGAAAGGAAATGCTTACAAGCCTAAAGTTAAAGGATAAAAAGAAGGGGTTGCCAAGAAGAAAGGTAAACATCATAGAGCAGTACGCGGAGATATCAACAAAAAGCAACTTGGATCAGCTAATAGACCTGGAAGAAGATCCTGTCGGAACGCCAAGAAATAATATAGCTGATAATAATGTTCTTGTCGTTACAAGATCACCTTTAACGTAAGTAATTAAACGTTATATATTTAAATTTAGCCATCGTGAAAGGATGTCTAGATTTAATATTTAACTTTTTGTCATTCGAGTGGTAAGATAATACTATACGTATAATTAGGTAGTGTGTCAAAGTCAAACCCACTTTGTCAATAATTTGTTGAAGAGGTGGGATTAAAATACAGTGCCACATACTTATTTTGTCCGGTAAGAGCGTCGCCGTCTTGGTATTGCCAGTAAATAAAATTAACCATTATAAGGGGAATAATATGAAGTCACGCAGGATAACTTAATAGTTTATTGAAATGTCTCAATAAAACAATGTATACTAGTATTCAGAAAATACAGTTCTAGGCTTAAATAAATGTAACACAAACTTTGCCTATGTAATTAATAATGCAAGGAATACAAATAAATACATTTCACAAGTATGTGACACTGTACGTTCTTCTACGCGTATAATTAAAAATGTTACATTATTTTCTACTAACTTCTATTTATCACTATTGAATACCCATTACTTGGTAAGTCCTATGTCCTACCACAGAGCTTTAGACACTAAAATGATGTTTATGAATTTGTTAATATTAATACTTTCAGAGCAACACCAGAGGAAGAGTTTGACAGTGATCTCAAGAACATGGATGATGTAGTACTTGCAGTGGCACAGGGCAGGAAGTTGGGACTAGGGAAACACCTACCAAGGCATTTCCGGTCGAGGTTACACCACGCAGTTAACAAAATACAACGTAAATAAAAATTACTGGATATTAAAAATGATTTGTTAAATTATGCTCACTTGTTACAGAACAAAGTCATTTCAATAAATAAAGGGTTTTTCAACAAGAACTTTGTTTTCTAAAACAAAATAAAACAAAGAATTTAGAGGAAAATGAATAAAATTTTTATTGTATTACAAAGAGAAAAGTTTGGCAATTATGAATGAAAAATGATATCTGGCAAATGTCCACCACGACCACGCTGACAGATGTTGATTCTTTCATCAAAATTTTTAATCACTTTTTGGCAAAATGGAGGGTCTATTTCGTTAATGACATCACGGATTTTGAGTTTTAAGGCTGCAATCGATTCGATTGGCTCCGTATAGACTCTGTCTTTAACATAGCCCCACAAAAAATAAACCAGTGGTGTTAAATCACACGATCTGGCTGGCCACTTAACAGCTGAATTTCGCGAAATTATGCGCTCGGGAAATTTGGTTTGCAATAAATTGATCGTTTCATTGGCTGTGTGACATGTGGCACCGTCCTGTTGAAACCACATTTCAGTGATATCCATGTCATCAATAATAGGCCAAAATTTAGTGGTTAACATCTCGCGATACCGTGATCCATTGACTGTTACCGCATTTCCAGCCTCATCTTCGAAAAAAAACGGCCCAATCACGCCTCCAGACCACATAGTGCACCACACAGTAACACGTTGAGTATGCAAAGCCTTCTCAATAATTGCTTTAGGATTTTCAGAAGCCCAAATGCGACAATTTTGCTTGTTGACGTACCCTGACAAATGAAAATGGGCTTCGTCTGAAAAAATGATTTTTTCAGAAAAACCAGCAGGTTGTTCCTGAATGAACTGAGCAAATCTGCGGCGATTTGAATGGTCGATCAGCTTTAATTCCTGCACCAGTTGAATCTTGTAAGGCTTCAAAGCCAAATCCTTTCGCAAAATTCGCCATGTTGTGCTTTTGGATAACCCCAATTGTTGAGAACGTCGTGAAATTGACAAATTTTAATCTTCTTCAACACTGTGGCTCACGGCGGCGATGTTTTCTGTTGAACGACCCGGTCGAACACGTGTTGGTGTTGGCACATTTTGTACCGAGCCTGTCGACTCAAATTTCGCGACCAAATTCTTAACAGCGGTCTCAGAAGGACGATTATGCTGGCCGAAAATATCACGAATTTTACGAAATGTAACTTTAACAGAACCACCATTTTTATAGTGGATTTGAATGATTTTAATGCGATTTTCGAGCGAAATTGAATTCATTGTAATAATTGCCAAAGCACCTGCTACGAATACCGCCAAAAACTAAATGTCAAAACTATCACGTTCTCGGTGTTGCCACAATTGAAAAACAAACTTCTTGTTGAAATACCCTTTATAAATTTAAGTAGAGTTACTAAGCTTAAAATTGGTATATAGTTTAACTCACGGTTTTTAATTTATTTAGTTTAGTTGAATTCATGTTGTCTAATTTGTACGAATCTTCTCTAATGCAAGATTATAGAATACTGTACTTTACAATATCAAATATAGCCTAGAGGCTATTTAAGGCATTTATCGTGTGATATGAGATTATCACTATGAACAAACTTATAACAATCAAGCGTTAACTTGGAAGTGAAATGTACCTAGACTTTTCCGGCAGTTAATAAGTTTAAAACTCGAACTTTCAGCCAACGACTGTATTGTGTCGGAGTGGAGTGAATGGAGTCCTTGTTCAGTAACCTGTGGTTTTGGCGACAAGTTTAGAACGAGAACTGTGCTACGAGAGACAAGGGAAAAAGGCAGAGTCTGTCCACCTCTTAAAGATAGAACACATTGTGGGAATATTAACTCATGTGCGCATATAGATTATTTTGAATGGTGAATAAAATAAATTTTCCTTTTTTTTAATTTGAAGATACAGAATGTTCCTAGTTTGGATTACCATTTACACTGAATTGAAAGCTTAAAACTAATTACGATGGTCAAATCATAATCATATTGGTTTTGAAGACACCGGTAAAAGACCTGACCTACTTACTGTAGTAAGCAACAAGTATGTCTTTAATGATATAATTTGTATTAAATTAACAGAATTAATGAAAGATATACATAGACGGGCTCACTATAAAATGTAGCCCAAAAATAATACCACGTTCTACTTGAACAATTTCTAGAAAAAACATCGTAACCATGGTAACTATCGCGATCTTCATTCACTTCATTATAAATCTAATAAAGGACTATTCTTAAGAACACAAAGATAGTTTCAGAGTAAAAACTACATTATTTGCCCTAGTTCCTTAAGATAAATCTTTTAGTAACATCCAAACTAAATCATTTGGAAGTTTATCCTTACCACGTTTCGGTCGTCTTTCATATTCGAAAGAGTTCGTAGTTTTTGTAAGAAATTGTGCGATGGCGCATTTTTTCGATTACCGGAAGGGGAATAGTGAAATGTTAACATGAAATCGATGGTAGGCCCTTATTTGTATTCTATGCGGGCTCATCTCAGAATCAAGAAGTATGTGATTCGATTTCTATACTCCTTTATATTTATAGAGATGTTTATAAACAAAAAAATATTGTTACGACTTCCCAGTGTAATTATTACGATTAATATTCCTTAAACTTTTAAAATTACATCCATCTAGTTTTAGATATAAACAGATACATAATTTTTTTTGTAAACTATAATAAAAGCATTGATTTTGTAAATTAACAGCTTTATATAGTTATCTACTCAATTATAAGCATCTATTGAGGGTCTTAACACGAGTTATATAGTAAAACGTAACTTTCATACTTCACCGCAAACCTTACTAAATAGACAATCTTATATGCCTTCATAACTTACCTTATTAACTCTGGGAAGTAATAGCTCTAATACGTACTTTATTCTACGCGGTTTCATTTAGAAATTTCCATAGAGAATATAATCTGTAAGACATTTACTAAATCCTAATTAAATTTTTGAAGCTTTTTATTTCTTCCCAACGAAAAACCCGACCACTATGTCATTTATTTATTTACACTTTGTTACATTAAACGCATCGGGAGGCCTTACCGCTAACAAGCTATTTTTTCAAGCAACCCTTGTATAGAAAAATAAAATAAAACCGTTTAAAAAGAAACACACTGTGGGTGAATTACAAGAAGTGCATAAATAATCATTGTACGTGTGAAAGAAATGAAGATTAATCCATCTAAGAAGCCTTTCGACTAATTTTCGACTTGTGAATTTTTTTATAACCTTGGAAGTAAGTACGTAAGAAGAAATGTTGAATTACCAAAACAATTAATTAAGCTATTATGCTTAGAGTTTTAATTGCTTTTCTTAGATTATATTTACCCCGCATATTCGTGTCTATTTTTCGTACTATACGACAGGTATGGAGCTCGTCAGTATATTTGATAACTTAAATAAATAATTGTAAAATAATAAACACGTTTAATCTGCTAATAGTATATCTGATATTTTTATCAATGTATTTGTTTGCCAATATTATTCAGCACAAATTTAAGCCTCGATTTATTTATTGTCCCAGAATTTCACACAGTTACTACTTACGTATTCAATATATTATTAGCAGGGACCACGTAGGTATTTACGTACGTTACGATTACGTATTAATACGTAACAATACATTAAAAGGTGTTTTAAACAAGTGCATTCGGTTTTTTCTGATTGAGGACATCAATCAGGGTCGGCGGGAATCAATCACCGAGACGTGGCAACTCCTCCAACGTACCTAATGTGTTGGAAAATTGAAAACTTCCACTGCAATGTTTAACCCCACTGTGGCTCAGTGGTAACTTTTGGTTTCGAACTTGTGAAATAACAATAATAATATTTTTTTTATAATTCAGAAATTTATTTGACGGTGGAACAGGCAAATGTTCCTAAGTTGCAACATATAATTGATATGTAGAATAAACAGGGTCTCGGATAGGACACAGCCTTGTGGGCATTCACGGGTTAAGGGTCAACATGCTCCGTCGATGACGACCTTGATGCTCCGATCAGAGAGAAAGCTAGAGATCCAATTGAATAATATCTCAGGGAGCCCATAGGCTGGAAGCTTCGAGAGTAGTGGTCCGTGCCACACCCGATCGAAGGCTTTCGCTTTGTCCAAACTTTCCGCCAGCGCCTCCCCCTTGGACTCAATTGCCTCTGCCCACCTTATTTGTTTGTAGCTTGATGCCTGTTTATATCTGCACTACTAACTATAAATAACGAAATAGGGGATAAATTGGTTATGCCAAAAATGTATCTAGATTTGTAAAGGAAAAACACTTGTATGGGAATCAAAATTTATAATCATTTACCAAGAACATTCAAAGATCTTTCGACTAGAGTTTTTAAAAATCGACTATACTACTTTTGCAAAAAAAATATTATTCTTTTCATGATTATTAGACTGATAGTAAGTTGATAATACAATAATATATTTTAATAATGTGGTTATGTAAATGATAAGGTAATATATTATACATAACTACTACTATGTAAAATACTACCTTTTATGTAAGACAAATTTGCACGCCATTGAGGGACATATACGAAGTAGATTGTAGGTACCACCATAACATTTTTGTACCATATCTTTTATTGTTACTAAAAATTTACTTATCACAAAATGTTGAATCATCACAATTCTCTTCAAAACACCATTTTAATATTTATCAAACTTCAATCAATAGGTAACTCTTCCACGGACCGTCCATTTTATTTAAGGTTTATTATTAGATGTATGTGCGAATCACCTTATTCATATTCCATACATGCAATTCATAAATGCAGCATCTAATATTCGAGGCTATTTGCTTTAATTACACAGCTGTTAACTTAAACCCATTAGTTTAATAGTTTAAACAGCATGCAATTTATCTGTGTATCTTAAAGACGTTCTCAAAGCCACTCCATCCCTCTGGAGTGCTTTGGCAAAGTGTTGCAGTAATCTTTTATTCAGGACCCCACTTGGTTACACATTTGTATTTCCAACTTTGATACCGCTAATTTATATGATTTATTACGGCAATATCTTAAGGGATAAATACTTCTTTTTCCGAAATAATACTAAAACTTTGGTGATTATCGAACTACGAATAGATGCGAAAGCAATATCTAGGTATACATTGTTGTTGATGATAAATCGTGTTTCTATAGAATCCGGAACAATTAAATAGAGGAGAGTGACCAAATATGGAATACCATTTTGATTTTTAGGCATAATTTCCACAAGTGTTATAAATAAAAAACTTTTAGTGGTAATTATTAACAATCATATATTTGCACTTTAGTTTGTAACAAGTTTAGGTTTTATTGATTAGTTTAAGGTAAGAAAAAATTTAAGAAACTAAAAAACGATTTAGGTATCTAAATATGGAATAGGTACCCCAAATATGGAATACTATAAACACTATCAAAAATTAACCTTAAAATACACGAGAATCTTTGGAAACTTGGTATAATATAGAAAGGTACACAATTTTTTTATAAAAATCACAAATCCAGGTATCAAACTCTGGCACAGCGCAATGATTACATGCCCAGAGTCCACACATAAGAGACTTGATCCATGTTTCCCCATGAGTATCATTCGAAAACAGCACACCACAGAAAATACACTCCGAATCTTCAGATTCTGGAGCTGTATATCCCTATCAAGGCATCGGGTTCACTGTCAGTATCAATTAGCATCACCTCCTCATCATCTGAATTAGGCTTAGTCTTCTCTTTTGGTTTTTTTCCTTTTGATATTTTCTCATTCTGTTTTTAATTCTTTTTTTGCCAACACGACAGTTTTCTTTCCAAGTGTAGTGCTGCGGCTTCTCCTGGAGAAAATTCCTTTTTCTGACATAATCAAAACAAAGTAGATCTTGACACATCAAAGTATTTTCCAGCTTTTAAATAACCCATTTGTTTCTCTCTTACTAATTTTATTACTTCTGCCATATGCTCTGAATCCATTCTTTTCGCTTCGTTTTTGAGTTGACGCCCGCCATTTTGGTAAAACATTAAAAAAATATACAATTAACAAAATCATCATGTCAGCTGATACTTTAGAGAACCAATTATGGAATAGTCCATAATTGGATACTGTGATCTGTCCATATTTGGATTTTCCAACGATTTCAAACTGACATTCAGATTTTTATATTTAAGAAAGTAATATCATCTAATACCGCTAAAACATACAAAAGAACGTCTAAACGGTCTCTAAAAGCTATAACATCAATACTCTGTGCACTTGCTTTACGAAAAATACGTATTTTTAACATACCTTAGAAAGTTATGCGGTAGCGACAAAACAAAAAACTGTCACAATGACGAAAGCACTTGCTCAACTGACATGCTACAACTTGTACGCGTAAACGGGAGTAAAAGGAGACAGAAAATCATTGTTTATTGCGTATGTGAGTTTGCATTTAGGAGAAATAGGGGTATTCCATATTAGGGATACTATCCCATATTTGGTCACTTTCCTCTAATTTTCCTAAATTATATTGAATAACACTGAAATTATGATGCAATTTTATTTTCAGCAATTAATTTAAAATTTATGGAGTATAGAAAAGATAAGGTTCACTCAAAACTATCTACGGTAATTTACGTTCTAAGGTCGTTTTTGGTCGTTAATTAAATGAAATTTAATTGTCTAACGCAGTCTGTATACTTATAATTGTGTAAATTAATACGCGATAAGTGTATTCTGGCAATTTATTACAATTTGATGAATTCTTTAAAACAGTTGTACACGGCCAAACAAAAAGAAGTGATGGACATACACGCTTTTTTAATTCCACCGCCACAAACCAATTGACACTCCTCTTAAGGAAGATTCCATTTTTATGAACGACAATGCGTAATTTTCCTTAGGTGCAAAAGAGTTTGTGTAGTACGTTACTATGGTAACGAACAATTCCGGGTCTTATATAATTGACCTATCCTTTTATTTATTTTATGGCATGGCTTGCCTTGGCTTGGCAGGATGTGACTGGCGACGTCACGTCCGTTAGACTTATATTAATATATATTATGCTTATAATTGCAATGTAAGCAATCCAAGTCCTTCGAAAAACAAAATGTCTTATACCATTCGTAGACCTTCTGTAGGTTGTAAGTTTATCATCATAACAAGATTTATTATATGTAACAAATATCTTTCAAACAATATACATATATATACATAGGGAAAACTTTACGTTAACCAAAACATCGCTTCGAATCAGCCATAAATCAATCTAACACCATAGCTGGGGTGTCAACCTCTTCACGAAAAAATGCGACCGCCCGCCACTACACAAATCACGTTAAGAATTTTTGTTGTGAGCCAAATAGAGTTTGGGGAAACAAAAGGATTACGTGTATACTAGCTTCTATCCAAATTTTATTTCGAGAAAATCTTTATAAAAAGTGCTGAGAATATAGTTACCGATACAATTTTAGTAGGTCAATTATTGGTGTAGGAAAAACAAGGACAAATCTACCATATATTTTGATAATATTAGAGTTATATTTATAACAATATAAAGGCCGGCAACGCATTCGCAATCCCTCTGGCATTGAGAGTGTCCATGGGCAGCGATATCACTTAACATCAGGTGAGCTTCCTGCCCGTTTGCCCGCTGTTCTATATAAAAAAACAAGCATATTATCTTTAAAATTCAATAAACTTAAATTTACAATTAATAAAGTGAGCTAAATCAACACCACTTCACTTCTTCTTTGGTCATCGTCAGAATGGTAAACTATAGAATTTTGATTTTTAGATGTTTTACTATAGGAATATTTTATGAAAAAAATTGACTACAAAAAGATATTCCGATACCGGGAATCGAACCCGAGCCTCCTGGGTGAGAGCCAGGTATCCTAGCCACTAGACCATATCGGATATGATTAAATGTTGAATATGTGTATAATATTAAAATTTTTGTTGCTAAATAAGCAATCGATTATATTAGAACATGTACCCAAACCCTTAACGTAAAAAAAATGCGATTGGGATATCTGTAACTTTCCCAATTATATATTAAAATTAGAATAAATATAAACAAGCTTTAGTTTAATGCTTTTGATTGTGTTATATTTCCTAAATTAACTTAAATATATATTATACGTACTTATCTTGAAATTTTCATTAATTAATATTGATATTACGTACATATTGTTAAAATTTAAAATCCATCGCTAAAAAAAAACAATTATTGCTGCTTCACTGTTATTATTTTCATTTCAATTATGACGTAAAAGTTATTATTTTTTTTTGTGTTTTCCCGCTTATAGCCCGTTATTTATTTTTAACGAGATGTATTTATAATGTATTCTCTGCAAATTTTCTTCCCAATATATTACTAGGGAACTTTTATACCCACAGCAAAACTATATCACGCAATTCAATGGTAAAATATATTGCAAGAATAAACGAGATACACAAATTGTTTTTCACAATGAGATTCACGATTGTAGTAAAAATGCCAGCATAAATTTTTACTCACCGCAATCAGATAATGTTAATGTCGCTGGTAGAACTTCTGCCATTTGACCTTTGGTAATATATTGGAACTGGCGACACTCGATACTTTATTCGAACATTTTCTCTATATCGACATGATTTCGAGGACTGCGGGCCCTCAAACTCTATGATGTATTTGACGAAGTACGAGTTTCACGATCGTAAATTTTATCATTAGTTTTAGCTATCGATATATAATGGCGTATATTTAAAACTCTACAGGCAGGATGACTTGAACTGAACAGTGCCTCCTATAAAATAAAAACTTTCGATAGAATTGAAAATGTTCTAATCGCATCTAGTTGATTGTAATTTACTCTACTAACGCGTGATATATATATATAGATATATACTACGCATGTCGAAATTTTTTGAATCGTAAATGTTTCTGAAAAAAGCGCATACAAATGTGGACAGTCTACGACTCGTAAAAAGGAGATTACTTTATTTATCAACTATGGAATAGATAAGCCATATGTATATTAGTAAAGTTCTTTTTATTTAATTTTCTTAATGTTTACAGTTACAATTTTTATGCGAAACAGAGGACAATAAACACATTTTCGATTTATGAAGTGCGAGTAAAAGCCTTAAGAAATGTAGGCAATTGATGAGGAAGATAGTCTATAGAGTCCCAATTGTGTTGCTTGGTTTCTTTGGATATGTATAAATCATTTGGTTTTTGGATCGTATTTAAAATAGTCAGCTGTTCTTTTACTATATTTTCAGTTACACTCGGGTGTTTCTCGAACTGTCCGGTAGGACACATTCCAGATATCTCTAAAAGTTCATTTGACAATCTCTCATATCTCGATACATGGTAAGGACAAACGTTATTTAAGTAACAATTATAGTGTTCATAGACATCATTTCTCGGTTTTTCTTCATGACGAGGTTTTATAACGATGTGACGATTTATAATAGTTCCATTGCACTGATTATCTTTTAAATCCAATGGCGAATAACGGTTAGAATCACGTTTCCATACGACACCACATTCGGTGCTTGTGGAATCTGCGTCAACAACCCATCGCTTTGATTTAAAACACAAATTTTTACAGATACATTTGTTCATGTCGCAATTTCCGTCATCTCTATTATTGCAGTGTGTTGAAATTCCCTTTACAGATGGATTTTTAACATCATCAATAAATTGATCCCATCTTATGTCACAGTGTGAACTTAATTTTGTTGAAATATCAATTTGATCTTTTTTATTATCGTTTACCATTACATAAATACTTCCTGATGGTGAAATTGTCAATGAAGCGTACTCTGCTTGATTTAATCTGTTGTTTAATGCTATAGAAATTTCACCATTATCATCCCTATTTATTGGTATGGAACCTTTTGTAGCTCCACAGAAATATTTTCGTAAGTTTGTTAGGAGGGCATTTCTTGATTCTTTATCTAAGACAACCGTATACTGACCTGAATTAGTTTTGGTCAATTTAGCTGATGTCCCCGAAGATAATTGTGAAAATAGATTGTTCCTTAAATCATTGTAGATATTAGAATCACTGCAAGATTTATATTGCATAAATCTTTTTTTTATTGCGCTACTTTTCTTTTTCTCATAATCAACTGATTCACGATTGAGTATTTTTTCGAAAATTTTTGATGATATAATAGAACTCTTCTTTTGCAACAAATTTTCTTTGACATTACAATTAATTATAAGTTTAAAATTCCCACTATAATCTTTGGATATGCATGCGTTTTTATATGCAGAATCCTCTTCCTCAATAAAACTGATAATACAATTACCACAACTTTTTTCTAAAACTTTGACACAAGTTGCCTCTTCCTCGCCTTCGTGACATTTAACAGCGTCTTTGTACCAGTTTTCGAATTCTTTATCAATAATTATGTCATAATTGCCTGAACCTGTACGGCGTAAAATAATAGGTTCATTTATAACTCTCTTTAATCCCTTTAGGGTTGCCTTGCATAAGTGTGATTTAAATTCACCAGAACATTTGTTAGACAATGCAGAAGTTCCTGTAAAACTATCAACGATTTCTTTCGGTGGTAGCTTTTGTATTTTTTTCGATTTAAACGCCCTTTTAGACAACTTATTTGGTCTAATTACTTTTTTATTTTTTAGTGATTGTGAGTTTTTCTTTTTATCCTTGATATCCAAGAGTAAGTTACCCGAGGGAGTTCTTTTAACCAGTAATTTTTTGGCGTTTTTGTCGAGATCACTACAGCTGAAATCGATAGAATAAGATCCCGACTCATCCTCCCTTAGATTAATGTATAGATCGACATTTTCTTTAACTTTTGAGTCAATCAGTTGAATTATATTTTCCTCTAAAGCCATTGTCAGATTTCCGGAAGGTGTTTTAGTCAATTTTGGCGCAACACATTTAAGTTCATTATCTGAATCGTGAATCACAACATTCAAATTCCGTTCTTCGCTTAAAACCTTCATGTCTTTATCATTTGTACTATGTTTTTTATTATTTGGAGTATTAACAGAACTTTCCTTTTTATTTCTTTGTTTTTCCTTGTCAATATTTAAGGTATTTTCGGTTTTCTTGATGTTGTCTATTATAATTAGACTACGTTTTTTTGTTAAAAAGCTAGAAGTAGACTCTGGTTTGTTCCTAGCCAATGCTTTGGTTGATACAATATGTTCAATTTCATATATCAAGTCCTCATCACTAAACACTACCTTTTTGTCACTAAATGGAAATTGTAGTACCGTACTAATTTCTTTATCGCATCTATTTTTGCGTTTTAGTTGTTTTGTATCTGCAAATTATATGAATTATTGGTACTATATTTTAAATATTATTCTATTATATGGGAGTACAAAACAACTGAAAGACAAAATATTTGTGTAATGTTCTTAAAATTGAAACAACTCAAAATTACAATAAGATATTTATTTAAACAAAAACATAGCAAACAGTCAACGTTTGATATTCAGCGAGTCATTGCTAATCATTGTGTAACTTACTTTCTCGATGGGAGTGACATCAGTATATCTTCCCATAACCTCTTCAATAATTCTTTCGCGAGGAGCACCTCTTACATCTACAATGTTCAAATGTCTTAGAGTAGTTGTACTCCCATACTAAAATATATTATACTAAATTAAATTACCTTTGTGACAAGCGCATGCTTTTCGTGATATGTGGCTGCATTGACAGGACTTCTGAAAATTCCCAAAAATCAATAAGAATATACCAGTCTGTGGTACATTTTGGAAGGTCCTCGGACTAATTTAAATTAGCACTGAAATATTCACGAAATTAACTAAAGCGTCGATTATAATAAAATGTGTGTACGAGTATATGATATACTAGCTGTTTTGCGCAAGTTCATCACACTATAAACGTGCGTGTGATATTTGACCGTTAATTTGCTGCAGAGTTATTTTAAAAGTATAATATTTCCTGAGCTATTTAACAAAATAAATTTATGGTAAAGGCAGCTTTGTTCAAAACTAAATAATTATAATAAATAGCGTTTATTAAAATAAATTCTTCGCCAATAATGCATTTTTTTAGAGCAATATTGTGTGAGTTAAAAGAGAGATATTCTGTCTTTTAGAGGTTTTTAAAAGGAATAATTCCGTCACACATTTTATATGTAACATTACCCGTTTATATATTATAATATATAAGAATAATACACAATACATTACCCCTAAACTATGGATACTTGGTGCAATGGGTGCGGATGATTTGTTACGCAAATTTGCCTTCGAACACAACGCTTCAGGCCCAAGGACGCATTGAGCAGCTCTCATATTCTTCAATTGGCATGAGGGACCTGCAAAACCATAATAATTAAATACTTAAATAATTTGGATTCGAGTTTACGTACGGCTACTAAGACAAAAATCTAATCTGTATAAAGAATTATAATAGTGAAATATAGCAAGTACAATCATGGCCCGGAGGTATTTGTTTTTGTACACAAATTCAGCGACCAACGAAAATAGAGTACTGGAAATACCTACGAAAAATCGCTTTCTAGGGTTGACACTGCTATATCAGAGAAAGTTCCTTACAGCTTTATTTAAGTAAGTGTATATATACAATAAACTTAAAACATTTCCCTTTTGATAGGGTATCACACAAAACTCGTTACTCAAAATGGCGGATCTGTAACGTTTCTACCATTAGCATGGTAGCAAGTAGCATCAACTAGAACATGCGAAGGAGATATTGTAAGAAATTAAGGGGATGTTAAATAGTTTAAGATCATATATTATGTAAAAATCACCTTGACAAGGGTTCGGTTTCCAGGCCGCTACTTCTGCAGCTACGCGACTCGGCGTATGCGCACCGCAATCCGGCCCACAAGGGGCGTTGTCTCTATGTGGGCAAGCTATTTCTTCACCCTGGAATAACACGAAAGCTTAAAGAATACAAGTTATATTCCCAAGTAAGAAAACGCAATGCCAAGCTTTTATGGTTCTGATCCAAATAGATACTAATAATAGTGAGGCTTTATTGATATCTATTTGCATTACTAAAAATAATATATGTGATAAATATTTTTAATTATTAATTTAATTACACTAAATACTAATTTTATGGATTTTTCGATCTATTTTCGCACGTTGGAGCTTAGAAGTTGCAAACACACAGTGGATATTATATTATTTTTATTTATTATTGGTGGGACCAGGGAAAAAAAAGATAGGTCGCCCTGTTACACGTTGGGGTGACGAGCTTAAAGAAGTTGGTGGGGAAGATTGATAGAAATAGGCTCACGATAGAGAGAGATGGAGCCAGTTTGAGGAGGCCTATAAGAAAATATATAGAAGGCTCTAGATGACTCTATAAAAGGTCTTTGAAAAAAAGTTTTTTTTGAATGACGAATGTTTCATGGAATAAATGCGGCTTAATTATTATTATTATTATTAAAGATAAATTGATCGGACACAAAAATGTATCAGACTCCGAATGTTAGAACTTCACTTTATATTAGCAATAAAAAAAAAATGGTGCGTGTACTTATGTACGCGCGTAAGAAGTTATTCTTCTTTGACTTTCTTCATTTTTTTTAAATATTAAATAATTAATAATCAATATTAGGCGTTTTTAATTTAACAATATTTAATATTTAGTATATTATTCATTTATTAATTAATATTAATAATAATAATTATTATATTATATTATTAATTCAATTTAATAACTAGGTATGTTTCATAACCTTTTAACTAAGTATAAATAGTTCTTTGTGAAAAAGCATTGCTAAATTTCTTTGACAAAATAATTAAAACTGCTTGATTTGTTTAATACGCGCACGCTCGGCGCCCATACTGAATTTTGTGTCACGGTGCGCCCGCATCGTAAAATTTCACTCTCATAAATTTTTCATAACGCGCCTAAAGAAGTATAACTTCAAAAATTACCGCATCCGCATCATCGGGGTCTGGCGGACATGGCGGGTCTCTGGCAGCGGGCGGAGCTCTCCTTGAACAGATGCACTCCTTTGGTCCGTTGGGGCAATTACATTCGCTGGAATTCGGCCAACGACGGCATGGGTCCTGTAAAATAAGTAACGTAGCGTTGGTGATACCCCGTAAGGTACACATATATTTTTATCAAATTTCTTTATTAAACCATTAATTACTACCTTTAGATTCAATGTACTGAAACAAGTATTAATCAAGAAATTTGACAGATTACACGTATTTAAACGTCAAACTTTAGTCTAAATTTCAAGGGCTGTCAAATTATTTAGGCAACATTGAGACTTAAGATTTGAATTGCAGTACGATACCCTAGGGTAAAATTCAGAGTCATAAGCTAAGAATGCCTCCCGTAAGGCATGTATGCCGATATACGGGAGTCAGACTTAGCGTAAATAGGTTAACGTCTCGTTATACTATGGGTAAGATTCAGAGTACTTAGCCCTAACAGCCAGGAGCTGGCGACCATTTAAGTAGGATTTGCTCGTATTTCGCATTTATAGGAATTGAAGATCGGATCAATACGACAAAATTTTCTTAATTAATTAAGCTAGTACGTTGCTGCGTTTTAAAGCTACATGGGTTTCAATCTGTAAAATCGATACTAAATCATTTTCTCGTGTCTGCATCTGGGAATAGTGGTCTAATCTATAATCCAGGTCTCTGCATTATCACAGGAGGTAGATATGAAAATGTAAGTAGAACTCCCGTATTTCGAAAAAAAAATATTGTATTTGACATTTCGCGCAGTCTCGTTTCTGAATTTCGCCTTTTGCGTCAGTCTGATAAAACACACTTTGCTTATTTAACGAAAACAGACACATAAATGTAATCTTTCAAACTTCATGGCCTAGAGACCAAGCTCTTAACATCAGTAAGTATAAGTAACTAGCAGTACTAAGATTAACTACAAGATTTTTTAATAGTTTATTTAATATTGTTTATTAACCTTCTTAGTAGGTGTCCCTTTGTCTGCTTTAGCGGGTCTGGTAACTTTGATTTGCTTCAAACAAAGCATAAGTTGATTGTATGTGTCTGAATCCATCTGAAATTTGTATTAATATTTTTGTGTTTACATTATATTTGATCTCGTTAGCGTAATACTTTAACTTGCTAAAACCATTTATTAAAACAAATACGAATTAAACGTAGAAAATTTTGTAAATTTAACGTGTATTATTCAACAAAAAACTAAGTTTTAAAATTATATAATTAAGACGAATATAATTAAGAAAATCAATTTTTTTACGATTTATTCATTTGTATTAATAGTTATTAATCAGTTCCAACGTTCCGCGAATACAGAAAACGTAGTATCAGTCTAGTGTTGTTTGGGTATAAAACATTGGTACGCAGTCGGAGTTAAAACTCAAGGCCACAGAAGTATAAGTAGCGGCACGAAACTCTAGCGCTGACCGTTATTGCCCAGAAGTAAAAAATAATGTACCTGAGGGGGGCTAGCGGAATGAAGAGCGTCGATTGGCTCTCCAGTCGCATTTTGTCCCCCGCGCGACAGTACACATGCGCAGCAATCCCCTCCACGTATCGGCCAGCGCTAGACTTACGTGCCGCTGGTTATAATTCGCAAGTTTAAGCAAAGCTCAAGGCTCTGCTCTTTATATATGGAATTGTATAAGTAAGAATATTGTCTAAAAAATCGTCACCCATCCATTTGTATATTATAGTGTTTAAAAAATGTAATTAATTAAGATACTTTTCGTACTTTTAATAGAGGGCCAAAATTTGTTCATAACGATAATCCGATTTAAATGTAATTTTAAATTCTAAATTATGATAATTGAATGCAAATAAAATGAAATATATTTATTAAAACTGAATAGAAGACAATTTAGATATAAGAGACCACATACCTCACATCTAGTCTTAACAGCTCCCCCAACGATCGTCAAATTCAAATTCTTCTTCACCGTATTCAAAATGAAATCTTGCAATATCTTCCGTGTTGCTTCATTCAGTTTTCCATTACGACTTTTCTTTAGACAATTCAAAACCGCTTCGGCCACTGCCTTCCCTGGTCCGGTCCTTGTTTGCCGTTCCAGGACTGTATACATATTCTCGAAGACATTATCCAAAAACTTTTGTTTGACCGTCATACACACACAGTCCATAGTAGGATCTGGTACGCAATGATCACCTTCGAGCAAACAATCTCTCTCTTCGGCACATCTCGGGCAATCGGTGCAAAACTTCCTCATATCCATAGTATCGGTACATTCGTGACACCTTATACATCGGACTTTGAAATTAGCTATCTCTTTGTCTATAGCTAGAATCTCATCTTCTATGTTTTGCTGTTTGTTCCTGCATTTATCTTTGCACTGATCACATGTTTGAATTAACATTTCGATTTCTAGCTGTAATGCTTCTTTCTGAAATTGATTTTCATTAGTTTTTACGCTATATCAATTTTAACTTATTTTTAGCGATAGAAGCAAGTGACTATTTCAGGCCTTTAAACAATCGTTATAAAAAAAAAGTTAGGTACATGTAATTTGAATTAAACATTTTTATCTCATCATAACATTACGCAGATAAAAAAGCCAAAAAGTTTGATGAAAAAATAAAGCCATATTTCATATAAGCCTTGACTATAATAAAATTACGAAAAATCTACGCAAATTTATCGATATCAAGATTCTCTTAGAAAATATTTTTTATACAATGTTATTAATTGACTATTCGACAAAAATGAATTCAATTAAAACTGCAGTAAATTAATTTGTAATAGATAAATAAAAAGCAATATAATTAACCTCGGCACTCATATCTTCATTTTCGAGTTTCTTTTGCAATAATACTTTGCACAGTCTTTGCAAATCTTCCCTTGCGTCTTTGATATATTTACTTCCTTCGGTTTCTTTGGCTTTTTTTCGACGTTTTTCCTCGTTTACTAATTTTTCCAGTCTCGATACTTCATTTGCTATGTTACCTTGTTTTGCCTAGTATTTGATTTTTAGAAATTAAACATAATTTTGCATAAAGTTTAACAAACATGCCGCGTTTTGTCAACAAAACAGATAAATTTAAAAATGTACCTTAAATAACATGTATTATACATATAATAGTATAAATATTGGATTTTATACACCGGATAGATGAAACAGCTTGAACATTTTGCTTGTTACTGAACATGGCTACACGAAGTTGCTAGTTTACCTTTCCAGTGTTTACCTAGTTCTAGTGTTACCAGATTTGAAATAAACCCAAATTAATATGTACTAACACAAGAAGCACTTCTTTTCGAGGCAAACGATTTGTTCGTCGTCTCGACATCGCCCTTATTATTTTCAATTCTTTTAGTAAAATCAGCTATTTCCAAATTAATGCAATTGATATCGCTGTTTTTTTCTGTAGTTTTCTCTCTTATTTCTTGTTGACACTTTTCCACGTTACCCATTTGAAATTCCAATTCTTTTTTATTTTTGCGCCATTTTTGAACACTGTCTTCGATTTCCTTCATCTATAAAAACATATAGATATACTAGCTGACCCAGCAAAGGTTGTTTTGTTATGTATATTATTTCTAGGGAATATTAATATAATATAATATATATATAAAATAGTAATTTTAGTTCAATAAAAATAACTATCTACTATAATAAAAAATAGGGGTGAAAATAAGGGGTTGTATGTATTTATGTAGCCTGTATCATAACAAAATTTAAAACTTTTTTTTTCACATAGGGGTTTAAGAAAATTAGATAATAGATAATAGCCGATTCTCAGGCTTACTGAATATGCATAAAAAATTCATAAGAATCGGTCAAACCGTTTCGGGAACGAATATTGTGACACGAGAATTTAATATATTAGATATACATATGTATGTATGTCGGAAAATATCGTCACTCCAATCGATATTGACACCGTCATTAACGGGTTTAGTGGGTAAAGAGCGAGCACAAGACACGAATAATTATTGACTCGATGACGATCAGACCATTTCCTGCTAATCTCTGACCCTTTAATTTGCAAATAATTTAAAGGAATTTGTACTGTGGTGTACTTGAGATTAAACCATAACGGATAAGTTTTTGGTGTTTTTAGTTTAGTTTATTTTATAGGATAGGCATAAGAGACTATGGGACGCCCAAAACGCAGCAGTCGGCAGTCATCGTAGCCCATGGACACTCATAACAATGAGAGCGTTGTGTGTGTGCTATAGTTCGCAAAAGTAAATTTCTAGTGAAGAGGACTGTGGAAGCTTCCAGCCATCAAGGTGATTCGGATGAAATATTGAGTCAATACGGCTCATACGGTGATGAAACTAGGCAGGAGGAATCAACCCAAATAACTCTTCAGAACACTCTCCTTATTACACTTCATAGAATACGCATAGAGACGCCATGTCTCTGCGTAGAGAGAGATAATGAAATTGGTTTAAGCAATAACAAATTAAAATAATAATATAAGGCCTCTGAAGATCTTTGAAGAGTTGAAGTTTTAAAAAAATGTGTGGCACTCGGGGACTGCCGCGGTAATGCTGTTGCATAGAATTTTTTATCAACTTATGCAATTATATTTATATTTTTTTTTATTTATGGAGTATTTTTTTTTTAAATATTAATTCCATAATCTTCCTCTACCAGACTCAGACTAACACGCCTATATAGTCTGTCTCACTCTAACGCGTACCGGCTGCACCCGATGTGAGACGTCACGTTACGTCATTGTGTGTTAGGTTATTTTCATTACGGAATTTCTGGATTCGGTCTCCACGCTCAAGGCCCGCGATAGAAGCTATGCAATAGCTTAACACGTTCACTGCGTAACAGGCCGATATCAGCCTGCCGCGGTATTCCCGCTGGTGCGGACGAAGAAATCTATGTCCCTCTCGCTGGTGCGTAACGATTATCTCAGGTGTTTGTAAAAATTCGACAGGGACAAATATATATTTAATCTTGCGGTCAAAATTGTAGGTTTTCCCCATCAAAACATAACGGCAGGCTTTTATCGACCTACCACGCACTGACGCTGCTTTGCATCCGCTGAGTGCGGCAGTGGGTCTATTTCAGCCCGCCCTCCCAACAGGCAGCTAGCGAACCGATACCACACAGAGCGCGCGCCCGACCAGTTAGTGTTGTGCTATCTAACTGATCTAACATAGCCCTCGATATCTCGACAAAAAAAATAATTTGTTTGGAAAATAAAGTAATTCGCCTTGCAGTTATTAACAGTGATAGTGACAGCAGTGAAGAAATATTTTCCACAAAGAAAAATAAAAAGTATTTCTGTTTCCAAGACAGGCATACATAAGTAAATAAATACATTTTTCAGTTCCTTTACGATAATTCTGTTTTATTTTCGATATTTTTCTGTCCCATCACAACCAAAAATATATTCTAGTGCGGTTCAGGTCGATATCGGCCTGCCGCTTTTCCTTACTTTATTTCTCATTTCCTGTTTGCCAGATCCCGGGGCGAATCAAACCTAAGGAAGATGGGTTCAAGGTCATTCTAACAATATAAAAAAAAATTATACATTATGTTTCCACAAAGTTATAGCAATTTAGTCTATCCTAGTGCTGTTGGGTCTAGAAAGACCTACCACGCACCGGCGGAAATATCATTGGGGGCGCATTTTGGCCCGCCGCCGCACCTGATGAAATATTATCATTTTACTTGCCGCAGTGAACGTGTTAAAACCCAATGAGAAAATATATTTTTCGTAAATTAAATACCTGTTTCAGAAGAGCTGTCTGCCTCTCCAGAGATTCGGCCACTTTCTTCTTATATGAAGCCTCCATACATGTCCACATGCAATCGGCTTGCTTTAGTAGCTGCAGGCCTTCTTTTTCACGTTGTTCCAAAACACCTATTTGTTCTTGCAATTCCTTCTGCGTTGATAATAATTCGCTGACTTTTGCTTGGCACTTTTTGTCAAATGATGCGGCCTATGATAATGTTGAATTGATAAAAAATATGACTTAAAATTAAAAATAATGACGTCGTTCGTGTTTCCTAAGGAGAAAAGATTCAACATTACTACTTCTTCTTTCTATATGTATTTTGCAAATACAAAATATATATTTAAACAGTCTCTATCGAAATTCATCATAATCAGCAATTTACATATAATTTTAAGACGAATCTGTTTGACTTAGATAAGATATACCCACAGTTTTTAGTTACATTAGTTATATGTCTTTTACAAACATTCCACACAAAAAAATAGTACACAAGAACAATGTGTTTCCCTTATTAGACACTGTAAGTAGTGTTATTGGACGTGATAGTGTTATAATCTTAGTTTAATCATAAAAACCTTATGTATGTGAGAGAAGAAAATAAAGATTATTAATATTATTATTATTAATCTCCAAGTGATAATTAACTTTCCAAGCTGGATCGTGATGTTAAACAAGGTCTTTGAGCAGAGAAAATTTATAACTATTAAAACTATTTAAAATATATCCACTCATTCTTCATTCATTCATCTCTTTCATCATCTATTAGGCCAAATCACCCTAACAAAATGTATGAAAAAAGTTACGAACTTCCTTTATGTTACAGAGTACTTTGCTGAGGGGTAAAGTATCGCTCCCGGAACTAGGCGTACTGCATCGTTGGCAACTTGGCGGTTTCGGGTCAGTGTTTTGGCCAGATTTACAACAACTTGTTCTGTAGAGATAGGGAATAGAAAGAAAATGTTTATTGTGTCAAAATTTTAACAGCTTATCTCTGAAACAGCCCATAAACCCCAGGCCAATAGGTTGATGAAATTATTATAAATCAGAGATTGGTATATTATATTACTTTAACAAAAAATAACATATCTAGTAATTACGACTTTTATTTATTCATATAAAATGGTTTCTCGTCTTTCAGGGACCACCGGAAACACCTAGTTCACACCAACTTGTCTATAATCAGTCTGTTTTATAAAAAAAAATTGACATGATTCATACAATAATAACTTTGACAAATAATATTATAATTAAAACTTCTCTATGAAAATTTTACTAGTATACTTAATGATAAACCAAAAATAAATTTACTAGTAAGCAACAATTAAGAAATATAATATTCTGTAAAGATTATTTCGGTTTAATAAAAAATACACAGAAATATGCTTACACTCTAGCAGGCTTAGGTTGTTCTTTATCCTCTCCGTCGCGCTTACAACACCCCGCCATATAACAAGTAACTTCACGGCAACGCTGCGGAAAGATCCCCGTACTTGTTGAAGTTATACCCAAGCGCTCTTCAACGGCTTCCTGTATATTTATGTTTTAAGAGTAAAATTATATTCTTCATAGTAGCGTGTGAAGTCAGAGGAATATGTAAAAGCTTAAAACCAAGAGACAGACTGAACAACAACAATCGCAACATCTTACGCCCGAACTCAATAACATATCTCAATCCATAATCCACCATCTGAGATAGTAATCTTAATCCAAATTATGTAACAGGTGCGCCAATAACCAATCGACGGATTGTAATAGCCATTTGTCGATACAAGCTATCCATGGTAGGTCGTACCATGGATATTTGTATGAAAATGACAGTTGACTTTGTTGCAATTGAAAGCTCAATTGCAACAGTTAATTATTTTAACAGATTTAACTTACACCAGTTGTTTAAATAATGAAAAAAGCTATAATGTTATTTGTACGGTTTTATTTACTTTATTTGGTTTACATTGATTATCAAATATGAGTGTAAACTCGGTCAAATGGAACGATAAAGAGCATTTTATCCGTCGCCAAAAATGATTGTCTTCGTAGGGTTTTGTTATTGGGGTGCACTTAGGAGATCGATCGACTGTCACGGTCTGATTGAAAACAATCTGAGATTGTGGATTGATTATTGGGTTTATGCGTTAGAGATTTCACGATTAAGGATACTTACCATCTCAAGTAGTTCAGCAAATTGGTCTCTTCTTCGTCATAAGTGTGAGACTATTGATTTATTTAATAAAAATTGCGAATACCGCAGGACCGTTTGTGGTGTATAAATTACAAGATGCAGTAAATAAAGAATACCACAAACTTTTAAAATGAGCAAAGCAAGACAAGAATCAGTCTTCTAACAAATTGTGAGAAATTTTTTAACTGACAACTATAAAAAAGCGACCGTATTACTTATGCAACTTCTTTTTTAAACAGTTTAGTTAACCACGCATTTTGGTTGAATATAAGGAGGCGTTTGTTTTAAGACAAATTTACGAAAGACACTTAACTCTGCTCTTACATAACTAAATTCTTATATATAAGTAGGTAATACAGTACTGCTTTGCCTTTCAACACCCTCTTAACTGTGTGGGCCGACAAACAAGTTCTACATGAAAATCGAACTCTTGTGCTTTTAATGAGTAGCAACGTTACGAACTTAATCGCATACGTGGTAGTTAATAATTTAGATATACCTTTAGATCACAATCTGGATTCTCTTTTAAGATATTCCAGAAATTACACATCATTTTAACTCCGGGGTCATCAGAACAACAGTTTATATTGGACCCGCTTTTATTCATTGTCAAGTCTTTGATAAGCTCGTCTAAAGCTCGATAGCGACGAGCGAGGCAATCCGGAATTTCAGGCATATTTCTATAAATAAAAAGGCTTATGCAAGTGCTTTTATTGTAAATATATCTTGATAGAGAGCGTAAATTTAAATATATACGAAATTAGTTTTAAATACATTAAAATACAAATTAATATATTTAAAACTACGTGTCACGGTTCATGTTTTCTTTCTGTCTTACCTTCGTGCATATTTATACTTCATAGACTATATTTACACTTAAATTTCTTAATTCTAACCCTCCTCTTCTAAGCTTCATAAATCAGTCAGGATGAATTTTATATAAATATAGCCAGTTATACCGGATAACATTGCCCTCAGTTACCTCGTTGAACCATGTTTCGGTGCATCAGCAACTTAATGAATGTACCTACCTAATAAAAGTAGAACAATAACAAACCTTTTGATTATTTTTATATTGTGGACTGGATATTGTTTGGATATATCCACTGGTTATTGATAATTTAGATTTTTAACATTTCTATAGCAATAAAACAAATCATTTAAGCACGTTGAATTTTGAATGTAATACGGTTGCCTGTTGTGACAATTTTTTTGTAATACTAAAAAGACAACGATGACGATGACAGAGGAAAATAAAAACAAATCACCGTAAAAAGAGTTTCTGGATTTATATAACGTTGTAGCGTTTGTGTAGTATTTTCTATAATATTTTGATGTATGTGGCAACATAAATACCGGTCGTTAAGAAAAGAAGAAAACGAACGTCACTCAGAACAGACTAGACAAATGAGATATGTATTTTTGAAGTTATACTTCTTTAGGCGCGTTATAAAAAATTGATGAGAGTGAAATTTAACAATGCGCGCGCACCGTGACACAAAATTAAAAGAATGAAGTTGCCCACGGAAGATGCTACGGCATTGGACATAATTTAAAAACAATATTCGAATAATAATAAATATTTATTTATTTAATTTTTCAAATGTAAACTGAACTTTATTGACTATGTTGACTCCTTTTCCAGTCTTTGATTATTTAATTGTAATTAATTATTTGCATTCAATCAAAAACTATTTTTAATAATGCCAAAGAAGTACCTATAACTTCTTACGCGCGTACATAAGTAGGTACATGCACCCTTTTTTTCCATGAGCTTTTCTGTAAGAATATAAATTAATTACTCTTGTTTTGTGAAGAATAATCCAATTAACAAAGTTAAATATGGGTTGTGATTAATTCCAAGATAGAATATTCCCATAACGTTAATAGTAATCTACTATACTGGAAACACGACAGAAACAAACAGTCGAAATACCTAAATGAACACTATGCATTTTACAGCATTTTAAATAGAATTACTGTAAAGTTCAAATGTAACAAAATACATGTAAAAATAAAATTTTCTTAATTCTAACCCTCCTCTTCTAAGCTTCATAAATCAGTCAGGATGAATTTTATATAAATATAGCCAGTTATACCGGATAACATTGCCCTCAGTTACCTCGTTGAACCATGTTTCGGTGCATCAGCAACTTAATGAATGTACCTACCTAATAAAAGTAGAACAATAACAAACCTTTTGATTATTTTTATATTGTGGACTGGATATTGTTTGGATATATCCACTGGTTATTGATAATTTAGATTTTTAACATTTCTATAGCAATAAAACAAATCATTTAAGCACGTTGAATTTTGAATGTAATACGGTTGCCTGTTGTGACAATTTTTTTGTAATACTAAAAAGACAACGATGACGATGACAGAGGAAAATAAAAACAAATCACCGTAAAAAGAGTTTCTGGATTTATATAACGTTGTAGCGTTTGTGTAGTATTTTCTATAATATTTTGATGTATGTGGCAACATAAATACCGGTCGTTAAGAAAAGAAGAAAACGAACGTCACTCAGAACAGACTAGACAAATGAGATATGTATTTTTGAAGTTATACTTCTTTAGGCGCGTTATAAAAAATTGATGAGAGTGAAATTTAACAATGCGCGCGCACCGTGACACAAAATTAAAAGAATGAAGTTGCCCACGGAAGATGCTACGGCATTGGACATAATTTAAAAACAATATTCGAATAATAATAAATATTTATTTATTTAATTTTTCAAATGTAAACTGAACTTTATTGACTATGTTGACTCCTTTTCCAGTCTTTGATTATTTAATTGTAATTAATTATTTGCATTCAATCAAAAACTATTTTTAATAATGCCAAAGAAGTACCTATAACTTCTTACGCGCGTACATAAGTAGGTACATGCACCCTTTTTTTCCATGAGCTTTTCTGTAAGAATATAAATTAATTACTCTTGTTTTGTGAAGAATAATCCAATTAACAAAGTTAAATATGGGTTGTGATTAATTCCAAGATAGAATATTCCCATAACGTTAATAGTAATCTACTATACTGGAAACACGACAGAAACAAACAGTCGAAATACCTAAATGAACACTATGCATTTTACAGCATTTTAAATAGAATTACTGTAAAGTTCAAATGTAACAAAATACATGTAAAAAATACAACATGAGGTATGTACTCAAGTTCTAAAAGTCCTCGTACTAATAGTTACAAGGTAACCACTATTCACTAATTAGTCATGATAGTTAACTGATGGTTGAAGTAATAATTAATACAGTTAACAGAATGCATCCGCGTCTCTACTCTCTATAATTATTGGCGCCAATCTTATATCATTCAACTTTTTTTATTTGAGTTTATGGCCTGGTATCTAGACCTTTAGGCCATTTAGTACAACTTCAAGACTAGAAGGCGCAGAACACAACATCTTCAACATATGTGTAACAGACTTCATATTTTGTAATCATGTATTCGTGGTTGTCTGTTCTTTATTAAATTATTAACAACACACTGGCTATGTATAAGACTTCTACTATCAAGACTTGTTAATATTTAACTATTAGAGTCTGGCTAATGAAAGTTGATACTGAAAACGCGCGGAAAATTTAAAAAATATCAGCATGGCAGCCCTAGGAAAGTTGGAACAACTCACTTTGATACTTTGACATTCATTTTTATTTAACTAATGGATGCTTGCAATTTTGCCCGCGTTATGAGGAGATTAAAAGTAGCTTATATCACTTGTTAACTCTTTATTAACTTCATACCAAACATCACACGGATACATCACTCCATTGTGGCGTATTAAAGGAACAAACAGGCTATCAAACACTATCATGAGTATCAATATCATCATGTGTTTAAATTTAATCTACAGTAACTAAAATTAATATGTACTTATTTAGAATAAAAAAATATCAAGACATTTTACCGTACTAACTTTAGTGTTGTCATATAAAAAGTTCAGACAAAAAATCCAGTAACTACTTTCGTTAGCCAGACTCTAACACTTTTTACTACTTACTTTTAATTTAACACAAAATTAATTAAATTTACAATCATTTTAACAAGTTTTAACACTTATTTTAAAGTTTTGACGTTTGTAACGTTTTGTTCGTATAGTGGTAGATTTCACTTTACGGATTGTTACTAAATTCTACTAAATCTAACAGTCTGTGGTTTCCTTTTTTTACGTTTGAACTACAGTAATCTGTGGTATCAGCTTTGAAAAAAAAAACGAAAAACCAAAACAACAATTATTATGTTTGCTTTTATTCTAAATTATAAACTAAATTAACTTGAAATTGTGAAAATAACACACTACACAGTTCAAAGCTAAAACTGATTATATTACCCATATCCAGATTTATGTTTAAAAATCGCTAATTATATACTTCTTTAGTTCAAACGTAAAGAACACACTACTTTATGTTCACTTACAAGAGTTTTTCAAATCATTTTTATCAAACAATGAATAGTCAATGACAATTATCCCTCTTATCAGTTTGCAATGCTTGTTTAGGTGATTTCTTATAATGTAACTTATCCGAGTTATATCACGCAACTAAGCACAAACTACGCATTAGATATTATTTTATTTGTAAAATAGTTCTTTGCATTTTTTTCTGAATAATTATCGAATAAAATATACATATGGATTCATTGGGGCCGGTAAGTTTCCTACGTTATAATTTATTTGATTCATAATTAAATTCACAACAATTTAAGAACTAAACTATGATTTCTAAGGGTATTTTTTATTGTGAAAAACTAACATTTATTAGTAATCCGATTGTTTATAATCTTTATCATAAAATTACTCACTTATTTTAAAATATTTCAGGAACATCCAAGAAATCTTATACCTGAATTATGTTCCCAATTTTACCATTTGGGATGGGTCACAGGCACTGGTGGTGGCATTTCAATTAAAGAAGGGTAATATTTATTATATTAGAAACACATTGAGAACAAAGAGACCCACTAATTCATTAAAACTATATTAGTCTAATTGCTTTTCTAAAGTACTTGATCGTATCTTCCTATCAAATTGTATTTTGCTTTTCAGAGAGAATGTTTTTAATTAAATCTGTCTGATTGTACTGTTTTAGTACATTACTACAAATATAGTTTATTATATAGGGCATTACAACCAAAATTGAAATTTTCTCAGTGGAAATAAATCATACATTTTAATATAAGAGACATGTTATTGAAATGGTAGTAACATGGCTCTTATAAATTGCATAATTCCTAAGCTCCACTCAAGAAAAATAATTCTTAGTAATACCTAGTAATTAGTAAGCTATTATTTATTAATTAATATTTACAAAGAGTTACAAAGAGCTTTTTATATATTATATTTAATTTAATTTTGCAATTACCAAAACATATTGCAAAAGATTCTATGATATGGATGCTGTTTTTTTATATCTTAATATTATTGTCATATAAAATCAAATCTACTATGTTTTAGGGATAAAATATACATTGCTCCGTCAGGAGTACAGAAGGAAAGAATGAAACCAGATGATTTATTTGTTCAAACAATTAATGATGAAGATCTGGAATTACCACCACCTGACAAAAAGTAAGCTCTCCCTGTTATAGCAGTTTCATTTAAAAAACAAACAACCCGTAGAAATGTTTGTGTAGACTTATACAATATTTTATATGGTGACATAAAATGTTGTATACGTCTATATATATTATGTATAGTACCGATTTGTTTTGGTTTATGTCAATGAGTTGAATAAATGTAATAAGCAACATCTCAGTTCAGTTGACTGACACTGCTTTCATAGTATCTATTGCCATGTGCCTATTAGAAAAAATACAAGAAAATTATTGTTTACACTTTACATTACAACTAGATGTTCACACTGCTGTCATAATACAGAGATTATTCTTAGGTTAAAGAAAAGTCAATGTACTCCCCTATTCATGCTCGCGTATCGTGAGCGAGGCGCTGGTGCAGTCATACATACACATTCACCACATGCTGTACGCTGTACACTGCTGTATGACAAGGAGTTTGTTATCACCCACCAAGAGATGATAAAGGTAGCCTTACAAAAATTATATCACTTGCATAAATTTTTTCTTTGAATAAAATCTTTGAGTGTCCTATTAACATCAAGTTTGTTTACTACGCACTGATCTTATTTTGTTTCAAAATTGCTGCTGGTACATGTTAGTTTTAATATTGAACCATTGCTGGGCTAGGCAAAGATGTAGATTTAAGACAGGAACTATGCCTTAACCAACAGGTTCCTTGTTTAATATTAAGAATTATATATATATTACTAGCAGACCGGCCAAGCATTGCTGTGCCTAAGGTTTTTGTTATATTACATAGTAGTAAACTATTCAAGGGAAACGGTAGGAGAACACCAGTCATGGGGACAACCATGCTTTTTTGGTGGTTATGCCTTTAAATTGTAGCTTATGTGAAACGTTGGTACTTTCAACACAGCGCCATCTGTTAGAATTGTGACTATCAAATAATAAACAAATATTTTGCAATAAAATAATATTGCAGGTATATTTTGAGATGTAAGCTATCCTATCTTTTAAGTTGGATCAAACTACACACGGTGTGCAAATTTGATTGATATCGGTTCGGTAGTTTAGGAGTCCATAGCGGACAAACAACGTGACACGTAATTTATATATATTAAGATAGGTTTTGTCTTTTACAGCTAGACATAAATTTATTTTTTTTTCCTTTACATTCCAGGGTATAAAAGATGCCAAATTGGGTAGATATCTGCGTTATGATGAGAAACTAGTAGTTCCTATAATTGAGAACACTCCATTTGAGAAAGATCTAGCCGGTAGTTTGGGAGAAGCTATAGCAAAGTATCCTGGTACAAGTGCAGTACTGGTGCGAAGACATGGAGTCTATGTATGGGGTGATAGTTGGCAACAAGCTAAAACTATGTAAGTCCTTGATTTGATTTTTTATAATAATTCGTTGGCAAAACCCACCTACATAAGTCTTGACTACATATTGTATCTGTTTCAATGTTTATTTTTGAAATGAAACTATATGGATGAGACGTCACGAAGATGTGCACCGTTTTAGTTGAAAAAAGGGAGAGAGCGATTGAGAGAGAGTGAGAAGGGCGAATTACCTTCTACAAATTCCATTTTTAAAATTTCGTATCCCTGACGGTGATTACCTTTATTGTAGAAATGATTCTTTAATAGAACGAAAAATACATATTTTGTTCCCAGCCGTGACACGAACACACGACGATATATATTATAGGGTCGATAGTCACAAGCTTATGACACAGTTTAAATTAATTTCTACAGTATATTTTTTTTGTCTCTTAAGCTGACAAATTCTCCTTTGAGCCTTACTTATTGGTTTTTTTAGCAAATCATACCTTGGATCTTGTATCCCTTGTTAATATCTGTATGTATTTAATTAATTCGTCCGTATATAAAGTAATTGTATTGTCTTGTCTTTCAAAAGACCAATTAAAGTACAGTTTACAGTCCAAAGCTTTGATTGAAATAGAGTAATTTATCTTTTAGGTGATGTTCTTTAATCTCCCTAATACTATAAGCCAAGTATTTTCTGTGAATGTCAATTTTATTTTGAATCTAAAACTAACCCAATAGACTTATAATTATTTGCTTAAATAAACCTTAATTTTTTTTCAAAAAGGTTTGTACTAAAAAAAAACTTCAATTTCAGGACGGAATGCTACGACTACCTTTTCGAAATGGTCGTGGAAATGAAGAAACTAGGACTCAACCCAGCTTCGAATCCTGAAACTGAGAAAGTTGAGAATGGTGCATAAAGTTTAAAGAAATCTCATTTAGCCAAAACTTACTAAATAAGGAAATGTTTTATATAGTGTTACAGTTAAATAAACTGTTTTTTGTTAAATAATTGTATTTTCTTTAAAACACCCTCAGAATGACTTAAACAATGATTTTTAAGTTATAAAATATTCGATTTCTTTGATATTCTATCTTCAGCATTCCGTAGTATTTCCGTAAAAATACTTTCCGAAACAGCATTAATTGTTTTCTCTCTTTTCGATTCATCTTTCTCACTTTTTATTGTTCTTCGACTTATTCCATGAATGCTGGAGGCGCAATTCTTGGTAATCAGCTCTTTGATTTCCTCCAATTCCACTTTTGATATGACGTCATCGTCAAAAGCTAAATTTCTCTTTGCCAATTTATATAAAGACATTAGGTCTAGTACGGTTTTGTTTTTCTTTTCATGTGCCTTTTTTCGTTTAAGAACTTTTCTTAAATCGTCTAAATAAGGCTTATTTTCGGAAATATTGCCGTCTATTATTTCTACTTCTTTATCAGTTAAATTCTTTAAATCTTCACTCGCAATCTTGTATTTAAGTCTCACAGAGGACGGAATACATGCATCTGTAAATAATTACATGAAATAATAGTCTCAAATGAATATTGTTCAAACTGCCTTATGTTATTGTGAATTTTTTGGGCTAGGTATATCACAAGTCGCCAATATGTTGATAGCTTTTGCTTTAGCGGAAAGAGGCATTTATACGGTCGGAGCCGACTGGTATGTACATTACTTAGCTATTGTGCCCGGAAAATAAGTTGACTAGCGTCAGTAGTTTTTAAGATCTTTTCGTAACTTACTAAGAAACAACTGACCTTTCTCCACCTCCGAAAATCTGATAATGTTACGTGCCAATATTAATATGGCTGGATTCACATAATACCGTTCATAGTAGGGGTAAAATATTATTATATGAAAAACAATGTGTAAATACAATTATATACGAAGAATATTTCACTAGACCGAGAACGAACTGTGAATTATAGTGTGACCCTAAAGCTGTCGTCTTCAGGTTATGTTGTCTTCCCAATATGGAAATAGTTAGGTAAAGCAAATGCTTAAGGACTTTTAATGGTACAGTTCTAATTATTGTAAATACCTTGAGGCTCCACTGGCTTAACAGAATAATACGTTCGTAATTTTTGTATGGGTTCAGAAGGTAGCCCGCCATTATTTGTATGTTTCTTATAAACGTCGTATTCCACACAAACTACTTTCTCATCAAGTCTTCTGACTTCTATATTATCTTTTTTAAACTTCATGAATTTTTCTGCTATTACTTTTACTTTTGGCAATTCGCTTATTTTTACTTCATCGCTTGAATATGTCTCTGGAAATCATGTGTTATGGTTTGACTGGCACTCTAGAGGGTTTTGAACAAACGCTCGGGGTTCGAATTATTTCTTAAGCGTATTTAGTACACTTGATATGCATTACTAATTACGCGCGCTATAGTTCGACAAAAAGAGACTGAAGATTACCTTAGAACGTGTGAAAAAACCTTAACTATACTACACAAAATATTTGAAAACAATCACGTATAGCATTAATGTATTATGTTTAAATATAATGCGAGCTGAAGTTGATCATATATACTAAAATCTCCACATACCATTTCTCTCAGTAACAAAAAAATTATCTATATCTTCAGTGTTATCGATATCCTGCCATTTAAAACCATATTCAGCTTCCATAAAAGAAAGTTTCTTGTTCTCGATCGGGTTATATTGGGAAGCAGTTTCAACTTTGGGCGTTTCTCCACAGATCAATTTCTTTATTTCTTTTAGCTGGTCTATCGTACTCAGATTTCGTGGATCGAAGCCGTATTGCTCTATCAGAAGATTTTGATACTAAAATATATTAAACTACAATTATTGAGCACTTCTAGTGGTTTTGGTTAGGTCATCTAGATGGATAAAGTGATCCTTTTGGAAACTCGGCATATAAACTGCATCATTAAAATAATGATACTGAATTATTTACGAGATAAGACAGAATGTAGGGATCAAAGATTTACAAAACATCTTGTATGTAATTTCCTAACACATTTTGAAATTTGTTCTTTAGAAGTTTAAACAGCCATCAATAATACTATCAAAACAAATAAAGCAATACAAGTACCAGATCCTCATCAGCTTCCTCCACACACTGCTCTGTTGCATCGACCAAATCTGGTGCCACACTACAGCAACGATTTGTCATAGATTTTTCACAATTGAAAACATGTTTTGGAGGTTTTGGAGGAAAGACCTCCTCGACTTCATGTTCTTTGTATTTATAATCCTTTCTTGGATATCTATATAACCTACGTTGAAATTTATTCATTTTTTGAATAATTTCATATAAAGAAAACTAAATTTTCTACTGCACTGAAAATTTGCTGTCACATTGTTGTTGTTTTATTTGACATTAAAAGACTATGATAAATAAAAGCATTAAAAAATAAAAAATAACTCCCTACCCTAAATAAGATAAGTCTGTAAATAAAACAACAGCTATAATCTCTGATAGTGTGCTCGTAGAAATTTTTAGAACATAATCGGTCTTACTAATAAAAAATCACTATGCATGAGTTATAACAAGTTGATAGTTATTCAGTGAATAGAGCTTGTACAGGGCATAAACACCTCTTTGACCAATAATCGATGTGTATTGGTTGAATAACTAAACGACCCTTATTTATTGTTACCCTGGCAACCCGCCGTGTTTGATTGACGTTTGACTTCATAATTCTGATAGAAGTCATAATTCTAATGTAAGTTGTATTTATTTTAGCAACCAAAACAATTATATTCAGACAAAGAGGACTAGAATTTTACATAAAAAGCCACGTTCTGCAGTACAAAAGTTGGGAGAGGTTAGTATCAATGTGATAGAGAAAAGGACTATTTCATTCAAAAGCCCTCAATCATACTTGAATTTTTTAGGCATCTCAAATAGTGAAAAGTGCCAAACTCCGCAACACGGCGGTGTTCCAGTGTTTGCAGGTAGAGCATGAAACCAAACTAAGGCAAATGGCTGAAACACATGAGCTCAAACAGAAGCAACTTGCCGAAGCTCACAAATGGGCTAGACAGGAGCATCTTCTAAGGCTTAAACTATTACAGCAGCAGTTAAATGAATAATTATATACTTATAAAAAAACCTGTTTTAAATGAAATATAACTTTTTATTTATTTCACGTCTTTAACTATCCATACCTATGTAAATAAAACAGCTTTAAAAATATGTTTCAATAAAAGCAGCTTTAGCAGCTTGTCCAGCCTGATTGCTTGGGGGCGTCTAGGTTGGCCTTGGTTCTTCTGGAGCATTCTCAGTGTCATCATACGTAACATCCAGGTCTTCTTTCATATCAATAGCAATATTGTGGAGGATTGCCAGTGCTACTATATATAATTTGGCATTTTCTAATGACACTGAGAAGCCATGAAGAAGACACCTAAATCGAAAACCATCCACCTCTATTACTCTTTTCGACATCAGCTCGCACTATGTCACAGATCTTCATAACATACTTCTTTGAAAAGCGGTATTTTGTTCTTCTTTGAAATCGCCATCCGAAAGTTATAACGGATTGCACCGAGTTTGGTATGTTTTGACTTTCCTTGGAGGCGGCAAATCTTCAATCGTATGTATTAGCTGCATATTAATATTATCTAAATCCATTCCATTTGATCTATAAAATCTATTTTCAACAAACACAAATACCTACTAACTTAAATCTTTCCTTGAACTAAACAGTCAAAAAAATGCTGTCAAACGCGAAATCAGATCAAATAACGCAATTTTTGTCCTATACACCCGTTAAACTAGGCCTCGGCGTTGTATAAGCATTGTACAAGTCTTCATACAAACCAGACACTTGTTATAACAGCCGTATACATCAAACTTGTCAATTCAGGAATTATTAGTAACATTTTTCTTATAACAGGCTTATACGATGTGCATAATTCTTTATTAGTAAGACCGAATGGTCACAACATCTGCAACCTTTTCGCTAATAACATTGCCTCTGTTTACAAGAATAGTAGTTCTTCTGTCTCAAAAGGAACGGCTAGCAACTCTTTCGTCGCCTTTGTGATCGACCATGAGATTTTACTTAAATGCCTTAAATCCCTCAAAACCAACAAAGAGCTGATATTTCGCTAAGGTCTTGCCGTTGCCGTTGTAGTTTAGAATTATTGTCCAATTTCAATTTTGTCAACCTTTGCGAAAGCGTTCGAGTCCTTGTTATTCCCGTTAATATAAAAACATTTTAAACAATAGTTGGTAGAGCCTTTCCTAAATTTTACAATAACGTTTATATCTCTTACTTTTTTTATCCCAAATTTATAGTTTGTAAAGAATTCTGTTAGAAATAGTTTTTAAGTATAAAGCATGCTGTGTTTGCCTGTAAAGGGTGTACAATCAGTTTTTTATGTTATTTTTGTGGTCTTCTAGATGTCAGCTTTTATTGTTGTCCGTTGGTATACCTTTTTTTAAAATAAATAAGGACATTACGTTTAGAAAACCCTTTTTATATGTTTACTATATGCCGGTATTGGTTATAGAATGTTGTCACGTTAAGCTATTTGCAATGCATTCAATATTTAGGTAGCACTTAGTAAAAGTGAGTACTATTTACGTATAGCCAATGGGACGATTATAGTGTTTGTGGTATTTAATAAATAATAAAACCTGAGAAAAACAAAACGTTTTAATTTATAACTGTATTCAATTTTTGTACATTTACTTTATAATTTATTCAGTACACAATTTTGACTTGTAAATTTTATTATGTTGCTACCGTTTTATGTTACGGGGATTATACACAACAGTATTAGAACTGTATGGCCCTTGGGAGTCCGTTATTGTGAGTATCGTGAGTAAAACCCTCTCGTTTTGTGGAAGACTAGAGATGGCTGCCATTGCGCAATGTGGGTTTAAAATCTTTTTAACGACGCGACCATCAATCTGTAACTGGAGTAAAATAGGTATAAAACATAAAGCGTCGTTTTCGGACGTACATCTAAGGACCAGGACCATGTCACTTCAGAATTTAACAATATCGACTTAGTTAAAAGATTACTTACTTCATATCCTTTAATATTGGATATATTGTTTGGAATGTTCCATTTCACTAGTACTGTATGATTAGAAATTCTTCTTATATCGGAAAAACTAGCTTTGTTGCCTTCATGTTTGAAGCTTATTGACTGTAAAGTAAATTATTATAAGATATCTTTACTTAAGATATTATCATGGATTTAGGTTGCATATTATTTAACTCAGATTTAAACTTTGACTAGTGTCCTTAGTGACTATGTCCAAAATTATTCTCATATTATAATGTGATTTCTTATCCTAATAATTATGAAAATCAACCTTAATATCAAATATTTGAAAAAGAACTAATCCCTATATCAGTAATAAAATTGTAACTACCGGAACCTTATGAAGTCTTTGGGAAGTCATATTATTGTCTTGTTGAGTAAATTCCTTCCGGATCTCTTGCGAGATGATCCTAATAATTTCCTTTATATTTACTTCCAGAGATGGTTCATCACTTTTATGACTTGGGTTTTGATGTGATTCTAAGAAAAGATTTTTTCGCAAAACGTTCCAATGTTGATGGTTCTCGTTATTCTAAAATTTAAAAAAAGTCTATAAGATTTTAATCTCTTTCTTTAATTTGTACTTTGTTTTTCTCATTTTGTAATGTTCTTTTTGGGCATCCCAGGTTGACATAAATATGCATCAGAAATTCATTATATACATACCTTTACTTCTGGAGATGATGGAAGAATGATATTTTCGAAAGTGTTGTACAAACTCCCTGTAACATTTGTTTCCGTGATTTCATCCTTGTAAAAATCAGCATCGTTAAATGTAATTTCTGTATTTATATTTTCATTTTGCTGTCTCTTATCACTTTGGGTCCACGTACTTTTACTAAACATTATCGCTTGATGAAAATACAGAAAATCTGTTTCTGCATATTTATTACTCTTTATAGAAACCGATGTTATTTTTTTACATATATTACTGGGACTTCTTTGTCTTTTAAAAGCATTAATAGTACCATTATTGACCTCTGTTATAGTACAACCGTTGGAGATTGCATCTCCAAAAATATCTTCGTCACTTAACACACAAGACGATCTGACGTTTTCTAATAAATTATGACTACCCAGGATAGGCTTTAATATTGTTTTGTTGGTATTCGATGATAGACAGGTAATAAGGGACGCGTTGTAACTATTATCAAATAAATCTGTCTCATTGGATAATGATATTCTATCACCGACATAGTACAATTTATTTGATTCTTTATTATGTTTGAAATGAACTTTATGTGTTTTATCCTCACTCGTAGTACTGTTAACAATTTCATCATAAAGTTTTCTTAATCTTTGCGAAACACTTCTAAAATCGTTATTTGCTGCTTCATAGCTTTCTAATAACCCTCTTAGTTTTAATGAAAATTCTTGCGCTTGGAGTAATGTTGTCTGAATGTTAGCATAATCAAACATTTTAATTGAGAACTTCGGGTCTTCTATTCCACGTGTTCTTTGGTTTTCGTTGTAGAGTGCATTAAAAAACGGTAAAGTTGCAGATTTTTTAAAATAATTGTTATTTATACTCCATTTTTCAGCATCTAAGCTATTAAGATTCTCAGGAACTACAAGTAATGTAGATGACACGGGATCCAGTGTCACTGGAAGTTGCGTATTTAAGGAGGGTGAATGTTCACCGTTGCCATCATTAGAAAGAGAACTTGAGCCTTCGCTAAATAGAGCGAAGTCCTTAATAATTGAAGCTACACAATATAATTTCTTACGTTGGGATAGTAACAATTCAGTGTTATTTCTCTTAAGTTTACTGTTTATGTTAATGCTATTTTTCGAGTTTGGATCGGTAGCAAAATGATTTACTTCTACTATCCTGTTATTGATTATCTCCTTAGAAGTTGCAACTTGACACGCTCTCACATTTTGGCTACTTTGTCCAGCTAAGTGGGTGATTGATTCAATTAGCACCAATTCTGGTCGCTCTTTAAAGGTCATTCCATTAAAAGTAGACGCTGTTTCATTTGGTAAGGGATTATTTTTAATAATGTTCCCGATATGATTATTTACATAGTTGGATTGTTGGCGTTTACAAAACTCGCAATTGCAGTAACTACCTTTTACATTTTGTAGTTGTGAAACATCTTCCGTTTTACCTAATAACTTAAGTTCTTTGTCATCCAAACAATCACCCGTATTATAAGCATTATCACTAGATTTATTTTCACACGGAATAAGATTGTAACTATATCGACAAATTTTGTTCGGTAATGATAATTTAATATATTCAGCTGCAAACCTATTTCCTCTTTGTATACATTGTGATGGATCATCCCCCATACAAAACTGTTGTTGAACATTAGCACACATCGAAATAACATCTCTATTATAATTCCTTTTTATTCTGTCTGTATCTTCTAGTAAAACGTTACGTATATCATAATCATAATGAGCTCTTTCAATTGGTTTCGACATAACGTGCTTTTGCATTGCACATCTACAATTTTCGCCATCAGACTGACATGATTGATTTGTGCACAAATAACACGGGCAAATAGCACGTGCAACTGTTCCGGTCGAGCGTTCCTGTGATAAAGCTGTTGTGCCATATGTAGGAATACAATTGGAGCATTCACATGGAGAGTCACAATTACAAGTAGTACTTCGATTACTTTGACCTACAGCGGCCACTATGTAGCTTCGTCTCAAATAGGAAGGCTTATACTTGCATTCGAAACATGCACACGGTGCGCAGTTGCAATTTTTGGACAAAGATTCTGTACACATAAGACAGTCACATGGCTTACAGCTGCAGGTTAGTTGAAATTTTTTTACTACTCCTTGACAGTCTTTTCTATCACAACTTATGCAAGGACACCCAACATGTGGTTTTTCCTTTAGATGACACCCGACGTAATTATATAGTTTCTTACAGTCATCACATTGACAAGGTTTGCACGAACATGTACTCTTTCGTACGGAGAGTGGAGTTGTTGGAATACATTCGCAGACTTTGCAGCTGCATGCATTATATATTTCCTTTAGTTTTGTATAAATGTATTCTTTCACGTCTTTTATTTCTGGTGCCGAACTCTTGTAAGGTTCGTTATTTGATATGCAATCGTTAAAATCTTGAATGCAGCCTGCTTTTATTATTTGAGCGCTTAAATGCGCCGTATTCTCGTTAAAATTTCTTAATGGTGTCATCTCTAACTTTACATCTCTAAAACTGTCCTGAGATTTATAGCTATCTTGAGTTATTGACTTACTACTGATGCTGGACTTAATAATTGTGTTAACTGTACATGAACCATTTTCGGTTGTTTTTTTTTTGTTGTAGCTGATTTTAGTACTAATATCCACGCTTCTATTTACTTGGCTTATCACGCGGCTTGTGTCCAATGTAGGTTTAGTTTCGTGTATAGCATTCTTGCTTTTGTTGCAACAGGACTTTGATTTTTTTGGACAGTTACACAAATTGCTAGCTGGGCTTCGTCTAAGAATGAAACATTTGAGGGAATCGCATTCGGGACATGAGCACTTAGACAAAATGGACTCGGCTTTATGAGATTCAGAGGATTTTGATGTTTCGACAGGTAGTTGGACCCTTTGAATTTTAACATCTTCTACCATCATGCTTTTGATCGACTGGTTGAAGTTGAGGAGCAACAGTCCTTGTGATAGAGACTCGTTGTTCGAATTACCTGCAAAAGTAGTTTGTAAGATATTTTATGAATGTTATCAGTTTACATTTCCTGCTACCATATTATATATAAATGTTTTCAGACAGTGATAATCAATGTTTAGGGTAATAAAATTAACGTAGGCCGTGGGGTTTACATGGTTGATATAAAAAACAGATTTTTATTTTGTTATTAATATTTAAACTTCAATACATATTTGACATTTTCGATTGACGTTGAACTTTTTATGCGAACTATTTGTTTTTCATAAAAAGTATTTCATGTCGATTTATGGAGTTGAATTAAATTAACATTATTTTTTTTTATAAATGATATGTATGATAATTTATTCTCATCACGCCCGTCAATAAACAGTAACACGCACGCTTCGTTATTTCCAAACATTTTCACCAGCCCTGCGATTCTGTAACTCACTTTTCGAACTCACTCAGCGGTTTTTGCATCGACGGTCACTCTGAAATCAGTCGTAAAGCAGTCATTTTATGATTTGGCATTCTAATAAACAATAAACTATAAGCTTCCACATTTTCAGAATGCCAAATCATAAAATGACTGCTACACGACTGATTTGAGAGCGACCGGCGATCCGAAAACCGCTGTGTGAGTTCGAAAAGTGAGTTACAGAATCGCAGGGCAGAGCCTTTTTTTTCTTCGCAAGAATTGTATTTGCTTATAAAAGTGGAAGTGAAGCAAAAAAGTAACCGCGGCCTTCAAGCTACAGAGCATCTTGTTCTAATGTTTCAGGAAATAAAACTCCAACTAAGTTAAATATCCATTTATTTCATCCATGAATTCGTTAAATAAAATGTATTTAATACTCCAATGATAATGATACTCTAGTACAAATGATCGATTTGCAAATTATTATTATTTACACAAAAAATCGAAACACAATTGGCACGGAAGAAACTCATGTCGAAGAGGTACAATGTCTTGTTCGATACAATGTTAAATAGTTATTAGTAATTCTATGTTTATTATACAAAGTATATACAGTTTTTCTATATTAAAGAAGGCACCAGAGTGAGGTCGGTGGAGGCCATGTCTGAAACAAACATTTTTAATATATAAATAGGTATTGTGTTTTTTTTTACTTAGCCTAGATTTTTAGTAGCTACATACCAACAAATGAAACATTTTGCTATGCTATCAACATACAGACTTTTAAAATAAACTAGGTTCATAATCACAGAGCTGGAAGGCTTGCTATGCTAAGTGGTGAACCATGGAATTCGATTCCCGGTCGCAGCGAAGATATATTTTTACGGACGATTCATTGGGAGACGGAAACATATTTCCTTATCATAAAAATTTTGAAGCAAAAAGAAAATATTTAAAACTGCTACCAGAAGTTATACAATTATACTTTAAACTTTACTTATTAAACTTAATTGTGATACCCATACTCACATAATTGAAATCCGTTAGATGTCCTTAGACGTCCGTGCTCCAAACTATTGCATTCGTGCCTAACGCACATGACGGACAATTCTGTAATAAAATAAGTTAACATAATTATTTATGGATATACACACTGAAGCCACTAGGCCAATACTGCTAGCGCTTCTGCTATGTTATACAAGATAAAAGTAAAATATTCATTTAATATAATTCAAGTGCGAAAATTCGGCAATAAGTTTTCACAAATTGATCTATATAGCAATATTTTACTACTATTAAAATTAATTTTATAAGAAATACTTACAACAATACTTTCTATGGCGTTTGCCAACTGCTCTTCCATTATTTTAACGTCGCCATGTTCTAAAACTTCCTAAAAACAAAACATTTATTTTATTTTTCTTTATAATTTCTTTATTAATAAATAAAATTTGAACGAAGTGACGAAATATGTAATAATGTGTGGTACGCACTAAATATTTAAAAAAATTACCTCCTGACAAATCTTGACAGTAGGAGCAAGGTGTGGTGCCGCGGCACATAGACTGGCAGCTGCGCAGGCGCAACTAACACTAGCAAGTCTTGCGGCGCCTCGCACTACACCTGCGTTGCCACACCATCGACTTTCGTCTTTGCCGTACGGCACTGAATACGTCATTGATGATACAGCGCGTTGCCATTCCTACGATCATTAATGAGATACAATTTATATAAAATGTTCACGGATCAATAAAATATATCAAATTGCCTAAATCTTGCTTGCATACCTAAAATTGCTTTAATCAAAAGTTAACTTCTAATAAACTTTATAGCCTCTTCGTGATAAATTATTTACGATGTGTTAAAAAGTGATCAGTGCAGTAATTAGAAGAAAACAATAAGATTGATAATATGTTTTAACTAATTTTAATATGTCTCATAGACATATGCTATCCTATCGGAAAACTTATCCGGGTTAGTTACCATTTAATCAATAAAAGAGTAATTCAGATCAACATAATCAAATCAATGACGAAATTCGGATATTTGAACATAATTTGTGACAAATTATCTTGACTCTCTGAAATGGTAAAACATTTTAAAGCAAAAAATCGAAAAACAAAAAAAAAATGTTAATCCCCAACCACGATTAGAGGTAGATTAGAACGATATGGACTCTAACGCAAGTTTAGTGACAATTAATAAAGCTACTCACCTCCGTGTCAGTCTTCGCGTCTGCGTCTCCTATGGACCTAATGAGCTCCTTCGATATGGCCATCAAGAGGTAATTCGTGATCTTCGATTTGGTCTCCTCCGTCACTTCGCCCTTGTTCGGAACAATCTCTTTGCACAGCTTGCTCAAATCGTCATCTCCGGCATTGTGTATCCGGTCGAACAAGTCCTCGATCAACTGGCTGACCAGCTGACTCCTCATGGACGGACAAGAGCACCTCGAATCCGACGTTATGTAGCTCATACTGTGATGCATTCTCCCAAAATCGCTCTTCGGTGTGGGATTATATATCGAATAGCCTTCGTCGACATATTCCGTCCTATCCGGTTTGAGGTCTCTGGATCCGTGATAGGTCTGTCGCATAGATTCACTTCGCATCTCCTCCAACTCTTCAGTCTTTATGGACAATTCGTGACTAATTGTTTTTAATTTATCGTCACACTTGCGCTTGCACTGATTAAGTGCTTTTTGCGTGAGCGCTAACTGCTTTTCCAGTGATTCAACCTGAGAAAATATGTCTCCTTAGATGGTTGAAGTCTTTCCATGCAATACATCACTTCACATGCACTGTCTTCGTGTAACGAGCGGAACAAACGTGGAAGCGGACATGCAAACTTACGAACTAAAAAGCGGAGTCGCAATTGTTATTTCATGCATTATCACCGTAATAAGCAGTGGTGAAGAGCCAATTAATGAGTAAGGTACAAAGGTGCATCGAGGTAAAATACGGGTGCAATAATTGTGATCTTGGATTTATTGATATGAAAGAGTGTATAAAACAAAACCAGAGATCAAAGATGTGCAAAAACTAACTATTGAAAACAATGACATAACGAACGAAAAATTTGTCTAATCGCAGAATTTCTAAAGAATGCAGAATGTCTCTTTCGATCACAGCGAAAACACAATTTGACAGAAAGAGACATGAGAATACTTCAAAGGATTGCAATTAAACTGATTTGGAAAAAGCCTCAAATAGTCGTTCACGTTAACTAATTATTGTAGCACGAGAGTGTTAAGGATAGTCAAAAGTTTAAGAATAGTATTAAACAACACCAAAAGATCCAAAAATAACTTACCTCTTCCTTAAGCTCGCTGTTAGTGACTTCCAGTTCTTGATTGTTCTTGCAAGCCCTGGACAATTCCTTCCTGATAGAATCGAGATCTCCAGCAAATTTAACTTCAGCTTTCTTCGATGTGTCACACTGACCCTTCAGGTCTTCATCCAATTGCTTGTTGATTTTGCGAAGATGCTCCACTTCTTTCTGTAATTAGAAGATTATTATATAAGTAATAATTATATTACGACAGTACTTAACTTAATTATGAATCAATGTATCTAAATACTATAATTCGTAAAACTTTTTTTTTTTTTAATCGAACCAAGAGTCATAAGGCTTCGCCCAAGTTCGAGTTAATGATGGACTTGCTCGCAATAGTAACAGTAAGACAAAATCACTCATCGATAGGCGTGACCCACTGACACCAAACAAATTTGTAAGGAAATGGTCACGTGACAATGCACGAGCAATGTCAATCATACAAATTCCATTGGCGGAAGTGCGTCACGCCCGTCGCAAAGTGATTTTTTCCCAAGTCCCACATAATGTTCCATCTCCTTAGACCTCAACTTCGTGCACTTTCCGCATCTAAATGCGACTTATTTTTCTATGCGCCATAAAAATGATTTATCTTAATTCTTAGAAATGGTGGGGTAAATATATTAGAAACAAGATGGGACTTAAAGTCTTGCGGGGATGGCGAGCTGTCCAAGTGTTCCTACCTGCGACGGCGAAGGTCAAGTTTATTTGCGATACTAAGGGACGTGGTGTTTATTAAATGCTGTCTCAGACACTATCAACATCTTTATATGTTCGCAGAGTGAGTTCACAGAAGCGATATTGTGTATCCAATGTATTTATTATTAAATGTTCTATTATATTTTTTTTCGACATTATCGTATTAGTGAAGTACCTACAGGTACAACCTAGGATAGTGTATGTATTTATTTATTTACACTTTGTTGCATTACAATATAAAAATTTAACAAAATTAAATGTAAAGGAGGACAACTGGCGACCTTATCGCTTTCGAGCGATCTCTTCCAGGCAACCACTGTGAGAAAAGGAAAAATAATATTTAGTTAGATAAGGTAGGCAAGAAGTGCAAAAATACATAGTTATTAAGAAAAAAAAGGAACTAAACAGGAACAAAAAACAAACTAACTTATAAAGGATACATGAAAAATAAAAAGTAAAAAGTGCACATGAATTATAATAATTTAAGATTAGTCTCACGTCAGTTAGTAGTTGAATAAATAATATATAAATACTAGCTGACCGGGAAAACGTCGTTTTGCCATGTATATCATTTATAATAAAAAAATAGGGGTTGATCGTAGAGGGGTGAAAGTTAGGTGTTGTATGTATTTTTGTATGTTGTATCATAAAAAAATAGAAATTAAAAATTTTGTCTATAAAATAAAAGAATAAAATTTAGGGGTGGACTACCCCTAACATTTAGGGGGATGAAAAATAAATTTTGGCCGATTCTCTTAGATACCGGATAAGCACAAAAAATTTCATCAAAATCGGTCAAGCCGTTTCGGAGGAGTATGGCAACGAAAACTGTGACACGAGAATTTTATATATCAGATAAATAGAAAATTTTGTTACAGCTAAAATCTAACCTTGAACTTAGTTTCCAAACTCCTGAACGTATTTTCAGCCTTTTTAGCCTCCACCTCAGCTTTCCCGAACATTGCAGATAGTTGTGTGTTCTGTGCTTTCAGGGCTTTCGCGTCTCTCTCAGCCTTCTCTAACGCTATCCGCATTCCCGATTCGGACTCTTCGATTTCTCGAAGCTTCTTCTTCAGGGGTTCTAGGCATGTCTTCCATTGATCACGTTCAGATTCCAATTTCTTAACCTTAAAAAGACATTTTTTTTTAATATTTGATTTATCCAATAGGTAAGCAATGTTATATAGGTCTATGTCAAATTTTATACAACAACTACTGTGTGGTTACTTTGTATGTCTACTGTTTCTTTATACACATGTATAATGTATAATTACTTAATTATGCAGCATGCTTGCGGCATTACTTGGCTGCAATTTTGTGATAAATGAAACAATTATATGTGTTCCCTACAGATTTTTTTCTCCATGAATTAAACCAGAGCTTTGACCTATTATATGACGTAAATTATAAGAAATATTTTACAGTAATTTTATACCAAAATCTTACACAGTGCCCCAATTTGCATTTACCCGTAAAAGATGTTTCATTAAGAACTCTCGTAAACCAATACGTGCTAAACAACCAAGGTTGGTTAATCGCTCTTGGCCTCTGCTGCTTCACGACAACGCTAGACCACAAACTGCACAACAGACTGCTACCAAATTAGAGTAGCTTCAATTGGAAAGTCTAAAACATCAAACGTACTCCCCGGACCTTGCTCCAAAAGATATTTAAATCTTATGTAATGAATAAACTCATTTTTATTAATTTTTATTACCATTTTTCAAGGTTCTTGCAAGGTAAATAATTTAACTCTTATGAGGCAGTCAAAACCGTCGTCAAAGATTTTATTGATCCGAATGGTTTTCTTTTAAATAAATAAATGAACTACGTAAAAGATGACAAAAATGTATAGGAAGCAATGGTACGAGTACATACTTTGATTAATTAAATATAATATTCTATTTTAAAATCTACTTTTTGGTCCTCGTATACAAAACGCCAATTTCATAATTGTAAAGAACTAACATTATAATGATATGTTTTACCTTTCCTTTAAGCTGCGTTTCCGTGGCTTGTGACTCTTCTATCTTTTTCTTATACCCTCCCTCCATATCCGCCCACATGTCATCTGCTTGAGACAGCATCTCCAAGTACGCCGTCTCCCTTCTCTCCAGTTCAGAAATTCTGTTCTGCAACTCTTGCTGGCTGAGTAGCAATGCTCTTAATTTGCTGCTTGTTAACGGATCTGCTGGAAGCTGGAAAATTAAAAAGAACAATTCATAAAGAGTCAACATTAGACTACTATGACCTGTTTTTGTTACAACACTGTTACGTCATTATAGTCCGACATTAACCATCTTGATACGTTATTACGTAAGAAGAAAATAAAAAATATATATAAATTTTGTGAATGAAATCTCTCTACACATAGTAGTAACTTTTTGGCTTAATACTTGCATTTACATATCAGAAAATACGATTTGATTTACAAGAGAATTCAAATAGATCATCTAGATACTTTTGTTTAGATTGTGTTTGCCCTGAGTTCGAAAGTACGAAAAGTGTTTAAATTATATTAACGTTTCATTAAGGAAGGAAAGAAGAATCCGATAGAAAACTAGAAGAAAAATATATAAAAAAAATTCAAGGAAATTTATAGTTTCGAGACTGTGAACAAAAGTTACTAAAGTAAAAGTTCCGAAATAAATCCGCCCAAAATTCCACAAGTCTTCTAATTTTTTATGCATAATATTAAACATAATAAATCCACTACTATATTATAATATAAAATAAATACCTTTTCATCTTCTTTTTCCTTTCGTATCTTCTGTTCTAGCTCTTCTATTCTCTCCTCAATTTTGTCTTTCTTCACATATGCACCATTCTCAGCAGCCGCGATCTGCCTCCTTGCCGTCTCCAATTCCTGTTCCAGCTTCATAATCTTTGCTTCCAAACTCTTCCTCACTTGACCTGTCTGCTGTTCTATTTGCTTCTTCTCTGCTAATAATCTGAAATTTAATAATATTATTTTAATACTAAGAATATTTTAGGGATACATACACAATACAATAATTTTTTTTTTTAATCTTTTGAATTTCTGTTTATCGCTAAATTGCGTAATAAGACAAGAGCTCTAGAGAATCACATATAAAGTAAACAAATTGGTCAAAGAATATTTTGCCGGTACTAGTGATAACTGCATAACTTCATCTCATTGTCATAAAATGCAAATGCAAGGAACACAGCAATAGCCTACACTGTTTCACTAAAATGATAACAATATTATACAAAATAAAAGGATAAAATATAATCGTTTTATCATTGAAATATTATTTACAAACCTTAGTACAAGTTTTTTATTATACACTCCATCAATTTATATATTATATTAAATTTCTGATATCCTATATTTTTTGTAGTTTTTTGCGGTGTGTCAATTATTAAGATGGTTCGTCGAGTGTGTGGAAGTCGAGTTGAACTTTAATTATTTATGCTTGTTTATTTATTATTCTGCACCATTTAAACTCTGAACTTCCACAAATATTACAAGAACAAAATTATCCAAATCGGTCCAGCCATTCTCAAGTTTTAGCTAGTCAAACGAACAGTGTTGGCCTAGTGGCTACAGCGTGCGACTCTCATACCCGAGGTCGTAGATTCGATCCGCGGACTGCAGATGCACCAATGGACTTAGTGCGCATTTAACATTCGCTCGAACGGTGAATGAAAAAGTCGACGGCGTGCGTCAGTCACAGGAGGCTGATCACCTACTTGCCTATTACATTGACAAATGATCATGTAACATATACAAAAATCTGAGGCCCTGATCTAAAACGGTAGCGCCACTGATTTTTTTTTTATAGATAACGTCAGTAAAAAAACAATAGAAATGTTTAATATCACTTACTTCGCAACTTGCTGCTCCAGAACCTTGACGTTACCGCTGGTGAATACAGATCTGCAAGGCTTTTCTACGACACTTCGCATCTGCTTTATGGTCGCTATTGCACTCCTGGTGTCATGGCTGAAAGGTCCCATCCGACTGATGAGGGCACGCTGAAAATTGTATGAAATTATTGTTTTTTCGCTTTTTTAAAACATTTTTTTATAAAACAGGGGAGAAACGTACGTTGCCGACCTTTGAGAAATGGTACGCTCTTTTCTTGACCCTAAGTCGTATTGGTTCAGAAATACCGAGTTCTTTATTTTGTTTTAATAGAAACCCAGAGCTATACCGTTTGCGAATTTTAAATAATTATTGAATTTATTAAAAATATAATTATTGTTCATTATTTCTTTAAATAAATAAATTAACCGAAAATTTCATTGTAAGGAAGTTCGTCGGATATTTTTTTTTCTAATAAAGTTATTTTTACTATACCTAATATTAACAGTCAATTCCTATAAGTGCATTTTTAAAATTACCTGACTTCCCATATTGACTGTAGCGCCAATAACACGAATGACGTTCCATGCTATCAAAGCTGGTACTGCGCGCTCCAAACTACTTAACCGCGATAGGATTTCATTCTGAAAGACAAAAACCATTTAAATTTTACATGTAATCTTAGCTACAAAACGAATGGACCGATTCTGATGCGGTTTTATGTAGAATATAGAATTTGAAGATGCCAGGAAATTGGTGGCAATCACAATAACTCTATTCGAGGACCGTTTCCACACAACATTAACCTTAAAAATAAGAATGATTAATTATCTTTATAAAAAAATAGTGCTTAGCTGGGATTCGAACGCAGGACCTCCTAGAGTCGTTTAAGCAACTGCTCAAATAGCCTTTACCTCTCTCTTTTGCAGTGAGCACTCTTTCTCGGCGAGCTCTTGAACGAGCCGCTCGGCTTGCGCCCGCGAACACTCCCTTTGTTCCGTCATATCTCTCAATTGCGCTGAACACAACTCGTAGTCCATTTCTAACCTGAAATATTGAAATATAACGAATTTATATCTCAAGTACTTTAAGCAAAACAGAATAGACCAAGGAAATATTGCAAATATGTACTTCACAAATACCTAAGCTTGTACCATTTAGAAGAATGTAAGCGGTTGATTTAAGTAGTTTTACTGAAGCAATATTTATGTTAATTCATGTATCTGATTTATGGCGTATGCAGTTAATATAAAGCAAAGTTCTAGTTCATGGTTTTTCATCTGTTGTAATAAATTGAATAGTAGAATAACTAAAATAAACGAAAAAATTAAATAAAAAGTTATCCAACGCAAAATGTTTACGGGTTTTTTTTTTACGTTACGTTGTTAACTGTGAGTTAGTAATAAATTATTTATATCAAATTGTCAAGTCGAGGTAACAGCCACTTGTTGACCATGTTGAAGAAATTAATCTAACCAGAAATATAATAAAATATAGCGTAAATGTGTTACTACAAGAAAGGTACTCCTCGCGTTAACCAATCGACGAAACAAAGACAATGTACTAATAATAATTTGCTTGTTGATGTGTGAAGGTAAGAGTGTGTGAGTGCCTTTTTATGTGATCTAAAAAATGAGTTCGATTTGCTTCTTTCTTCAAAACTACGGGTTTCGAGATAATATGGAATAAGTCTAGGCTCGCGTTCTCTTTATTATATAGATTAACAATACGTGTGAGTATATTTTTTTAAGAGAGTTTATTCCAAGATCTATAATCAGGTAAATAAATTCAAAATTTTAATAAATTCAAGGTTTAGAAATAAATGCGTCAGATCTTTATCTACATTTTTACAAAATTATCAGTTATATTTCCTCTTACTATATTATAACGAAATTAAAGTATGCACTTTAAGGACTTATTTAGTACTTAGAAGTTGAACACAAAAATTATATAACAAAAAATAAATGATTGAAATGTTACAATATATACATACTGTTGCCAATGTAACCGTGTATCATTTTCTATTTCCTCCAATTCACAACATTCTTCTTCGAGTCTTTCGTATTTGTCATGAAGTTCGGTTAGTTGCGATTCTAGATCCTGTAATACACAGTATAAAATTATAAATGAACTTTGACCCGACACATAAAAATTATATATTTTAAAAACGACAATCACGTAAATTAACATGGACAAAAGCCAAGAGAATAATATTTTTATCTTCAATACACTTTCCTAAATACATTCTCAAGTTAATTAAAGACTTCCATTTTCAAAACATTTTAATACTTATATCGAAAATTCAACTAGTAATTTATACCAAAAATATTCCTCAATATATAGAGATAGGCGTCTCAAGAATGTATGTTTTCTTTCAGCTGTATCTATACCCACAAACGAAATTCTAAACTTACTTGTATCCTATTCTCGAGCAAAAACTCCTTCTGTAGCCGTTGCGCTAATTTCGCCTCTTTCACGTCTTGTGCCGCTTCATATATCGAGATTTTTCCCTCCAAAAACTTGAGTCTCCTCTCGTAATACTGCTTGTGTTTCTTCCCTAACTTCACACACTTACATTCTAAACAATCTTCGTTAAGCGTCCTATTTCTACTTTGCCTCTCTAACTTCTCTCTTATGCTATTCAGTCGTTGTATTTCGGTGTTTAGTTCACCGGAGCATTCGAAGCTATCGTTGAGGTCGGTCTGAGTTTCTTTGCTCTCAGTCTCGACTCCTTCAAATATTCCGCTCTCTTGTAATATGTTATTTGGTTTTCTTTCCTCACAGAGGCTTTCGAGGGATTCGGTTCTATCCTTTTGCTGATACGGTGTGACGGTCGCGATCGCTTTGTGTGTTTTGTGCGATATATCGGTTTCCGTTCGTAATCTTACGTCACATATTTTCTTCGGTTTTGCCTGAGTGAAATTGGTTAAATAGTTACATGGTTGATAAAAATCCTATTGTTATCTTAAGTTTTGGTGGTTTGTGGAAATATGAAATTGTCACTGTCAATAATACATAAATCCAAGAGGTTTTAGAACAACATTACAGTAATAAGGTTATACTTTGCATAAAATTTAATCTCACTTGGTATTGATATGGAAATTATTAAAAAAAAATCAGTTTGTCAATATTTTCTATACACATATTAAAAAAAAACTGGAAAATACTACATAATAATACATGTGTAATTTACCTGATAAGACTCGTCTTCGCTGACGGAGCTACTTAGTGCCTGATAGTTATATAACATCATCAGAACTTGTTCCAAGCAGCTCCTATCATCTGCCGACGCATTAAGGATCATCTGTTCCAGATGTTCCTTCACTGGGTTGCTCTTCAAAGAGTCACTAGCTTCTGAATTTCTATCCAAAATATCCAAAACTTGCGCTTTGGCAAAGTCTTCTTTGAAGTCGTCATGCGGGATATTTAAATGCCGTCGAGGGTTGCAAGGGCTGCTCGGTGTATGTGGAGATTTGTACCCAGAATCCATTCGTTTAAGTTCTGGAGATGCAGAGTCCTTTATTCGGGAGCCTGGGGACACGCAACCCGAATCCGAGTCTGTTAGGTTGTCCCTAGCGCCCTGGAAATATGAATATTGAAATGTTAGAAGGCACCATTCAGGAACATTTGCCCGATGATATTATATCTACATGCATAGAGGAGTTTGACTTAATTTTATAAATATTTCAAATAAGTAACATGCGTTGATCCATGAAGAAATGTAAATGGAAGCGAAATTATTTTTAAAAAATTAAACAAAATTTTTCAGTACTTTTGTGAAACATTTTAATGTTTTACGTCGTACAAGCTACGTTCCCATGTACCTACAAAATTACTCTTCTCGTAAGATTTATAGATTTATCATTCTTCCTATTAAGACAATAAGCTATGTTATTTGAATTACAGTGGGCTTAGGCGTATAAATTACAATATTTATTTTAATTTTAGTAACATTCGCGTGGGTTAATCGTGGCTACTTTTGGGCACATGCTGCCTACTGTCGCTCCTATTTTAGTAACACTGTCTTATCTCAATATTATGTTTAGTTTCACAAAGCTCGTTTTAAATAGATAAAGATCAGCAATTAGTACTCTGCAAAAACGTGTAATTCTAAAATGCTAAATTATTATAAACATGAACCCTGTTACTCGTTTTAAATTAAGTACTCATAGCTCAATTATTAGATTACTTTATTTAAAATAGTCTAATTAGACTAATTTAAAACTTAGTATATTAATAGTCATTAGTAATAGTCATAAGTAATAGTCATTTTAAATTCTAAATAAATATCACAATTAAACTTAGTAACTTAGTTCGAACGACCATTTCAACGGCGAATTCAGCTAATCTGTGTCTTCATCAACATCTATCCGCAATGTATGTCTATAGTAATCAAGACTTAACCTCCGCAATATTAAAACTCTGTCGCAGTACAAATATCGCGTTTCCTTTCTTTTTTTGATTTTGACTTGTAAAAGACGTAAAGACAATGTTCTAGAATAAATTTAGTTACCTTACTATAGAAAGCTTAGTAATGAAGTTAGATTGACTAAAGTGAAACCGGAGGGCATAATGAAAAGCCTAACCACAAACTAAGACTGTGAAAACAATTGGAACTCTAGACATAATCGAAGTAATTAACTTAGCGAATCTAAGTTACTTGTGGTTTACTTTCAATGATTGTGAAGAAATTTAGACTAATATTGTAACAGATAAATTCGTAGCTAGCGTACCAGAACATGTAGGTTAATATGCATTTTAAAACAATTTTCTATTGATAGAAAAATGTTCGATATGGTCTTATAACGAGTATTTACGTTCGAAATCAACCAAAGGAATTCTTCGGTATACAATTTATATGGAGCACTGATTCATAAAAGAAAAAGTTTAAGAATTTTTTAATACTTATTGAAATTGTTTTGTGTAGTTTTACTCTCATTAATATATAAAAATAAACAGTTTAAAACGAATTATCGAAAGACCTATTCGAGTTAAAACAACGATAGGATTATAAGAAGTTACTTGTTCACGTTACATAAAATGAGTCAATACAGCTACTATAGAATAACAGATTCATATGGTTTCACGTTTGATACGCACTGCTTCCAACCAGCATAGAATTTAATTGCTTTACTGACGGAAATAGGAAACGGTAGCATACTGCCCGAAGTGACGTCATAAGATTAGAAACCTAGCAAGACTTCTTTAAAAACACTTTAAGGCATACTGTAATCTTGTTAGTTGGAAATAAGCTGTTGGCCTATCTTTACTGGTGGAGTAACTTGTGAATTGCAAGAAGTTATTACAATACTTGCATACTAATATAAAGAGCCAATTAGTGTTTTATTATATTAGCATTGTACCAGTGTTAATGTAGAAATAAATAAATTAAAATTTTTGTTCATATCCTGTACGTTCAGACGTTCTACCGTACAAGCATGAGTAACTTTTTTTATTATTACCTATGTGTTTACGATGACTAAAGTACGGTAAATGTCAATAAATTATATGAATAATAGCAATTATTTAGTCAATTTTATAGGCGATCAAGTCTATTCCGGTATTAGACGCGGTGGGAAGTCGATAGTAACAAAAGATTATTTATAATATATAGGAATTACAGTAGAATATTGTTGACGTTGCTTTTATATTCATATTTTTAATTTTAATAGTTTTTAGTTCATTTGTCCGTTAATTTATTTGAATTGAATATCACATAACTAATCAGAAAATATTTGTTTATAATATAGGTACTGAACGTGACCACTAGTAGGTACATATATACTTGGAAATGTCATACTCTTAGATGACGATTACACAGGGATTTTCCTGTAATGAAACGGAAAAAGTTATGACTCTTATACAAATTAACCACAAAACGGTCATTTTAATATACCTATATCGCACTTGACAACAGATATTGTTTATTTTTTTATCAATGTCGATCATCAGATCTTACTCAAGAAGATTGCGGCTCAATCATTCCTTGTAAGAAGTTCGTCAAATTAAATTTCGGCACCCAACTTTGCATTTATAATATGATGTGGTTTAAATGATACAAAAACAATGTGTAAAGATTTTCATGTCAAACCAGCAAGGGTTAAAAAACTTAAAAGTGTTCGCGAAATTACTCGAAAACGGTTAAACTTGGATAAAAAAGTCAAATTTGAACTTTGTGTAACTTAAAAACATAAAAATATTGTATGCCTTTTAGTTCGGTCAAAATTAACCCACTTAAAGTTTTATTTTCAGGGATGCAAAAAAAAATCATTGGTAGTAAAAAGGTTGTAGTGGAGCAGAACAAATAAGCATTACCAGTTAGAAAGCAATATAACCAAGAGAACAATTAATTCAAACCAGATTGTAAAATGAAGTTGATTTAATATCGCAATCGGATAAAGAATGTATTCCTAAGGAGATAAAAGACAACCTTGAAGCAAAATCCTTTCCATTCAATTGGAATCTCACATTCCAGTAATATAACCTCCGTTCTATTGTAAACATTTTCACACCTTTATTTACAGTCATAATTCTTATCATATTACCAATCTTGCATTGAATATCGTGTACAACAATTCAGCGTTAAAAAATCTCGAATGGCCTTAACTTTGCCATATCACCTCGACGTCCGTCGTTCCACAACTTAGCGTTTATAAGGCAATTTTGCCGCGCAACACCACGATGTTGAACCAGCTACCTATTGAAGTTTTAAATTATTAACGATTCGACTTAGGATCCTTCAAGAAAGGTGCATACATTTTCTTAAAAGGCCGGCAACGTACTTGCTTCTGGCAAAATGAATGAGCATGGGCGGTCGCGACGGTATCACTTAACATCACTTGAGCCTCCATGAAAACATATAACTTATTAATTTTAAAGTCCCCAGACTCTAGAACAGTAGTTCTCGCTTCATCAAGACAATTTGGTTATATTATTTTATTGTTTTAATAAAGTTTTTTAGTCAAACTATTTTTGACTTATACAAAGAATATGCAGATCATGTATCGTATTATTTTACGATGCGTACCAACTTCCCGAGCTAACGATGTGTTAAGTGATATTTTAAATTCCTATAAGTGATATTATAAATTCCTATATTAAAGTTAAATTACGCTATTGAATATCTTTAATGGACTTTGAACTTCAATTATGTAATCATTAAAGCATGCAAGTATCATTATTTGAATATTTTGATGATACAACAAGTCATTCATACGAATAAGTACTGTATGAGATGGCGGGCATATACTAGTAGTAGAGCCAATTTAATAGACCTAACCTTTGACATATGTCAGTCTTCATAGTGACCTGCTTAAAACATTGATTTAAGTAAATGAACCGATACGGATTACAAACATGTGTGAATCGATCTCAGCTTTAATGAGAATTTTTGTATCGTAAGTTTAAGGAACAAAAAAGTACCTACATAATTTAAAAAAATAACATTTATTTAACTTTTAACATTAAAACTGTATAGTCTCCTGAACGTAATGAGAGCTTATAGTGAAATCGATTAGATACATAATTGTATATGTCATTTGTTAATACTTTATTTAAAAAAATGTTTTATTTATTATTTATGTTCCAAAGAATTAAACAATTCCAACTACATGTATATTGTAAACAAAGTAACAGTACAAACGACAAAAAGCGGTAAGAAAAATTGGAAGTCAATACGGCTCGGACGATTTGCAAGTCAATAGCATTATGATCCATAAAAGGTTATGAATTCGTAACAGGAAATGTAGATGACGAATGGCTTTAATATTAGGTTTACATGAAGTGATTAAGGTAGAGAAAATTAAAGTGAGTTAATTTTACCTGATACAAAAATGTCTTAGTAATTCTACACAAATATTATCTGAAATATATTTCCTATTAGGGTAGCCTGGAATATTGTTCAATAAACTGTGAATATTTTCAGCCAGTATTCAAAGTGTACAGTAATGCTGAATATAAAGGACGGATCTCATATGAGAGGACATAGAAAAAAAAACGCGGTCAGTTGGGTTTTGAAGTCGCAATGAAATAGATTTATCCTAATTTGGTACTTTCCGGAAAAAAAATTTGGTTGAGTAATACGAATGCTTCTTTGACGATAAGTTACTTTATATATATATATATATATATATATATAAATCTAGTATATTGACGTTATTGAATAATTAATAGAAGACATTTAATTAAAAGTAATAAAATGCGCAAATCGTTAATTATTTAAACAGGATATGATAACGATTAAGTATCTAATTTGGTATTTATTGAAAGTAACAGGTTATTTTTTAAATATATTTTCGCTTAATTGATTAAACTTATTAACTTTATTATTCAATTGATGTTGAATACAGTATTTATTTTAATATAACCTTCATATAGATTAAATATTGTTATCATTGATTCTCTGTTTATTTTTCTCAAGAGCGTATCACATAACAAATTCCGACTACTTCCTGCTTTTAAAAGGAAGTAAGTTATTCTTTGAAGTAACGGTCTGACAACCGTATTTGTCTATGGACAAATTTCATAATCTTTATAAGTCCAGTAACCCGTAGCGATAGAAATTTTAACTTCTCGCTGATCAATTTTTATACCAGCGTGCTTTCTTTCTTCATTCCTCGGAATTCGATCCCAGGACTTTAAGGCGTGACTAAGTGGCAACTCACAGCTATTACGATTATTATTGTTTATCATGTTTGATATCAAAAGCCGCCACATTTGAATAGAAGCTTACTGTGTCTACATTATCTGTGTGACGTGAAAATGATGATCTAATATTAAATAATTCCTTTCCAGTAAAGTGAATAGTTTACTGCGTTTGTTGTAATGTACGTGGCTATTCAAATTAGTTATGTTAAGTAATGCATAGCGATTTGTTTTACACAATCCAGTCGATAAGTGATTACTCGGACAGCACAGTGAGTAAATAACGCAATTTAATACTAGGTAAATTCTTAAGTAATTACTCAAAGGCTACATAATTTATGGTTTGATATGTAATATAAAAGTAGTTTAAAGTAATAAATTTATCTCGTAAACTATGATTTTGGTTTTGTAAATACATATATTTATATATGTAAATAAAAAATATGTTGTGAAGCGGCAAACTGGAAGACGGCTGGACCAATTCGAGTAATTTTATTAATTCTTTGAACTCAAAGGTTTTTATTGTAAAAGTTTAAAAAATAGGAAAAACGAAGATGTATATCATAACAAAAGGTTTCGTACTTATATACCTAGCTACTAAAAAGGTAGGCCTAGTAATAAATAATAATATGGAGAAACGATGTTTGCGAGAGCAGTTAGTAACAAAAATAAATTTAAATTAAAATAGACCTATTACTTATAAAATATAGATATATGTTTATGAAAATGAATATATGATGACATTAATTACCTCATCGTTATCCATCCCGTTCATTTTCACTTCACCCAAGTTCACTAGACACACTTAATATTTACACTTAAATAAAGGTGTCACCACACTACCTTCTCGGGATGTGCGTCTTCAAGCTCGAGCAGCCTGAATTCCATGAGCTCGATTTGATCGCGGGCGTCTCGTAGCGCATCTGCAAGTCGCGTGCACTCGCGCGCCGCGCTCGCCGCGCGCTCCGCCGAACTGCGGCACTGCCCGCATGACTGTAAGAGACAACACGTTAGGACGACCTTGGGACGTGTGAAAGGGCTTCTGTGTTTGTAATAAGGTACATATTCCAGTATTACACGAAAAAAATTTGTATGAAAAAGACACAATACTATCGTATGTAATACAAATTTACTGTGCGTAATATATTTCGCAGAAATAACTTCATAAATGTTGAAATAGAAAACATACATCACTGGAGTCGTTGTATTAGTAGTTCCTATTAATTAGCTTCGTATTATATGCTGTACGTATTGGACGTAGGTTAATGGACTGAGAGAATGAAACTATAAAACTTTATCGTGTCGCGTCAGCATATTTATATTATATGTACGTAAAAGTCACGTCAAAAATATTGCTAATAAGTATAACTATGTGGACACCGCTTTTTAACACAGACCTATGTCTACATTGATTAGTTGCAACATAACCTGGTTTCACTAATCTGCTTGGTCACCCTACAAAACAATAGAGCAACGTGACGCAACTTCAGGCGCCTTTAACTTTAGTGACAAGATGTTTGTATTGCAAAATCGTGACATTTTACAAGCGGTGAACGATTCTCCCATGATAATTCAAGGCTATACTGAATTCCTTGTTAGTCATATGTGGCACCTCTTACTAACAAGCCATCCATAATTTTTAAATTTTCCTCACTTTACAGAGGACAATATTCGGATACAGGTTAAATCCGGCTCATGAATATATTTGAAGCTCCCTCTATGGTTTTTCTATATGAATTTGTTTTCTATTGGTTTATGATTAGTGTAGACTCTAAATATATTCTATACGTTTTTGACATACAGAAGTCAACACTTAGCGCTAACTTATTTAAAGTTTTAAGCAAGCCACACAATTCTTTTTTCTAAAATGCTATCTAAACAAATTAAAAAAAAAAAAACTCATTCTTTCCACACTGCGCTAGAGTTCATAAGATATTTGAACTACACAAAATATCAGTACACGTTACGTTAAGGTTTTTATGAAGTGACGTTGTTTAAAGTGTACACCTATAATCGCATTTAGTATTTGTTGGCTTCATGACGATATGAGATTTAAAAAGTATCGTTTTATGCTGACAAAGGAACAAATGCTTCAGATATTATGTCTGTCGTGTTTATTGTCTATGGCTCTCTCATTGTACCTTTGACACATAGGGCCATTTCTGCGGTCTATTTAAATTGCTAGGGATCTCAATCCAGGACTCACGGGTTATACGTTGTAGTAACTGCGTACTGTAGATACTGTGCGATAGTAAAATGTGGTGTTCGGTTTTCAATCTTCTAAGGCTACAGTAAAATGTTTATTTCAAAGTATTTGAAAAAATCTATTTAATAATTCATTAACGTAAATCTTGTCCGGATTTCCCTATTTTTTGCTATCGTTTGAAGGACATTTTTTACTTCTACATTACGTTAAATAAAGTATCACTTAGTTTCTTGATAAATGAAAATATCCTCAAGCATATTTTCCAAATAGAAGTGGTAACTTTAGTACTGTCATTTAAATAACCCGAAAAACTAATCAAAAGTAGTTTTCTCAAACTTTGTTTTATTCCCTTTCGAGTATATACTCTTGGGCCGTGGAGTGCAAATGCTTAAAGATTTAAGTTGGCGCCTGAAAGATAGTACCGGTGACCTGAGAACTGGTACTTTCCTCGCTCAACGAATAAGTATCGCAATACAGCCTTGCAATTCTGTAACTCACTTTTGGAACTCACAGAGCGGTTTTCGCATCGTCGGTCGCTCTCAAATCAGTCGTGAAGCAGTCATTTTATTATTTGGCATTCTGAAAAGGTGGGAGCTTGTAGTTTATTATTTATCAGAATGCCAAATCATAAAATAACTGCTTCACGACTGATTTGACAGCGACCGCCGATGCGAAAACCGCTGAGTGAAAAGTGAGTTACAGAATCCCAGGGCAGCGACGAAATGCTGCCAGCGTTAAAGGTACTCTGCCAAAAGGACAGGCAGAAGGATTTATTTTCTTTTATTTGTTTATTTATACATTTAAAATTATTATTATTGTTACTATATAGGTTCAGAATATATAATACTGTATATTTGTGTGTTGGAAATAAATATCCCATTAGTCATTAAAAAACAATTGGTTGTAACTTAGTCCGTAATTAGACAAAACACAATCATGACTTATATAATATTTACCCGTTAAATCAATCTTTAGCGATAATTAAGTGTAATTGGCTATTTGCAATCGAATATTCTAATTAGATAAGATATAAGCAATCTAATTTGCTTATTGAAGTGTGGAAATTACCTCTACAAGGCATTACCTAATATTCGTTTGATTTGCATAAATACAATTGTATCCTTTCAGGCATTATGTTCTATTTCTATAAAACAGTAACGTGTTTACGAAAAATTCTTGACATTAAGTCATAGTTTAGCGCAAAGTGCCTAATATCGAAAGTTGACGTACATTTTGCTCCTCAGGAAAACCATACGATATAAAGAAAAGACTCAACAAAAGATATGTAGGGCGCAAAATTCTAGACTTGATTAACCAATCTATTTTAAAATGTGACAATACCTCCAATTTTATGTATGTAAGGAATGAACTGAAAAACTACTTCAATATTTATTTTACCAATTGCTTTACTAAACCTAAGTAACATAAAGACAGATCGCTAGCAATAATATTTTTATTTTTTTGTGTTACTTTAAAACACTAACACAAGTACACACACACACAGTAAACAAATATTTATAACTTATACGTACCCACATGTCGTTGAGCGGTTGCGGTGAGAGGGAGGCTGGTGCGGAAGACACCGCTGAATCGCCGTCAGACGGGGCCTCCTGTAAATTATATTAATATAGGTAACAAACTTATAATATAGAGATAGATAGATATAGAATTGTGTATAATTTTGTAAACCCATTATGTAGCAGCAATGGAGGAGGTAATGGAAGTGGCCAAGAATCTGAGCATATGGTTAAATCCAGGGAAAATGGCCAGTCCAGTGCATTTGCCATTTCTTAAGAAGAACGTGGTCTCGTTATAGACCAAGCTTGTTAAAATATAAAGATTGAATTGATACTATGGCCATAAAAAAAATGATTGCTATGATTGTTTCGGTTTTCTTTTATGTATAATTACGTAGCAATTGAAAGTGGCCATATTTAAATATTCATTTAAAAAATATTTGTCAACGGACATTGCAATAAAAGCTAGGAGCACAATTCGTACAAACTACAAATGTGTGATTTAAAAAGTGAGATATAAACGATAAGTTAATAAAATAATCGTATTTTATATGCTATTATCTCAAATAAATGGAATAAAAGGATTCAACAAATTAACTCGGTTTCATACAATTAACACGAAGTACAAAGGTTATTATATAATCAATATTTTAGAAGTACATGTAATTGTATCCTGAATCCTATGCAAGTCACAGACGAAATACGAAACCAAAAGATAAATTTAAAAAGTCAGCAGTCTAGACTTTGGATTTATGAAGTACAAATAATGTGTATAAGCCGTTGTATATTTAATAATGTGTATAGAACGTTTGATTTTTAATATTATAAAAAAAAATATCAACAAATTTATCCAATGTGTTAAAAACGTCTGACTAATTGACTTAAATATAATATAATAATACCAATCATTAATATAGGAAAATGTTAATACTCAATAAAAACCGCATATTTGCCTTAAATAAATATCAAACTTACCCGATAGAACGTTTCTTTCCTATGTTGTATGTCGGTTTTCAGGTCTTCCCGATTTGTCTTCTCTTTTCCCTATAACAATACATAATTTGTCAATGTTTAAGTTACATTTATATTAATAGTAAAGTCAATACAATTTTTAACGAGAATATTTTATATTGATAGAATCTTTATTATATAATTTTCTCGACTCGTCATTTCCGTTACCGGAACTAAATGTCAGTAATCTTTACTAAACAATTACTATTAAAGCATTAACAATTTTTAAGCAAAAATAATAAAATATGGAAGTAATTGTAATTTTAATGACACTAGCGCCACCTATGGCCAATTTGGCTAAAACTTATTGCGTGAGTAACTTAGTTATTTTTATTAGTTCGTTGCCGTATAATGATTGAGCACTCTAGTTATAGATGGCGCTTGTCACAATTTCTGGCAAAAGAATATCTCTTTTGATTTAAAGTTAATCTACGAAGTTTTTAGAAGTATTACTAAAACAATATTTACGATCAAATAATGTTAAATGATTTTTAAAGAGCCTAAAGATGATTTTATAAATAAAGGTCTAAGCGTAATTCCATTGTATGTTTCTCATACTTTAAATTGCGTTTTTGACTCCGCCATAATCATTTATTACAAAAAATAAATAATTACAAAAGTATTATGTATACATAAACTAGATTTTAAAATTATCTACCCCCGTACTTTTAAAAAATGAACGGCACTCCGCAGAACATGCAGGAGAGTATACTTTATTAAACAACTTATTACATCAAGTTTAAACTAGTTAAATGAATAAAAGTTACATGCAAGTGCTAATACAATTTCAAACAAGTCCAGTACAACTTTGTTGGCCTGTCAGCTATGCATAAGGAGAGGCTACTTCCAAATTATGGCAATCACCATAATACTTAAATGTTAAAAGGCCTGAAAGATAACGAGTTGAAAAATTAATGGACACATTCAAATGTAGGTCAAGCTTTCTTCACGAAATGTACCTATACAGTCGAATCATGCGTCATTTAAACATTGATTAGACCACCTACTTTATGTGTAAAGTGTATTTACTTGTAGTTAATAAGGAAACACGATTGTACGTTATTAAGCATCTGTTAATCTGTTTTAATTCGTATTAGATCAATATAGTAAACATAAGTAGTTAAGTACGTTGGTAGAGTTTTCTGAAACAAATTAATATTAAGATGGTAGCCATAGAAAACGTAATAATATATTCAGTACTATGTTAATTTCTTATTGGCTAAGATCATATACTATCTAAGGGGGCAATGTGCGTAATATATGTACATAAAGCCGTTATGGAACCTTCTAGTAAATAATTACACGCTACATTTTAACTGTCCCTAGTCCTAGGAGTGTTACAAAAATAAAGTATTAAATTTTTTATTGATGTACATTGATCAATATATGTACACGTTACACGGGCTTCTCATTGTCGAAGAAACAGACATCAAAATAGTGAGATAATCGTGGCTCTATGAATATTAATGTATTGTAAAGTATGTTGATGCCTTTTGACCCAACCTACATCGTGAGAAAGCTCGTGGGCGGGACACCTGAAGCGACTTTTATTGCTTTATGTTTATTTATCGATTCTTAACAACTTAAATATTTCCGAACTTCTTCCGGTACATTATTTTCGTAAGCTTTGTGTTATTTACATTTATCTATAACACTTGACATTTCCAGAATATTGCCGCTTTCGTAAGAATAAAAGTTCCAAACAGAATTTTAGCATACATTTAATATCATGTGCTTTATTAAATGTACTATCGGACATACTTTGTCCTGTAAACACGTAAATACATCAAAATCAGTAGGTATTAATTAAATAAGGTTAAAAATAACTTTAAAATAAATCATAATGACGTCGGGCAAAGTCAAAGCTTTAATGAGAGTGCATTTCCAGTCTTGTCACGTACGGCTCAGCCTTTAAGTTAAGCATGCGATCCAGACAGTAGCAATGGAATTCCTATTGCTTTATTACTTGTCATTTTGTCTGATGCCTCTCTAAATACACCGCACGTGTTCAGCTATTTTAGGAGAAACAGAGCTTCTTAAAACGCGATAAGTACTCTAATTCTATTAATCTTCATTATTACACATAATTATACTGTGATATTTAGTTATCATTTGAATTAATACAAATAAAATTGTGAGAGTAATCACAAATGTATAGGCGTGTAAATATTTTTACGACGGCCTTGCATAAATAGAATATATAATAACTAATAAGGTGTACTAATAATTGATACTGCAGAAGAAAAGTTAATTTGTTATTCGTTACAATCGGGCAAGAATAATAGCGATATAGGAAACACTAACTTATAACACAGAAAAAATACGCACATATAAACTACCAAAACTAATTGTTAGTTTCGTTCTAAATATAAATTATAATAAAGCTCGGGTCAGACATATTTATGTAACAGTTCCACTTATTGCTTTCTATGTTGTTGTGCCTTTCCTTATGAAACAATTATTTTTTTGCAAATAAATAGAACCCACAAGTAGGACCAGAAGTAAGCCCTCCAGCGCTAAGCCGATGATCCGGCTTATTAATTAAATGCGTCTTATTTAGACCACATAAGTAGCAGATCTGACTGGGCCGATATTGCATAATCTTTGCATCGTTTAATGACCAGAGAATCAGTACAACGATGCAGTTGTGAAAGTTGATTGACCCTGCACGAAGATGTCTTTAAATTAGTAAAATCTGTCCACGTCCGTGTGCCTTTCAGAAATCCATTATTAGCATATTCGTCTATAAACTCGTGGTTTTGGCCTTCTTTAAAGGTCCCATTTTCTGTATTAAACGCCAAACGTAGTAGGATATAGGTAAGTTTGCATGATGACTGAACTTAAAATATGTAATGTAAATCTCAGGCACTTCTTGAATCTGCATCTGCGTATCCGATCAGAGACAACTCTGATGCACAGACTGACCTCGTCGATAATACAGGCGCTGCGCGCTGTAGTTATAAATTGCCTATTGGTTTTATTTAGCACTTAGAATTCATTTGAGGGCTCAAATGTCCAGGCATGTTACTTTGATATTATACTACCATAGATTTTCCCTTTCTGATAAATCAGCTGCAGTGATCAAGCGCCGTAACCGATTAATTATAAAATCTAAATTGAAATACATTTTTCAATTCGGTTAATTAACTCTCTTAGCAAATCCATTGAAATCAAAAGACGAGTTTAAGTTAAACAGAATAGTTTTCCCATACTGATTCTGACTAAAGCGTATTCGGAGAAATTAGGGCGTCTAAAAGTGAAGGGCTGACGCCAAAGGGTCAAAGGTTCTAGAGCTGAATTAGAATAGTCTGGCAAATGTTATGTTGCAATCTAACACCATACTCACCTTGGAGATTTTAATCTATTTTGAGTGACATATAAACACGTCGTTAGGTATCAATTTGTATGATTACCATGCAGTTGGTTTAATGTACAGTCAAATTTCGTCACAATTGATTATTTGTGCCTGCTATTTATTAAAATAATGGCCCGAGTAACGCGCGATAGTCTTGAGTCACTTGCTTACTATCCATATAATTTTCAACGTTAGATTGTTTGAATAAATGAGTGTAATTCGTAAATATTCTAGTTCGTCAACTTTGTTTAAAAATGCAGAATGTTGATCTGAATTTTTTTTTATTAACTTGTAAGTATACAACTACCCTAACAGCTTACAATGCGATAGTTATGTAACCTATGATATTTAAAGTTTTTGCGAATTCAATTTTCAATTTTTTGCAAATTTAATTGTCAATTAACTCGCAACGCCTTTGTTAAGGGGGCCTGGTACCTACCACAAATTCATACTGCCCCTAGGGACTGCAAACAACCCTCGTTTTCGCCGTTTCAAATTGCCGTTTGATACAAATAAACTGAGTTCCTGCAGAACACTAGGATTACTAATAATTCCCCGAAAGACTAACAACGTAGCCGGCCAACTTATCACAAACAACGAAAAGTACATTAAAGGATAAATAATATACAATTTGCCTGATATTATTTCTTAGAATTAAGATTCTAACCTCTTCTATTATAAATAGGGTAATGCCTAATAATAAGTTATCGCAATCGATTATGCATTGTAACAGGTTTATCGTGACTGCATTTGTTACATGTCGGGGTTGTTATTGTACTGGGACATAATTTATGCTTTGTAAAACTATTATAGAATGTTCTGAATCCAATAATATAAGAGTAGGTTTAAATATTGAAATCAAAAGACCAGCATTTGTTACCAGGTGGATGAAAAAAATAAAAGCTAATAAAAATATGGACAAGGTTAAACATGACCCTCTCATACCAACCTCCAGTTAATTAAAAATAAATTAATCTTTGTTACTTTTTTTTATAGCAAACGGGCAGGAGGCACACCTATTGTTAAGTTATACCGCCGCCCATAGACACTCTCAATGCCAGAGGGCTCGCGATAGCGTTGCCGGTCTTTTATGAATTGGTACGCTCTTTTCTTCCACATAGTTGTTTTAGCTATAAAAAAAAGTCACTATGTCTAAATGTTTTTACAAAATTTTTAAAATGCTTAGGTTATAAGAAAAGCTACCCCCACCGCCGCTCCAGTTTTTTAACATCCGAAACCAATTCGCTCTAATAACACAGCTATTAAACGTTCGTTTAATAAATTACCGATCGATTAATACACGTTCGTAAATCTCAACACGCTTCCTAAACTACCTTGTGGGAACTGGGGCAGTGAACGAGAGCGATATTGTAACTTGTTATTTGCAAGGACAATTTTAGACAAAGGGCTGCAATCAATGGCTTAGATGCTAGAACACATTAAATTAGTAACTATCGTAATTATAACAGTTTTTTCTATGTCTTTGTGAATATACTTCCATTATTACGACATTCAGACAGACTATCTAACACACTGTAATACAACTGAAAAACGAACGAATAAATGTGGGATTTTATATATGAATGTACATTCGGGCTTTAACCTAGTTCTTATTTAATGTTCACGTATAGTGTGAGGTCATGTTTCGTTGATCATTTTTGTCATAAAGAATGTGATCAGAAATATGTGCCATCCCATCTTAAACTATGAATCTACAGCAACTATAGAGAAACCATTCGCTGTATCGTTTCGCTGTGTCAAGATTGCAGTGTTAATTATTTACTATTATATTTATATTTCACCTAATTGCTAATAATGTACTTTGTATATTTACAGATGCTTATGCCTATGCAACTTCTTCGATACAAAAAGTCCCCTCGGGAGTTGTGTGCTGCGATATTACGGGCTATCGATTGTGATTTGTGAGGAAGTTGCATGGATCTGGTTAGCACTTCGCCTTCTTAAAGGCTCGTGTCATTTTTACACATGTACCTATGTATATCCTTTTTATAACATACTAGCTGACGCGGTAAACGTCGTTTTGCCATGTATATATATATATATATATTATTCCTAGGAAACTTTTTTTTAGTTCAATAAAAATAACCATGTATTATAATATAAAATAGGGGTTGATTGTAGAGGGTAGATGAAGGGTTGTATGTATTTTTGTATGCTGTATAATAAAAAAATAATAAACATTTTTTTTTTAATAATTTTTTTTTGGGGTGGACACCCCTTATCACTTAGGGGTTTCAAATGTAGATAGTAGCCGATTCTCAGACTGACTGAATATGCAAAAATAATTCATAATAATCGGCCGAGCCGCTTCGCAGGAGTATGGCAACGAACATTGTGACACGAGAATTTTATATATATAGAGATAAGTATTTGATTGTCCTTATTTTAACATGAGTGATGTTTGAGAGCACAAATTAAATATCATCTCATCGTTTTGCCGGGAATCACCTTTCACCGCGATTATTGTATTACAGAATTATTACATGCAAAGCCATAATACGATGCAAATAATTCGTAATCCATTTGTCATTTCTATTCACGTTTCATTACTAAACAATAAATAGTGAAAGTAAACTAACAAATTGATGAAATTTGATTATATTCCAATCATGTAGAACTTTCGTTGCCAAGATGAGAATGTAGGTCTTACACGACACGAATAAGAATAACCTTAAATTGCCTATCAACGTCTATTACAGGGTAATCACGTTGTTAATGAGGTATTTTGAAATTTATATGTAAATACATATTAGCTTACTTTAATTGTATTTTTTATATAGAACTGGGGACAAACGGGCAAGAGGGTCATCTGATGTTCAGTGATATTATAATGATATTATATGTATTATAGTGCCCATGGACACTCGCAATCCCAGAAGGCTCACGAGTGCGTTGCCGGCCTTGTAAGAATTGTTACGCTCGTTTCTTGAAGGACCCTAAAACGACACGTCACAAAGACTTCAGTGGGCAGCCGGCAGATAATTGTGGTGCGTAATTGCGATCGTCGAGGTGAAACGGGTGGAAATTTTGTTCTGCCTCGACTACAATGATTAAAATCATCTGCAGACATAATATAACGAACCACTGCTCTGAAAATTATCTATGTTAAATTAGAGAAAACCCTACATCTACGCAACGCCTAAGGATCAAGCCGCTCGGAAAGGGGTCACATCATCATGTAATCTCAAAATCCAGTGCAAGATTTTTACTGACAAACATTAAGAAAGTCATTAAATAACGATAATTTGTATATAACTTTTGATTATTTGTTATAATTTTTTTGCCTTATTTGAATTATAACGAATATACATGTGTACTGGCCTAAAACACGAAAGATAAGATAGCGTGTAAGATTTCATTTATTTATTTGCTTGTTTTAGTTTATTTACGAAAGTGAAAATAGAAATGAATGTAGTTCAATAATTACTTTTAGATTTATATTTCAACTTATCACTGATAAACGAGAAATGGTCTAAAGAAAGTTGTCAGAACCAAGTGAGAATCAATTGCAGTTTCTTCTTCATTCACCTTGCTTATACTAGATGGATATCTATTTATAAACGATCTATTTTATAAGGCTAATTCTATGATTAAAGTAAAGATTGATTGCACTATACCATTCGTCCAACCAACGTTAATTTTCAGGCGTAGGCTCATCTTTTTCGTAATCTAATGATACAACTTATATAAACCCAAGTTGAAAAACAAATCAAGACACTTTTAATGTTAGATTAAAAGGTCAGATTCATACTTCTTAAATAAATAAATCGATTGGATTGATCAATAGATATTGATCGGCACTTGATTAGCGAAAGTCTGTAGAAAGCAAAGGGTCATCGCGATACAGATGAAATCATATTTTTAAATACTGCCCTACATTTTACCATTATTCTATTTTAAATCTCAGAACTTCAGCGCAGTAAACATATTTGGATATAAATAATTTGCATTAAAGCCATAGAATAGAAAAAGCAATGTAAAGCGTGGTATACAAGATTTATAGATAAACAATCCTTTTTTTTTTAATTCCTTATTTTGCATTTAATTGCAAGTTACAATTTCCTAAAAATAAACTACGTCGTTATAAACTAAGTCTTCGGTGTCTTTGTCTTTATAATCCCCGTCGGCATATTAATTTACAAAACCACTTTAAGTCCCGAAACTCGATCTCTGCATTTGTGGAATCCCTATAATGTTGCGAGATTTATTAAAATACCACAAAAGCTTGCACGTGGGAATTTTAAGCTTCCGTTCGTGATTGATTTTTTACAAATTTTGATGACATGATTCAACCTCCTTGGTCGATGCCGATAATTAGGCGGTAAATAATTATCTGCAAGTATATAATTGATAAATGAATTTCCAATTAAAAACCATTATTTTAGATCGATAGATACAATATACGTTTTTGAGATACGAAAGTCACGCTTAGTGCTAAGTTTTGACTGTGAATCTTACTCTGATTATTTAAAAATAAGAAATGGTTAAAAGACAGAGTATTAATTAATGATTTATCCAGAAATTAAAATTTAAACTCTGTCTCAACGTTTTGCGTGATTTACAACAAGTTGTCAGTCCATCCGGAAAAGTATTTTTCTACTAGCAACATATAATGTTTGACGTGTTCCAGTTTACATAAATCACAATCAAACAATGTTTTCTAATAATTTATGTAAAACGTTTGTCATTTTTTACCTTATATAACAGTCCCATAAATATTATTAACAAAAGCAAAACTTTTACAATTATGTAACAATGACAAGCAGAAATACGGAGCGTTAAACCCATCATTTCTCATCCTATGTGTACGCATTAACAAAAAAAGGTGTAGTTTTTAAGTTAGTACCTTACCTATGTACATACTAAAGATTTTGCGAAACAGACACACATTTTATGGGTGGTACAGAGTCAACTTGCATATGAGTGCATTTCTGACGTTGATTCTACTTTGAAAGCATTCTTAAATATATTTAATAATAAACAAAACTTTCTTAATAATATTAAAGACTACTACGAACTTAGTATTTACCCATCGTTCCGTTTATTTATTATAAAGATACGAGTGGTAAAACTATTATATAACTACAAATATCTTTAAACTGATCATAAACATTTATTGAATCATAAGGTTTTATATAGAAATATTTAATCTTACCTTTTCAATAGTAAATAACGTAATATTTAGAACTAAATCTATGATTATATATGTATCCGCATGATACAACAAAATTTTTCAATGTCGGCCGATATGAGCTTTCGGAACTTGCAAGCTTTTTATCAGTCTTTTAAGTTTACCGTTTCCGCGACACTTGAAAGCCGGTTTGATGGATGACGTGACGTCATTTTCAACAGGTTCCGAAAGTAGGTGAAATTTTATATCACAGGTATTTTCGGTATTTCCGATTTTCTCTGTTTCGTTAATTTACAGGCGTAGCCCCTTTATAAAGGGTATTTCAAGAAGAAGTTTGTTTTTCAATTGTGGCAACACCGAGAACGTGATAGTTTTGACATTTAGTTTTTGGCGGTATTCGTAGCAGGTGCTTTGGCAATTATTACAATGAATTCAATTTCGCTCGAAAATCGCATTAAAATAATTCAAATCCACTATAAAAATGGTGGTTCTGTTAAAGTTACATTTCGTAAAATTCGTGATATTTTCGGCCAGCATAATCGTCCTTCTGAGACCGCTGTTAAGAATTTGGTCGCGAAATTTGAGTCGACAGGCTCGGTACAAAATGTGCCAACACCAACACGTGTTCGACCGGGTCGTTCAACAGAAAACATCGCCGCCGTGAGCCACAGTGTTGAAGAAGATCAAAATTTGTCAATTTCACGACGTTCTCAACAATTGGGGTTATCCAAAAGCACAACATGGCGAATTTTGCGAAAGGATTTGGCTTTGAAGCCTTACAAGATTCAACTGGTGCAGGAATTAAAGCTGATGGACCATTCAAATCGCCGCAGATTCGCTCAGTTCATTCAGGAACAACCTGCTGGTTTTTCTGAAAAAATCATTTTTTCAGACGAAGCCCATTTTCATTTGTCAGGGTACGTCAACAAGCAAAATTGTCGCATTTGGGCTTCTGAAAATCCTAAAGCAATTATTGAGAAGGCTTTGCATACTCAACGTGTTACTGTGTGGTGCACTATGTGGTCTGGAGGCGTGCGGTAACAGTCAATGGATCACGGTATCGCGAGATGTTAACCACTAAATTTTGGCCTATTATTGATGACATGGATATCACTGAAATGTGGTTTCAACAGGACGGTGCCACATGTCACACAGCCAATGAAACGATCAATTTATTGCAAACCAAATTTCCCGAGCGCATAATTTCGCGAAATTCAGCTGTTAAGTGGCCAGCCAGATCGTGTGATTTAACACCACTGGATTATTTTTTGTGGTTCTATGTTAAAGACAGAGTCTATACGGAGCCAATCGAATCGATTGCAGCCTTAAAACTCAAAATCCGTGATGTCATTAACGAAATAGACCCTCCATTTTGCCAAAAAGTGATTAAAAATTTTGATGAAAGAATCAACATCTGTCAGCGTGGTCGTGGTGGACATTTGCCAGATATCATTTTTCATTCATAATTGCCAAACTTTTCTCTTTGTAATACAATAAAATTTTTATTCATTTTCCTCTAAATTCTTTGTTTTATTTTGTTTTAGAAAACAAAGTTCTTGTTGAAAAACCCTTTATAAACTTACTTTTACGGATCTTCTATAAAATCTCCCAAACAAAAGGATCCCAATTGAAAGGGCAAGACAGCGAATTTTGCACTTTTACCTACATAAAATACCTATATGTAGTTTAATTTTGCACGAAATGACCAAAGGCGCGGTAATATTATTCACTATCACTATGAAATAATGTGTCATCTTGTGCCGTCAAAATAATATACCTAGATAATAATCCTATACCAAAGAAGTATAGTGAAAAATAACACCGTTTTCGACTCTAACATTTTCACACAGTAAACAAATAGAAGGAGTTCTTTACTTTTAACTTTTTTCTTTAATTAGAACGTTCTTTAAATACACCGATCTCGATGTTTTGACCTAAAACCTTCAACTTATTTCTTTTATCAGAACGACTTGTAGCAACTATGACTCCTATTCTCTATATAGGTGTCATAGTATAGCCCGGCCGTAAGCCGACTGGCAATATCCGAAGAAACAGTTACACTTCTGAAAATTTATGAATTTGTGCACCTGCGAAAAATGATCGATAGAAGTAGCATTTATTACACCTTGATGTCATATAGTTGTGAGAATAGAAATGTGTAAAAACCAATACTTCACGTACTTCATTAGATAATGCTTACTTTAGTTATCAAAACCAACTAGAATTTAAGTCATTATGTTAAATGGTTTCCTTTAATGACGGCTCATTGGTCTAGTGGTTAGTACCCCTGACTGCGAATCCATGGATCCCGGGTTCGATCCCCGGCTGAGACAAACATCGGTGTGATGAGCATTTGGTGTTGTGCTTAGGTCTTGGGTGTTTAAATATGTATTTATATGTCTATCTATCTATAATATGTATGTATATTCGTTGCCTAGTACCCATAACACAAGGTTCACCAGCTTAGCATAGGACTAAGTCAATTGGTGTGAATTGTCAAAAAAAAAAAAATTTTTTTTTTTAAATTAAAAATTAAAAAATAGTCGTAAATGGGAAAATATGGTTATGTATTCATATTTTATATATATTCTTCCTTCTACTACGTACTTCTTTATCTTTTAAAATATGGTAGACAAAATCCTCCGTCATATATTATATCTCCTACCTTCTTTAGGGTAAAAGAATTTATTTACCTAAGTTTCAGGCGATATAAAAAGAGGTATATTTTTATCATTATTTAACGTGAACGAAGCCGTGGTAGCCACTTACATAACGAATAAAAACCATAATAATCGAAAGTAAATAATTATGCCTTCTGCTTCAAAATTAAACCGTTGAACGTAATACAATTTTTTGCTCGTTGCTCTTTGAGCAGATGATTGAAATTATTTTTAAATGGCAGCTGTTACGTGCTAGGAGAATTGACACCTGTCAGTTTATATGTCAAATGGCAAAAAATATACCGTTTCAATTACTATCTACTACCAATGTTAAATGCGTTTAATGAGTTTAATTTTTCTATCACGCAAAGTGTCTGTCACAGTAATTGTTTTCTATTTAACTTTGCAATTCAAATTCTTTTGAAAATTAACTAAAATATGTTTTTGTGCAAATATTTGGACTGTATACACTTACAACATACTATAGAGAAATTCTTACACATATTGAAATTATTTATGAGAAAATAATAACTAATATAAAAGATATATTTACCTGATCACCACGTTTTCTGATATATTCTGAGGCACCGCACTCCATCCTCTGGGACTGTAACAATAAAATAATTATAAATAATTTTGAAGTCACAAATAGCTCATAACTAGCGTTTCTAAAGCAGTTTTCCGCGCACTAACACTATGAGGAACCCACTGATGTATTTCAGAACCAATTCGACTTAGGGTCCTTCAAGAAAATAGAGTACCAATTCTTAAAAGGCCGGCAACGCACTCGCAAGCCCTCTGGCAATGAGAGTGTCCATGGGCGGCGGTATCACTCAACATCAGGTGAGCCCGTTTGCCCTCTGTTGTATAAAAAAAATCTACAACACTAAAATACAGGCAAAAAACAGGAATTACCATTGTACAAGGAAGCTAATTAGAAATTAGAAAAGATATCTTACCTACTTATAAAGCGGATAAGTAATCTACAGTACAGTTAGCAAAAACTCTCGGCTAGATCAAAACAGAAACAGGAAGGTGCTATAATGACTCTACCTCATCCGCCATTTTGTTTTCCGCACCGGAGATGACCCTTATTATGTTCTACTAGAATTTGTGGAGGAAAAGATTATTTACATATTCACATCCTTTCTATCATTACTTATTTAACTTAAGCATAATTGAAATATATGCCCTTTAACGAAAATCACGTTCGTAACGTCGAATTCAGCGATGTCCAAGAAAGAGCCGATAGTCAGATGTCGAGAGCTTAATGATGATACATTATGCTCATCCATAATGGCATTCCTACAATTGTGAAGGTGAAAACATGAAATATGATCAAAAGTTATTTCTGTGTAAACGCGTATTAAATGTATTGGAATGAGAAAGTACAATTTTATTCGCATTAATTTGAACGCAGTCTTCGTAATTAGACAGTAACTAAGGTTATTTACCAAACCTCGTAATTATTTAAGCTTTTGTAACTAAACCAAAGCAAAGCTGCTAGATATCTTGTGGCCGTTACGGAAACCGAGGTGCTCACTAAAAGTTCAATAACAATATCGTTGTTGTTTTTTTCATAAACATTTTTTAAAATGTGTATCATGTATCTGCTTGCTTTATTGCCAGTTAACGAGTCCTTAACGTATACATTGTGGGCAGAAAACTTCTAAACTACTATATAAACTTTTTCTTCCATTATCTTACTTCCAAGTAATCATTAAATTTTTTATTAATCATGGTATAGAATTTTTTTTTTTGAGTAAAGCAAGACTTATTTCAAACTCATAAAACTTGAATGGATTTTTGTACGTTTTCAACTAATTGATAACACTATCAATTAGTTGAATTATCATTTAGGTGTATTTATGGTTTTATGTCAGAAAAAGTTGCCGAAATCCAAAACGAAAAAATGTAGGCCTCGTAATAACTGAAGTATTCATTTGTCTTTTTCTGTCAATTGTACGGTGATAGAGAGATCGATGCTTTAATTAATTGAGCGGAATAAGTTAAGTAAGAACCTTCTATGTTCTGAAGAATTTTGAGAAGCCGTACAATTTAAAAAAAATCCCTGCCATCATTTTTCATTTTCTGTACGCATTAAGGGACTCGGTTTTATAATTTACTAAGAGTTTTCCTTAAAATTTTGCTGCCCAAGGATGTACCAAGTTATGGAGAGATAACGTGACATACATAAAATCATAGTAAATGATGCCATAGCTATGACAATGACACACTCCTGTAATGGATAGGGAAATAACAAATTGTATTATGAATCATTGCTTTAGAGTTAAATTTCATCTGTTCATAGACAACTATGATCGCTAGTACAATTATATGTTCTATTGACTGATTAATATTTACATCTAAATAAAGAAGAAGAAATAAAAAACGTTTATATGATTAAAGTATATACAGTCGACTCTCGATAATTTGAAACTCAAGGGACCAGAGTTAAATTTCAAATTATCAAGAGTTCAAAATAACAAGTGTTTGAATAACCACGACTGAAGGAAATAAGAATTTGATAAAATATTGTTACTTATTATTTCTATATTCTTATTATGTATTAACAATTATTATAACAATTATTCACAAATTTTTATTTCTAAAAGAAGTCTGTAATCTTTTTTTGAGTGAGTGACTTCAGTTTATCATTGTCCAATGAATTTTCGATAGTAGTGAGAGCTGCAAAGCAATCGTCAGTTGTCAGTTGTCACCCATTTATGTTAACAATTGACAAGTCTGTGCATGTATGTAAACAAACGACAGGTATGATAAACGCTTCAATTTATAGAGAGTAGAGAAGACCGGATTTCAAATTATCGCATGTCGGCGAGCAAGATAATACTTTTTCAACTTCAAATTACCGAAGGGACTAATTCTCATTGATTTTATTCAATTAATCGAGTATTTTTCAAGGGACCAGTAACAAATTATCGAGAGATTCAAATTAACGAGTGTCAAATTATCGAGAGTCGACTGTATACATATGTCTATATCATAAGTTATTGATAAAGTTGCAGTCACCAGCAACATTGATTTTCAGTGGACCCATACCGAGGGACGTAATGTATTAAAGGATTTCCTTATCTATTTATAATTTATATACATACGTGAATAAAGATCCTATTTGTATAATTTCTTTTTTCTATTGAAAATCAGAGAAAGAAAAGACACTTATTAATAATCATTAATGTAGATGCATTACATTTGCTTTATCTTATTTTTCCTGTTTTGGTAAGTTTATAGAAATGTATTGTCTTTATTAATATTAAGACAAGATAATATTTTTTGTATTATTCATTAACTTTCACACTCTTGTACTCTTTCACATTTCTTTGTTTACTGTTTACTGTTAATTAGGATGCCCGTTGCACCATTTTTTAGTTTATTGTTGCAAAAGTGCAAATAAAAATACTATAAAATGTACTACATTTACGCATAAGGAAGCGAAAGAGTAATCTTGTTTCTGATATATTCCTAATAAATGTTATACAAGTAGGACTAACAGGTAATGTAATTAATATGTGTAAAGTAAAAGACAGAATACGGACTTGACCGAGCTTCCTACGTCATGCTCTGTTTAACATTTCATATTATTTAATACACAACATTACATAATTACATTTCAGAATCGCTAAGGCTTAACCTAAATTAATGTAATTAATATTGCTAAGCACGAAAAGCTACCGAAAATGAAATAGTAATTAATCCATAATTAATATGGGACTTTGACTGTCTTTTTTATTGACAATTTTATAGGTAAGTTGAAGCAGCCAGTGCTTTCCAAACCGAAATAATTTATTTTATAAGGATTCTAGTCCACAATAGACGTTAATAACTAAATAATGGAGGCGGTTTTATACCTAACAAAATTTTGAAATTATTATTTTGTTTAAAATATGAGTTTAGATGCTTTTAGGGATTGCAAGAGATTCTTAACCTTAGATTAACTATCAAACATTGTTATCGAATCTAATAAAAAAATTTAATCAGAGGCGCTACAACCTCTTTTAGGTCTGGGCCACAGATTTCTGAATCTCTTTCATGATAATTTTGCAATCTAATAGGCAAGTAGGTGATCAGCCTCCAGTGCCTGACACACGCCGTCGACATTTTGGGTCTAAGACATGTCGGTTTCCTCACGATGTTTTCCTTCACCGTTCGAGCGAATGTCCATTGGTGCACAGCCGGGGATCGAACCTACGACCTCAGGGATGAGAGTCGCATGCTGAAGCCACTAGGCCAACACTGCTCAATCGAATATCGAATCTATTACCTAGCATAAATTTCACTCAGAGGTCAAATACTTAAAAACCCATTAAGCACGGCCAATTTCCTTAACACGCCTTAAAACCATATATTGATGATATTACGCGGGTGTGGGCGTATTATATAATATTTTCACCCACTTATGTAAGATCGGAAGAAAGATTAAGGGCTCGAGGCATTATGCCAATGTCGTTAAATTTAAATTGTTATTCAATATTCATTAGTAGCTTTGTTAACGTTTCAGAGAAACAGACTTTTTTTTTCACACGTTATACCTCGCAACTATTTCATAAACATCTTAGAACACTATCAGACATCTAATGTCACTGAATCAACTTGATTTTAACACACAGACTTCAGTTATCTACTTCAATAAAACTACTGAAGGGTTCGCATAATGTATCGGAAGACTAGTCGTAACAATATATTCTATTTAAAAGGCTATAATTTAATGTATCGATTGATCTTCATGACAGCAGATACTTTCAATTCTATAAAAGGTTAGGCTAGTTATTTCGATATTTAAAAATAAATTTAAACTTACAGCTGTTATTAATATGATATAAGACTAAAAATGTATGTCAAACAGTATATATTAATGTTGTTAACAAAAATTTTGTTGCATGAGTTATGACATTATGTAAAGACTCATGACAGGACGTGGAGACGTGAGGCTTGAAACATAAATTTGGTCTCGTCAAATATGGTATAATTACAAAATTGGTCGTTCTAAATTCTAATCATAATTAAATTACATGAGTTATCCACCATATTATGCACCAATAATTATATTTTGATGTCATTTTATGTGTAATTAAGTGACTAAACTCACAACCTGGTAAGAGAAAACCCGGTAGACCGAGGCTGCGTTGGTGGGATGGTTATCAAGGACCTCGAACAAGAGGTATTCAAAGTAAGAAGCGGGAAGCACTGGATATATTGCGATGACGACGTGGTAGTTGAGGATGCTAAGGCCCACTAGGGGCTGTATAGCTATTGATGATGATGATGAACTGATAGGTATAAACGTAGAATAAGTGTAACAATTGTATGCAGACGAACATGAGGTATATCAATAAAAAATAAAAATAAATTGTTTATTATGGAACATAAGATACATGTATCACTTATTCCACATCAGGTCATTCCAAATTTTGTTTACTTCGCCGCACTACTAAAGCGTTTTAAACTTTACTTAATCAAAGCGTGTAGCTAAATGTCATTCCAAAATCGATTTTAATCAATTACAAACCCACATAGATAATTACGGTTAGAATGTTGAAGTTTGCGACATCAGCGTTACGGATTTGACAGAACTAAAACCCAAATTAGTTTCGTCCTATATGACATCATTGGAGGTTTGAATTTTTGTACAACATTGTTAGGAAGGCCACATTTTAGCTAATTGAGTCAACAAATAGGGAAGTAAGTAAGAAGTAAGGTCATTGATCCATTAATCGTATGGCTAGGTTTATACCTAGCCATCTCTATATATACAATTCTCGTGGCACAATGTTCGTTCCCAAACTCCTTCGAAACGGCTCGACCGATTCTTATGAAATTTTTTATGCGAATTCAGTAAGTCTGAGAATCGGCTATTATCTTTCAAACCCTTAAGTTATAAGGGATGTCCACCCCAAAAAAAAATATTTTATAAACAACCGTAAATTTTCACCCCTCTACGATCAACCCCTATTTTTTAGTTTAGATTATGTAGTTATTTTTATTGAACTAAAAAATGTTTCCTAGAAATAATATACATGGCAAAACAATGTTTGCCGGGTCAGCTAGTAAAATTATAAAATTACTTTTCTGACAGAGAGATCGTTAACTCAAAAATTAAATAATGTTTATATTTGTGGGAAGTCTATTATTTGTTTCTAACTTTGATGAATTTGAATAAAATTAAAATAAGTTACCCAACATTCTCAAGATATAATACCTAAACATTTTTTATATAAACATAATCACTTGTTAACCGTCCGCAGCCTTTCACATAATTATATGTTTGGATGATAAATATGTCGATTGATTATTATGTAACGACTAGCTCTTTTGAACACTTTTGTTAAATCTTTTATTATTGCATAATTTTATAATTCGACATATTCTTAATTTGTTTTAAATTGCCGCGCTATTTGTTTTATAAGATTTAATTGCGCTTCTTTCTTTCGAATAAATCACGAATATAATTTCTTTATAAATCGTTATAGTGCCGTTTCATTATTAAATTGTCTGTCAGTTTTCAAACAATTTACAACAGTAATGCGACTTATTTTAAATATGTATATCCCATTCTTAATATAGATATTAGTCGTATGTGTTACATATATACATATATTTTTTATAAATAGTCAACCCACAGTGTTCTTGGTTTCTTTAGACATCAAATAAGTTGTAATATTTTAGAAATAAAGCAATAATAATTTCTCGTTTAGGAAGGCTGATTTTTTCACAATATTTATTTTTATATAACTTGGGGCAAACGGGCTGGAGGCTCCTGATGCCCATGGACATTCACATTGCCAGAGGGCTCGCAAGTGCGTTGCCGGCCCATAAAATTTGATTTGAGCTTGCCCAAGGGTAAGATTCAGGGAGAGACTGTACACAACTCTACTTAATTTTTTTATTTACACAGCACTGTTATTATAACTTCGAAACAAACATCCAAATCCCACACGAAGTCACATCAGCTTTGATCTCCAGCATATTATACAGGAAATATTTACATTCATTTCCTTTAGTGGTTTCGCATCGCGCTCACATTACTCGTGATGAAACAGCGGATAGAGTGACCCTCAAACAGGTTTTCATTAATATCTGTGGTCAACATTCTTTATTTATAGATATGCAAGATTGTACGATAATTGCATCTTATATGCAGGTGGACGGGGGTATGTTTTAGCGCTATAGCTACGTTATATATTAGAAAATACTGTAGTTATAAACTGGTTATTACAATACGGTATGTGTTCAGTCTCTGGTTTAGAGTCGTTCGTTTAAACTGTTGATGTAATAATCTTTATTTCAAACATTTAAAGAACAGAGTACCATGAATTTAAAACTAATAAGAGTACAATTATTATATGTATAATTGTGTGTAAAGACTTGTGATATATCTACATTAATTGCATTTATATTTTTTTACAAGTGAAACATTCTTTAGACTTACTACTAGATCTTGCGTTTGTTAAACGGAGAAAAAATGTTATGAACATTCGAATCCAAATTAACTAAGGACTCGGTCACTGACACTGATATATATTATAATATAAACCTTATTTATCCTATTCAGTAAATCGAAATTAAGAGTCGTTTATAAGTAACATACGTTAAATACACCTCATATCAACCACATTTGTAATTTTGACCACATAATGTTATGTAGAAGTTCAAATCCCCTAACGTACAATGATAATGGCACAATTAAACATTCCGACCGCAGCCTGCGAACTTACTACGTGACATCATTCGGTTTCGTTCGTGGTTTGATAATTACATTAAGTTTTTGGTTTTGGTTGACATTTATCCATTCTGTCTACGAGCGTATCTTTTGTTCGCCTAGAATTAAAATGAAATGATATAAGAACTCTTACATTTGTCTCATTTGGTTAACACATTCTGCTCTTTAATTTATTTATTTATTATGAAACAAACAGATAATATCACTATTGACGAAACAAATAAGTGACAAAAAATGTGAAGTTAAAAAAGAAACAAAAATTGTAATATACAAACAATAAAAACAAGAAAACAATCAAATATACAGTATTTACAATTTTCTTACATAGTTATAATAAAAATACATAATTAAAAATTTATACATTTGTTTAAATTTTAATTAATTTAAACAAATTTAAAAAGTTTAGTCCCTGTGGCAGTGTACCTTTAACGCTGGCTAGATAATTAATTAATATAATATTTAGTAGATCACACAAGAAACGAAGATAAATACTCTAATAACCTTAATCATAACAATGAACAATGCATTGATTTTAGTAATTATTATACCTTCAAACCTGAAAAAATATTGTTAGCAAAAATTTACGGGAACGTAGAACACCATAAACACAGCCTTATAAAACGTGGGTTAGAATATCGTGTATTTGCCTTTATACGTTTTTTCTAGGAAGAAAAATGGTAAAAAACACGATACTTTTGTCCGTTTTTTTACTTAGATAACTAGTAAGCATCATAAATGCGTTTAAATAATTCACCTGCACTTGGCGTAAAGTTCAACTACGCAATAAAAAATACATAAAACTTTGACGATGGACTTGTGTAAGGAATTCGTAATGTCCATTCTCAGGACATTCATTCATATGAAAGAGACAGCTTTTGAATAATTCCTTTTCTGTGAACAGAATATTGGCCGTTACAAACGTGTTTATACTTATAACAGTATTCAAAGTCATCCATTAAATGTCTGTTGGTAATTTAACTTTTATTCTTTTTTACTAAGAGAAGAACAATATTTTTTAATTGTTTAAAGACTGATTTAAAAAGTATATACATATTTGTTTTTGAACTTCTAATAAGTTCATCATATATGAACTTTGTACTATATTACCATGATGAACTTATTAAATCTTTATCTTACTTATTTAGATCTTTTTAATTGTTTCTTGTTTCAAATCAGTCAATTGTGCTAAGAACAAAATTAATAATATTTATTTAAAGAAAAAACTTTTTAACCGGATTACAGTTATGTATTATTATAAATTTACAACTATTTAACATATGTGTAAAGTTTATGTTAATCAAAGACAATACTAATAATATTTATGTCATATAAACATAATCAATACTTTAACTTACCATTAAACTGTAAGTTGGTTATATTTTTTAAATGTTATACCAATTTATGAGAAAACATATACAGTCTCTATTAATTAAAACTCATGGAATTGGAACGTCACGAATAATGCCAAAACTGGCTACTTTTCATAGGTAAATGAAACGAAGTAATAAACATTTATATACGAACAAAATTATTAAGAGTTGAAAATACTTTAGCAGATATGTTTTATATAGCACGACCGTAATTCTTTTTATCATTAACACGAGAAGAAACTAATGAATGGTGAGAATTTTACTGGTCAGATGTATTAATAACCAAGAATTAAGCTTGCGAAATTACTCAATAATAAAAAGTAGGGAAGTGAAACAATGGTTCAAGTTAAAATTGCTGTGAACTTAACTGCACCTTCTGGTTAACTATTCATGTTATACTGAATATTTATTATGACTTTAATTTACGATCTACTTCAACTTTGCAGCGATATTTTGTATTAACAACTTTGCCTTTAGATTGCAAATCGTAATAAATATGTCTTTAAAAATGTTGTTCTATGTGTTGATGTTCAATATATTTTATATGCAAATATTATTTTTAAAATTTTACGCCTTACACTAGATAATAAAAAAATATGTATTTTGCGTTCGTTCTATTGATTTTCGAATACTTTTTTACTAAAAAACATAATAAACCATCGGATCACAGTAGATGATTTAAACACATTAGATCTGTAGCAAGTTTGCTATGGCAATGATATGGAGGCTGTGTCAACAGGAGACGTGGGAACAACAAATAGAGAGCCGAACAAACACAAAACCAGTAACGGCTCGCTTTCGTGACAACTTAAAGATACCGTCTTACAAGTATAAATATTATACGAATTTTTTAAGATACTATTTTCTTCAAAGAATTATTTACGTTTGTAAAAAGGTGTAAAAATCCCTTCACATTTCTAAAATTGTCATTCATTTGTCTGCGTACCTGACCTATGTTTTTGCGTACCAAATTTACTTTCAGTAATTTTACACACATGGTTTACCCATGTAAATGTAAAATTAATTCCATCGATATGTTATCAGTATATAACGTATAAATGATATTTTATTTATATAATTTTTACATGCGACTTTATTCAAAATAATAAACCGTTACAAGCATAACAGCTTACGTTGAATACTAAGTATTAAATTATACAATAGCAAGAATCGCTTCGTCCAATACATAGAAAACATTAATTTAGTCAAAGTTAAAGAATTAAACACGTACTTATATCTGATCTGCATATTATTCGATAGCGATATGCGATAACACTTAATATTCATAGTAACACGTATCGAGCGTGTATTAATTATAAAATGAAATTTTTCGTTGTCTGGGGACACAACGGAATTAATTAGGGAAAGGCTTTAGTTAAAACCTCAAGAGAATGTAATTTCTGTTTAATTGTTCCATATTAAGACTGTGTAAATGTGCCATATGAAATTAATTAGAACGTAATATGCATTATTTTTTACAAGTACATGCTTTGCAAAGGCACGGGTAACGGGTGTTGCGCACACTCACATATCACAATTACAGAAAAACAAAAGCTTTTCCGTGCAATTTTTCTTTCACTAAAACCTTACTCAGTTTTCAAGGAATACATAAATAATTACTCGAATTGGTCCAGCCACCTTCGAGTTTAGCACTTAGCTACATATTTTGCAATTAATTTTTATCTGTCTAGATTGTCATATAGAGTACAAACGACTCCCGGAGATCAGTTGGTAGAACATTGCGTCAAGTACAGGAAGGATGTTGGATGGATATCTAGCGAAACAAAAATAACTCCATTGGAAAGCGAATTAATTGTAGATTTTGGTTGTAAGAATTCAAAGTTAAAGTTATTTAATGGCAATAAAATATCAATTAGTATGCAATTAAACGTAACAGTTTAATTTTAATGACAAACAAAAGCTTATATGCAGACAGAAACGGTATAAATATTTAGCTTCCCAGTAACAGTATAAATAAATTAATCTTAAAATATACCGTTACAGAGAACGTAATTTAAATAAAAAATACAATTTCATAAATGTAATTATTTGCGCACACAATTATTACTTTTTATTTCTAATTTATGGTAAAATAACCAGGAAGTTGTTAATCTTGGTAGCATCTAAGACATTAATAACCTTTATTGACTGGGTTATAAATTGCAAATTGTCAATAAATTATTCAAAAATGTCAACTTTAATAAGTCTTTTAAATTCTCAAATTATACTTTCCTATAACTTTGACATTTACAGTCAAGACTTTAGGGCAAAGCATGACTCTTATGTCAAATGCAATACGTTATAGAAAATCGGGCTTCTGTCCCGAAAATTTATTTGGTCTCAGGGTATGGATCGCCGAAGCTAAAGTAAATGTTATTTGCTAAATAACCTAATTTACGTAAAAATAAATTAAAGCTAATGTTGTTTTATTACAACTTTAGACTGAAATAGACGTTTTATTACCGTGAAATTCTAATTGTTAAAACAATAGATTATCCAATTCTCTACTTAGTACATCGTGCTTAAGTGTATTATGTAAAATTTGTGCTCTTCATATTTAAATGTTGCAAAACTTAAAAAAGTTTTAAATACCAGAGATGGTAAATTTTTAACCAAGAACAAACCATATTATCGTGTTTAAATATGAAAGTAAATATAAGGGTTAAGAACATCTGAACATCGCCTTTTCTAGTTGGGATTTCCCTTTAACATCATATTTAATAATAATTTATTAGTGTCGAGTGCTTCTAAACCTGTTATCTGGCGCTAAAAGTATGTTGCATAACATTATAATAGACTCCTTATTTGCTTAGAAAGTATTCGAAAATGCTTTGGCATAGTTCGGTGTTTATATTCGGCGTATGTATTTAATATTTATTCGTTTAGATCATAGAGAACTCTCTTTTTAAACACTTCAAACTTCTTTCTCTTTTTCACTTCATCAAAAAATGAATGAAATTGATTAATAAATAATGAAATTATTTACTAATTATTCCAATGGCACATATAATAATCGTTTAACAAAATTTAATGTAAAAGAATTATATTACACGCCTTTTATCTATTAGAATCGAAATAGTTGTACAATTTGTATTTAATATAAACATGAACATAATAAAAATACATTCTATAAATTATTGTTGTGTGTAGAATCCTATAGGTAACTGTACTCTTAATTCTAATTAAAAATATTAACGCAAATTAAATTTAAGATTATATCTTGAATACGAAATTGCAAAAGTAACATTTAAGTTTAACGTTACGAAACGATTATTGCGAAAATAATTAGAAATAAGATGAATTTTATATATAATAAAGGTCTTTGACTTCAAAAACCCTGATGCTTAAAATAAAATTTAATCACCTTTAATAACTAAAGTATTATTTCATCTTATAATGTATATCCCACAAGACCCTGACGTATGAAGAAGTAAAACAATGACGAGGCAAAGACTAAAATAAAATTAGCAACGGGCAGGCCATATTACGATAAGAGATAATACAGGACTAAAGATAATATTGTCTTTGATTGACATAACCTTTACACATTTAAAGAAAAAACTGTTTTTAACGGATTAAAGTAATGTATTATTATATTTTATTATAATTTACAATTATTTAACATAATTTTAAATTTATCCGAAGTTTCGCGTGCTTTACAGCGTGCGTGGTCATAACTTTAATCCGTTAAAAACAGTTTTTTCTTTAAAAGGACTAAAGATATTCTAGAATGGTATCGAAGACAAGGAATAATAAACCGCGGTAGACCATTGATCCGAGATGATATTAAAAAAGTAGCACGCCCAATGGAGAAGGACAGCCCAGTACTACAGTGGAAAAATCTGGAGCAGGCTTGTCGGAAGACAAGCAAACACCGAGGAAGATTCAGTAGATTAATTATATTATTAATATCAAAATATGTGAATTCATAAGATTCGCTATAAAGTAACTTGGTTGCTTGATATAAAGGCTTCGTTCATACATTCATTTATTATTTCATCTCTTTGTGTTTAATAATGTTTACACTGTATTGAAAAGAGTGATGACTATTTCAGTTGAATCTGTGCAACAGACTGATATATTCGTTTTGAATAAGGTTGAGTTACCTTAAAGTAAACCTAGGAAATGTATTGTTGTACCAAGCTTAAGAGCTTCGTAAGACAACCTAAATATCAGTATTATCTAACGAGACCGAGATCATCATATGATATGTTCTTCATATAACATATTTTCTGTTCTAACACCTGTCTCATTGAAATAACAAAGACATCAATCACAATTCAATAACTTCTTAACAATTAAATTGCATTCATTTCCTCAACATGACTCTCACAATTGTAATTAAACTACTTGTTTACCATTTCCTTGTTGTCCGAGGGAAAATAAAATGTATTCAGTTCGATTCCCAGTAGTTATGACAAAGCAAAAAATAAAATAATTCAGTAGCACTACAACCTTTTTTTAGATCTACCACAGATTTCTTTATCTGTTTTATGATCATTTGTCAATCTAATAGGCAAGTAGGTGATCAGCCTTCTGTGCCTGACATACGCCGTTAAGTTTTTGAGTCTCAAGCAAGCCGGTTTCCTTACGATGTTTTCCTTTGCCGTTCGAGCGAATGATAATATATGATAAAGCAAGTAACTTTGAATTGAATCTGAACACTGAATTAAGGGAAAGATACGAAAACAATGACTCCCTTAAGTCAAAAATTGATTAACTTTGTGCACATGAATTTTTTTTAACTGAAACTTGTGACCCCTTGAAGGACAGACTAACTTGCGTCTATTTTGTACAATTTCGCCATAAGCTTTAACGACAAAGCCACGGTAATACTTCGGTACATAATTTTAACTCGTTCATCTGATTTTCACACGCTACTTACTGAACACCATAACTCGAATACAATTACGAAGTTAAGCAATTACGAACACACATTACTATGATATAATCTAAAGACATTGTAAAGACAGAACATTACATAACCAATATCTACAATATGTTTGAATGTTTGTTCTCACCTCGCTTCCGGTAGGCTTTCGATTTTAAGCATTCATTGTTATTCACTGTGGTAAGTTGTGTTTGACTTTCTGAGAATGTTTGATGATGGGATTTTTAATACGTCTCATATTTCTTCGAAAATTGTAAGGCACCTGCTGTATACAATTATGTACACCATAGAAGCAATGTGATGTGATAAATTTTAAGTTAAAATGCACTCGGGATAGAACGTTAGCAACTTACTATCCCAATAGGAAATTGCGAACATCAGTTCGCCGGTTAAAGGGTGAAGCAATTATGAAATCAATTACCAAAAGCGCGTAGATCGCTTGCACGTTTTTGCAACAAATTCTTGTTACCGTACTTGTTACGTTTAAATAACTTGTAAATGATGATTTGAATAGCGACAAAAATAACTATTAAAAACAATTCACATAGCGAGAGTGCAGCGTAAATGCTTGAGTGTTATGTGTTATTCATGGCAATTTTATTGGTATTTTTACTTACTTTTAATACATTTGGTTTTGTAATTTTTATAAAAGCTTTTAGCAAACTAAGCAAAAATAAACTTATGAATTAAAACATAACCAAACGAAATAGATTCAAACTACACAGAAGTAGGACTATCGTTATAAGGGTCAACAAACAGTAAATGTAGATTTGATCACGATTAACAGTCATTAATTAATGTTATCTACATACAAACATCACGACGTGCTTTGATTTGAATGGTTAAAACATCTTACAACAAAGTTTGTAAGAAGTTATTCCATACTAGAAGTTTAGGCTTAGCGTGGAACGGAACGTTTAATCGTCGCTTATCTCTCGTAACCACAGAATGCGAAAGATGCCTTGCTAAATAGCCATAGATTATAAACTTTTTATTACTGCCTTTTCATTATACACTCGTAGAATTGCCTCACGATACTTTATTATTGAATAATATCAATTTTAAAATAGTTTGTTTTATCATAATATTATTTAACCCACACTGCAGAGGACGTAAAGGCAAAGATACGAAAGAGAAATTTTTAGGTGGTGTGGCCATGTAGAAGGAAGGCCAACGGGTGAATGAGAAGCAGTTATACATACACACAAGTAGGATATAGAAGGCAACCGTGGATGGTGAAGTCGGGTTGGTTAGGCCTTGTTATACCCGGACCAAATCCAGGAGGTACTAGAGAAAGGGGAAGTAAATAGTAACCATAACCGGCGATTAATGGATGGTGAATGCCATGAAAGTGGATGAGGCGAGAAAGGGATGTTAGGACCGCAGCAAGTGGAAATCCATCGTCTTTGCTTACCCCTTTGGGAAAAGTCGTGATAACTAACTAACTACTAATTGACGTTAGACTGATCTTAAATTTATTATGATTTATGTGCACTTTTTATTGTGCTTAATAACTATATGTAATATGCATTTTAGCACTTACTCGTATTGCCTACATCATTTTATTTAATACATTTTTTCTTTTCTCTCACTGGTTGCCTGGAAAAGATCGCTCGAAAGCGATAAGGCCGCCAGTTGCCCACCTTTATATTTAATTATGTTACATTTTTATATTGTAATGCAACGAAGTGTAAATAAATAAAAGTAATAATAATTTCCAACACAGGTGAACTATGTATAATAGTTATAGGTACATATATTATTATATAACCTATGTAATTAAAACTTCATGGTTCCATTATAAGTTTTTGACGTGATAACGTCTTTAAAATCGTTTTAGTCGGGTGACATGTTCAGAAACTTATTGTTAATGTTCAATTCTACAATAATTGATTGTATTTTTTTGTAAGGCAACACTGTCTTGTCAAGAGGAGAGTTTGAGTTTGTTCTGTGCTGTTATTGTGTGCTCTCGCCAATGTATCACTAACTTTGTGCTTTTGTGATAATAAACATTTTCTTTATTTTGTACCAATGCTGCTTAATTATTTAACCTTAATTTAATAGGTTATGGGCCCAGCAGTGAAATGTTTATTCTTTCGTTGTGAAAGTTTCGGGATGTGATTCTGGTTGTGGTTAGAGAGCACACGTGTTTATGAGTTTGGTTTGGACTATTGTAAACTAAATATGACTACACCAGCTTCAAATGTTTTACCGGTCGGTGTGTTTGGTGTTAAACCATTTGATGGACAAAATTTTGCAAATTGGTTTTTTCGGATAAAATTGGTGTTGGAACAGAACGAAGTACTTTATGTAATTACAGAGGACCCTCCTGCAGATACCAAAGAGTTAAAAACTTTCAAAACCGCTGATGTTAAGGCAAGGTCTATTTTGATTGGTTGCATGTCTGATAACATCCTGATTTTAATAAAAGATAAAACTTCAGCAAAAGAAATCGTGGACACTCTGACAAAAACTTACGAGAAAACCGGAATGAAAAGTGTTGTGATGGCACAGAAATCATGGAGAAAAATGGAATATAAGCTCGAGAAACCTCTTCAGGAATTTCTTCAAGAATTCGAGACTAGGGCAGCTGAACTAAGGATGGCTGGTGGTAAATTAGAAAATGAAGATGTCATACATCAGTTATTGGGCGCCATGCCACCCGAATTTGATTCAGTGGTTTCCGCTCTTGATATTTTATGTGGCAGTAAGCAGACTGAGATAACTTTGGATTACGTAAGAAATACTCTTTTAGCTGAAGAAGAGAGAATATTGAAAAAGGAAGGGTCTCAGCCTCACAACGCATTTTCTTCTAATAGAAACCAAGGTAATCCATTCTCAAATTCAAAAAACGTTTTCATATGTTATTATTGCAAGGCTCAGGGTCATACGAAAAAATATTGTCCCAAGTTAATGAATCGAAACAAAGAGAAGGCAGCTGCTGTAGAGGAAGATTTTTCATTTTTTACTTCTGAAAATTCCAAAGTAAACAGAGAAATGTCGCTGTGTTCTGAACAGTTGACGGACATTGTTTTTGTTATTGATAGTGGGGCTAGCTGCCATCTTATACAAAATTGTTTTAAAAAATTTGTTACTAACTTAATTGATTTGGACATGGAAATTAGTGTAGCCAAGGCAGGGGAAACTATAAAAGCTGTAAACAAGGGTACTATTTCGTGCTTATCTGACTTTGGTGACACCATACGGATTAATGATGTTTTGGTATGTAATAATCTTTCGTTTAATCTATTATCAGTTCGAAAATTAGAAGAAAAAGGATGTAAGATCATTTTCGAGGAGTCAAGTGTAAAAATTATTTTTAGAAACAAAATTTTGAAAGGTCAAGTATTTGGAAGTTTATATGTTATTAAGCTCAAATTATTATTAGAAAATGCCAATGTTTCAACTATGAATAATGAATTGATGCACCGGAGAATGGGGCATTCTTCTAAGTATCCAGTTACTATGTGTGACATATGCATTAAAGGGAAACAGACCAAGCTTCCTTATTGTAATACACCAGAAGAAAGAAAGCCTTCTAGACCTCTCCAAATTGTTTCATCGGATGTATGTGGTAAAATATCACCCCAAACGTATGATGGCTATAATTACTTTGTCACGTTTATTGATCATTATAGCAATTTTTGTTGTACATATCTGTTAAGGAATAAATCTGAAGTTTTTCAAAAATTCAAATCATTCAAGGCTATGGCAGAAGTTAAATTTGGACTGTCAATTGAAAACCTACGTTGTGACAGAGGTGGTGAATATGTGTCTAATGAGTTTGTGTGTTTTTGTGATTCAGGGTATTAGAATAAGCTACACCATGCCCAGGAATCCTTCACAAAACGGAAAAGCAGAACGGATGAATAGAACCATATTGGAAAAGGCGAGATGTCTTTTATTTGACAGTGATTTTAAGAAGGATATGTGGGGTGAGTCAATTATGACAGCTATCTACTTAATCAACAGATTACCTACTTCTACACTACCAAATGGTGTAACGCCTGCAGAAAGATGGTATGGCTTTAAACCTGATTTAGGTAAAATTAAAATATTTGGTTGTCCCGTTTATTCATTGATTCATGAAGAGGATAGGAATGGAAAATTGTGTGAGCGTTCTAAGAGACTATTTATGGCAGGGTACTGTGACAATGGTTACCGATTATGGAATCCAAATAAGAGGAAAATTGAATTTGCTAGGAATGTAATATTCGATGAATCTAGGACAACCGATTTGACAAATGAAGGCCAATTTACTAATCCCGATACTGTCCAAATTCCTTGCGTTGACCACGAGACCAAATCTGAAGTCTTTCAGTCTTCAGATGTTGAGCAAGTTTTGCAGCCTATGTTGGAGGATGAAGATTTGCCTATTTTAGAGGATGAAGATTTTCAATCAGACAAGAATATTGACACTGTTAAGAAGACCTCAAGAATTAGAAAGCCTCCAAAGTATTTGGAAGATTTTGTAACCAATTTTGCCTTTGATGCATTAGCTCTATCTGCATCATCAGATCTAGATGTTCCCAATAATTATACTGATGCAGTTCAGGATGCGGGTTGGAGACAAGCAATTGATGAAGAATTAAAGTCATTGGAAGACAACGGTACTTGGGAGGTGGTGGATTGTCCCAGAGATGCCACAGTAATCGACAGTCGGTGGGTTTTCACTACAAAGATCGTCGATGGAGCATGGAATGATTTTGTCAATGATATATTTATAAAAATCGGGTTTTCTAGATCTCAAAAAGATCCTTGTTTATATGTTAAGGGATCAACATTTATTTTAGTATGGGTTGATGATTTCCTTTTAGTATCTGAGTCATTAAATGATCTTCAAAGTATTAAATCTCATTTAATTGCTATTATTGATGTTAGGGATCTAACTTCATCGGAAGAATTGCAATTCTTGGGTATAAAAATTCTTAGGAATGAAAATGGAAGTATTATGCTTAGTCAAACCGCTCTTATTCAGAAAATTATTACAAGATTTAATATGACCGACTGTAAGCCTAGTAAGATACCAATTCAACCTAAACTCAATTTGATCAAATCTAATAACATTGATGTAAATTTTAAAGTCCCTTATAAAGAATTAGTTGGTAGTTTGATGTATCTTATGTTATGCACCCGCCCTGATTTATGTTTTTGTGTTTCTTATTTTGGAAGATTCCAAAACTGTTATGATGTAAGCCATTGGAAGCATTTGAAACATATAATTAGATACTTGAAATATACTTTATGTATAGGTTTAAATTTTAAAAAATCTGAGAATAACACTTTTGATATTTATGTTTTTGTAGATGCTGATTATGCATTTGATGTTAACGATAGGAAAAGCACTTCAGGTTATGTAATTAAAATTAATGATAATGCAATTTGTTGGTGTTCTAAGAAGCAATCCTTGGTTGCTCTTAGTTCTTGTGAAGCAGAATATTATGCTCTTGCTTTCAGTTTATTGGAATCTATTTTTCTGGAAGAGTTGATATTTGAATTGTTTAATATTAGAAATTCTATTACAGTTTTTGAAGACAATCAAGGAACCATAAAGATTGCCCAAACTATGGAAACTAAAAGATCTAAACATTTTGATGTTAGATTTCATTTTGTTAAAGATTTAATTTCTAAGGGTAGAATAAAATTAATCTATATAGAGTCTTGTGAACAGTTGGGAGACTTAATGACTAAGGCATTGTCTTTAAATAAGCTTGTTTATTTTTGTAATAAATTGAACCTAACAAATGTTTAATTTTGTATATGGTTTGTAGAATTGGAAGTGGGTGTTAATGTTCAATTCTACAATAATTGATTGTATTTTTTTGTAAGGCAACACTGTCTTGTCAAGAGGAGAGTTTGAGTTTGTTCTGTGCTGTTATTGTGTGCTCTCGCCAATGTATCACTAACTTTGTGCTTTTGTGATAATAAACATTTTCTTTATTTTGTACCAATGCTGCTTAATTATTTAACCTTAATTTAATACTTATGTCACACCAAACCTCACGAGCGCGATCGCTTAGTCGGGTGACATGTTCAGAAACTTGCGTCACACCAAAACCTCACGAGCGCGATCGCAGGTATAACGAGAGAGAGACGGACCGATCTCCCGTCTCTCTCACTCTAGCGGCATACAAACGAATGGAGATTTGTATGAATGTATGTATGAAGAAAAATGTATATCATAGTCGAATAAGTAAACTTGTCATTTTACACCTGAAATTTATCATCAAAAGTGTGAATAAAACGATAGATGTAATTTAGAATTTGAAAAAATTGTTATCTTCATTAATTCCTTACTTCCCAAAAACTTATATCACCAATAAGACGTTATTTTCCTCAGTTAATAATTTATTACGATTTGCTTAATCTTTCACTTCTCACGCTAGCCTGAATAAAGGAATGTATACGGATTCAATGCAAATAAATACCATTAATTATGAAACGTCGAGTTGCATTCAGACTTCGACGCTCTACTGGGAACGATTTCTTTGAATATTACATTCAACACGATAACTCATTACTTTAGAAGTTTATATTTACTAGAATTTAGTTTTTTACTCAAGCAGCAGCTCTCTTAAGAAAATATACTTGACATTGAAACGTTAGTCGTTATTTGAAAATCAAAAATGCTCATGCTTTTTTTTTTATTTATTTTAGTTTAGTAAATGTGCAATTACAAGTAACCATTATTTGTAATTTTATTTTTGTAACTTACTTACGCATTTTTGCACAGGCCGGAAGAGATCGCTTGGTTAGGCCTCCCGTTGCTTCCCTAATAATTTATATTCTCTAATTTTATGTGTACTATTAATGCAACGAAGTGTTATTGGGTATTATTACCTTCACCTTTAAGCTTAAATAAACTGCAAAGGTTTTTGAATTATTCTTGACTATATTTGCCCTTTCTGGGGTTTGTTTAAATCACTTGATAAACGCACACGGAAAACACAACACACTTCAATAAAATAATGATGATAAAAAAAACCTGAAAACAAAAGACAAATAGTTTTTATTGTTTCCCTTTCTTCAACTGTTGGTAATTATCTCATTGCCATTTTTGCAGCTTCATGAAGAATTCATAAGTTGCATAAAAATGTTAAAGGCGAATTCAATAAATATAAAACAAATGTTTTAGTACTGCTTTTACACAAATAAAGTAATAAAAGATTGACAGCAAATGGAAATGGAATCTATTTTAGCTTCTCAATTTACGAACTAGTTTATAGCAATTAAAATTCATAATACATAAAAGTTACATTGTTTCAGACGGCACGGTATATTCGAAAATAGTGTTGTGATACGTGATCGACAGATTTGGTCGTTGAAAGTGCCCCGCTGTCCCAAATGCATTGTTATATAAATTAAAACAATCATAATTAAGTATGATGGTGAAACTATGTGATTAAATTTGCATGTAGGCTGTTATTGACATACAGATCTAAATTGCTCTTGATAAATTATACATTACCGTTACCCATACGTGATTTTTAAAATGCTGTGCACAATGTTCGTGACTGATTTTATTTAAGATATTCCTGCATATATAATTAGTATTACTGATTTTATATACTAATATCATATGAACCCTGCAATGGCACAGACATGTCTGTGCCTTTGTTTTTTTTAATCATCTCAATCAGCTGGCATCATCCGTTTGTGTCAAAAATATTTAGTTTCTCCGCGATTATTTTCCTCACCGTACAAGTTTGTTTTAATCCAAAAATAACAATCCATTTGTGGACAGCTTGAGTTCGTAATCACAACCTGTTGGGAATTGCACGTATAACTCCTTGGCTAACACTGTTCATGTAACTATCATATTTTATTGTTATTATTTATAGGCATACTTCTTTCACTTACATAAGGTAATAAAGTCTCCTAACCACAGAAACAAACACGATAGCTAGTATATATATCTTCTAAATTTAAAGTTTATTAACTGTTCTGGTCGGTAAAAATTAAAATGCATTTTGATTATTTAAACAATTTATCGATATTCCTTCCCAACACTGAAGTTGGTCAAGGCTTAGCCGAGGTTAACTTCTAGCATTGTCAGAGATGATCGTAGTCAGCAGAGCGTAACTTTGAATTGGCTATGGTGATCCATTCTTTGAGGAAATTATCTCCCATTGCATTTTACTAGTAACGTTGTCGTGTTTTTTGTGAAATAAAATGTACAAATATTTTTATGATGTACTAAGATTTTTATCAATAAAAAGACTATACAATCAGCATTTGTGACGGTAAATGTGTATCTCATTTAGTCTTTATAATAGTATAAACTGCGATTTTAAAGTTTAAGGTTTTAAAATACTTCTTTTAACATTATTCTGAGTCTAATTAATGTCATGTAGGTAAATAGTGCAATGTTAACAATTAACCGAATGCGGTCTTGACCTGCATTCTTGTTTATTCATTGTGTAGGAGATCATAATCAGTCTTGTCTCGTTCACATTACCCGTGTCATCCATGTGTCGCTAGTATATTAAAATAAAATTAAATATCGACAACAAATGGACCACACTAGTTAATGAGGTGGTATATGATTTAAAATTTAAAATGATATTAATATTACGACATGGTGACCATGCCAAATCTATGAAATCCTTTATCAATTTTGTATAATGCATACATGACATTTACAAGTCTATTTGTTAATTTCTCAATTTAATTGGTATTTTATAATATCAATAAAACTATGAATAAACGTTTAGGTTTCGTAAAAACACAAACTCGTAGAATCTATTCAACATATCTTTATTTACAAATAAAAACTTCAAAAAGGTCAAATGATTCAATTAAGCTGTATAGTAGCAGAATTAAGGAGTGGTTTGTACTGTTTGGGCCTAAACTTGAGATCACACTGTTGCATAGATAACATAGTAAATCAATGTCCGAATATATACTATGGTGAAGAATTTATGATTTGAATGACGCAACAATATCTTTTTGGCATACGCATAGAATAAATACCTTAAATTACTATTTACAATGAAGTACTAGTCTCGGCTTTGCACAGCTAAAGTTATTTTTTTTTTATTTTGGAAATAAATATAGTCTATGTTACTAAGGGAAAATTTAGGATTCAAATCTCTCTTTAAATCGATACAATAGTTTGTTTTTATTCGTTTTGACCAATTCGACATAGGGTCATTCAAGAAAAGAGCGTTCCGATTCTTAAAAGGTTGGCAACGCACTTGCGAGCCTTTTGGCAGTGTGAATGTCCATGGAAGATGGTATTACTTAACTTCAGGTGTGCCTCTTGCCAGAACATATTAAGAAATATTAATACAATATTTCCTCTTTACAATAGTATTATATGTAAGTTATAATGTCATGTCTTCATTATGCTTTAAAACTCGAAAACTTTTACGTATTATACCTATTTGCGGTCAAAATACATTCTTTGATAATTTGTATGAACGTTTCTTTAGTATGCGTGTGAACTGACATCAAATTACGACGATTTTGACTAGACCCTGACACCGTACACGCTTTATTAACTTACGTATTAATTCAATCCACTCTCTGAGTCGGGTCATGGGTTAGTCTCAGCGTTTGTCATTGTACTGACACTTGATCATTCAATTCGAATTGATATAATTAGTTTTGCAACGTATTCAATATTTTTATCCAAGATGTTGATTTAACTATAGTACTTATTTTTTTTTTTTTAAAGACAATTCACACCAATTGACCTAGTCCCATGCTAAGCTGGTGAAGCTTGTGTTATGACTTATGGGTACTAGGCAACGGATATACATACATATTATAGATAGATAGGCATATAAATACATATTTAAACACCCAAGACCTAAGCACGACACCAAATGCTCATCAGATCGATGTTCGTCTCAGCCGGGGATCGAAGCCGGGACCCATGGATTCGCAGTCAGGGGTACTAACCACTAGACCAATGAGTCGTCTTTTTGGGGCATTTTAGTTGATATCCTTGTACCAGTAATAACCACAACCATTGGCAACTTCTACTCTAAATCATTATTTAAAAGATAACTTTTAATTTTTAATGCTGTACTGTATTTAATATTTTTAGCGTTATTTGTAAAAATCGTCACGTGAATTTCGAGGCTATTCAACTGATTGACACCACGGGCCTAGTGAGAAGACTGAAAAGGACAAAACTATTTGAATTAGTGTAAGTGTACGTTAGTCTTAGTGCTAAATAGTGGTAAGTGAAAAAATAGAGCACAAGAGTAAGTAACTGTTAGTAGTGTTATTGTCACTTTCTTAGGTTGGATATCCTTTTTAGTAAATAAGATTAAACTTAAATTACTTTTTTAATTCAGTTAGGCATAATTAATCATTATGTTCCATGATGTTTTTTATTTTAAATAAAAGCTAAAGCCACATACGGAGTTATAAGTATTATGTATTCTATACTACACAGACAATAAACAGCAAATAAAATTGTAAAATGTATCACATAATCGCGCAGTTGAGATCCGAATGCCAATACTTATTTAGCCCCTACTCAGACGTGTCAGTGACCTCTATAAAAACTAAATATCGCTTGCTATAGTTACATCATTATAAACCTTAAGCTTTACTTTTTCAAGACAATGAGATTTTGTAACATTTATCATCGTGGTAATAACAGGTAGTTTGTATCTAAAAACCGTAAAATAAAACAGTGGCGCCTATAATGTTTGGGTCTTAGATTTCTGTATCTGTTTCGTGATTATTCGTTTTTTTTCTAATAGGTGAGTAAGATCAGCCTTCTGTGCCTAATACAGGCTGTCGAGTTCTTGGGTAAAGCATTTCCCTAAGAATGATTTGTTTCTCACGAAAATTTCCTTCACCGTACAAACGAGTGTTACGTAAGCACATGGACAAAAAGCCCTTTAGTGCATAGCCGTGAATCGAACCTACGACCTCAGGAATGAGAGTGGCTCGCTGATGTACATATGAAAATCACTACAGTTCATCAGTTTTGAATGAACAACATGATGATAAATTTTTCTTGACTTACCTTAAGTTATTTGCTCAACACAAGTCATTTTTACGAAAATCCCCACCTGAAACAAGAGAAATACTTATTAAAGGTTATTATTATGTAAGCCAAAACCTGTCGCTTGCATAATGTCGTCAAGTGCATCGACATTCGGCACATGTCAACGCCCCGACGGCAGGTATGCCAAAATTTATTTTGCACTTTCGCTAATTAACTTTTTCTTAATTACCTTATAACTTGAATTGATTTCGACCTGCCCATTTCGAACATAAAATTGCCTCTGCTATATAATTATAAGTGATACTGATTAAATTTTTGCTTTCGCTAGCCTACCAATAAGTTTTAAGTCGTAAAGCGTTTGAATAACTCTATGTAAAATTTATTACTTCTGAATAAACGTTAAAACCTACAAAGACCCATTATTTAATATTTTTACATTACTTAACTATATTGTTTGTCTCACTCTGCTTAACTCAACCGGATCTAGTCAATAAAAATAAAATTAGTTCAGATATCAAATCAAATCTTTAGTAATTATTTATGTACTGTAGTAACTGGATTTAGCTGTATATACATAAACATTACGCTAAATTGCTATCGTAATAATTATACTTGTTTGCGCATATGCACCTGTGTCTAATTGGAAGACATTCCTTCATTATTAGACAGATGTTAAAGACTTAAATAGTTTCATGAACTGGTGTTAATGGTTTAAAGAAGTTTAGTTAGTACCTTAGTATAACTAACTTATAAAATTCTTTATCAAAAGTAATAGGTTTAGAAAGTCTACTACAGCTTGTACGGCACTAATTATTAAGTTGATTAGAATAACTAAATAAATAAAATTAAAACGCAGTCAACAAGTTAAACTCTTTTGCAAAAACGAGCACCTAAGGAAATTCACGTTCTAAAGTCGATTTCAGTAAATCAGATTAAATTTAATTGTATAACGTAGTCTGTATACTTATAATCGTGTAAATTAATACGTGTGTATGTGAAGTGAATTCTGTCAATGTTTTTATTAATTTTTGATGACTTCTTTAAAATCGAAGTACACGGCACAAACAATATTAAGTGATCGCCAATAAAGCCATTTTTTTTTTTTTTTAGATAAATAAAATTACAACTGTAGCTTGTGGTCGGTCAGGAGGAGGCTTAATTACGGAGCACAGTATTGCTCGACATCCGTTTTTTTTTCAAGACAGTTTTGGTATGTGACTAATTTATTTATAGGGTATACTTCAAGTAGAGAAGGCAAAAGTGTCAAAACAATGTTGATTCAAATAAAACTATAACAGATTTATTTTATAAAAACAAAGTCACAAATTACACTACAGGAAAACTGCAAGTAACGCGCGACATAGAAAGGTAATAAACAAAAGCATTACATAACTTTAATCTAGCAAAGTCCAAATTGCAAATCAAATAATGAAAGGAAGAAAATATCCCATACAATGAAATAATAAAAGCAATGAACGCTGAGCCCTCGTTTATGTTATCGTATTCGTATCAACTTTCGCGCGCACCTCAATTGGGTTTGCGCCCTGCACAAAGTTTTTATTCACGTTGGCCAAATAAAGTCTAGTCTTTACCTTATACCGTTAGTTACATGTCAGGAAACGTGTCGTTAATTGTTCCTTTACAAAAATATATAACCAGTCTAGTAGTTACACATTACAGTCACTCAGTCACTCACATGCACCCACATAATCACTTATGTACTCACGCGTGTTGTAAACAGTTTTAAAAAAAGGGAATTGAAAAAACAATTTTTTTTATGAAATGTACTATTAAGTTTGTTATGGAAGAGCTGGGAACCCTGACACAGATATTTTTTTCTTAAAAGGGATTATTTAATGAAAATCTAAACACTTTTTTTTATAGTGCAGATAGTATTTAAGAAGGCTTAGTTAGGATTCGAACAACATGCTTAAAAGATATGTATAATAGTAGGTAATGTAACGCTGAACAAATGTTGAAAAAAAATGAAAAATCGAAAATCAAAATGGCTTTATATTCAAGTCAGTTTATAATATATAATAGCTTGATATACATATGTAAAGAAATCATTATATTTCTTAGATTAGATTCTTAAGATTATTAATTATCTACTTTGTATTCACTGATGTTTTATATAATTAGTTTGTTAGTCTGTGGTAGAGACGTTAGTTTTGGCTTTTCACCAAATTTTAATTCATAAAATTGTTTCTTAGAACTTTTTGGATTATAAAAGAAATAGGATAAAAGCGATTGTTTTCAAGTAAAATAGCAACTTTAAATGTTGTTTCTTAAAATACATATTTCACAGTTTAATTCATCATATATATATATATATATATATATATATATAATTTCTTAAATTGAACATTAAAGAACGCGAAACAAGCGCTAAACACTGAATATAAAAATATACTCAGTCAGTACGTGTTTCTTACTCAACTTAACCTCGGATATGTCTTCATAGGTCAAATAACTAATATTTTAAGTGTATAGCTTAGACCAAGTAATTAGAAATACACATTCTTACTTTTAGTAGATAGTTTGTCTTTGGCAAGTAGGACATCGCATTCTATCCAAAACAATTATTGATTCGCAGAGATTTGACAGAACAAATTTATTTTACAAACTAAGTATTCTTAATGCTAAGTATCACTCAGGTGTGTCAAAAATGAATTGGATTTTAACATACAGAAGTCTTAGGCTTGTCAACCCAATTTGAATAGTTTTATATTGAATATTACAATAGTATAAGAATGCTTATTTTAACATAGGTAAGATATCTCTACTAGATCTTGTATTAAAACTACGTAATAAACAAAATGACCTTAGGAATTATAATTTTAATTAATTAAATAGTAAATTATTGTTAAATTAACTGCGTGTGCAGCGCGTTGCGTTTTTATAACGTATTAAAAACCAAGGTTTATGATGTACCAACAACTTTGTATGAAATTACTGAATTTTATGTGAATATAATATTACATAAGCAGTATTACATTCAACGCCTTACTTCTTAATTCTCGCACTACACGAAATGGGAGGGTATTCTCCGTCTATGTGATTTTATAGTTGTCAGTTTTCTTTCTTAATATACAACAACCAAATTACAGAGTATAAAAATAATACTAAATAACCTTAATATAATATAATAACTAAAATATATTATTAAAAGGAGTCCCTTTAGGCATGGTTACGAAGATACTGGCAGCGTTCCACCTTTGAATAGCTAGACTAATTCTTTGTCCGATGTAGCTACCAGCTCTTCGGCCTCCTGTGATGTTGACTAAAATATTTGCTAATTCCAAATAGGTTGTTTCAGCTTGTCTAATTTTACTAGTGGATCATAGTCACCTGGAGTATTGCTTGATAAAGTCTTCTTGGACTTGTTTAAGAAAACCTCTCTCTAAAAAATCGCAAGAAACAAATCTCCTTCATTTGAATTCAATATATTTCATCGATAGCTATTATACCAGTTATCAGTTGTATTATAAGTACATATTACAAAATCAGGCAAAAAGGCACAAGTTGTAATTCTGTTAACGAATCGGAATGCGATCTTGTAATGTCCTATTTCAAAGTACTACTTGGGTAGTACAAATTATTATATTATAACACTAATTACTATTCATTATAACTTTTATTTAGGTAAATTTATAACTTAATTTTATAGAACGTACGGACTCTAACATTGATAGAAGGCTCACAACTGCAATTTCTATTTATTATTTACTATATATATGTATATAGTTTCGCGGATAAAATGAACATTAAACTATTTTTCGTCTCTCTGGTCTGTATATCGAGTCGAGTGTTATTTACGGATCGTTGTTGTTACGAAATCTAAAATAAGACAAATTGAAATGTAATTAACGGTTGGCTGACGTACAATACTTCCGCCTATTTATTAGATGTGTCGCACAACATGTGTCTCCGTGGCTTAGTGATCGCCTGTATATAGCCTGAAACTCCTGGCCTCTTCTCCCGGTACAAAAGTTTCGGAATCTTGTGCCAAACAAACCCAAAATCGTTTGATCAGTGATCGTAAAATTAGCCTTAGGTATTTGCGCCGGAATGCATCTGTTATATTAAGGTTTTATGGGCTTGGAACCACAAAGATCTACAAACAAAGTTACAAATTGAATACCTATAATGTGAAAAAAGTATGACGGTTTTGCTTTGTACGACATATTGTCATTCTAATAAAAACTGTCAGCATTCATTTGGTTTCTACGCTTTTCCACTATACAATCTATAAAGATCGATACATAAAAGTTCTCTCGTGTCTTTATAACATATCCCGTATTATCTGAACCGCTTTCTTTAAATCTTACATAAAGATATCTTTACTATTTTGAAACATGAACACTATAAGTGTTATATTACATGTAAATTATCAAACAGGCGAACACGGATTAGAACGGTATGCAGTTGTCGTTTTATAATGAAAATGGTTATGTTTGATTAGGTTTACTGGACCGGTACATGTACGAACCACAGTATTACACAATAGAAGTGGTCTAAAACAAAAACAACTGTTAAATTTCTTTCCCCCGATATAATATTTTTAACTTATTTTAATACAAATGCCATGGGAAAAAAAAATCGGTTGTCTGTAAAGTCGGTTTACTGACGATAGTTGAACGTGACAACGTCATAAAAATATATTGATGGGATGGTTGCTTTTTTCAAGAAAATATTAAATTTTATTTGTTTGATAGGCATTTTGTATGGATATAGAGAAGGAGGTAAATGGAAATCACAATTGAATTGATCAAGTTACATTTATTTGTACGCATAAATACAATTATGTCAATTTTAAATGGAACGCCTCAGAGTGAGGTAACGCCTCAGAGCAAGGTAACGCCTCAGAGCGAGGTAACGCCGCATGCGTCATGTTTTTTCGTGCGTGCAGCCGGCTCCATCGAATTATAAGACGTTGTCACGTCAAAAATATTATTCATACATTTGTTAAATGTTTTTTTTTTTTTTTTATATATAATAGGGGGGCAAACGAGCTTGCGGGACCTAAAAGGGCAGTCTACGCAGCCCATAGACACCCATTTTTAGTGGGTGCGTTGCCACTTGAATGAAAATGCCGTTGTTTTTGAATTTGCATTGTTTTTGTATATTTGCGATATCGCGGGCTACACGATTGAGGAGTAGCATGCATCTGGTGAGTGCAGCTGATTCGTAAGTGCTCAAGTCGTTTCCACATATGTGCATCTTTTGTCTTACATATTTTATAATTATTTCCGTTAACGTGTGTATTATTTGAGAGCAAAAAGCAATTACTTTAGACATATGTATAGTATGTACGGCAAATACCGCTTAATACATTGGGTACTACTAATCATCTCATAACTGGAACTATGGAATTATCAAACATTTTTTTAAAATTCAATAACTACTGTAACAAGTTAGTAAACTATGTCGGCAGGTCCGGCACACCCAAATGGGCATAATATTAATAGCGCAGTTGAACCGTGGAAATTAGACCAATGGTCGAAGTTATTACGAAACATAAAAATATGAATATTAGTTACGCGTCTATTCATTTATCTCTAGCTTTAATAATCGAAAGTCATTTGTCGAGAATAAATTAAAGTTATTAGAAATCACATCAACGAGAACGATCGATTCAGTTATTAGGGAAAATCTATTCTTTTGTCTCTAAGGAAATCATGGTCTGTTTAAAAACCAGATCAAATTAGCATTTTCTTTTGCGAACTAGCGAACTGTGGACTTGACTCCCGGTGGGGGTCTTCCCTCAGAGATGGGACCTCCAAATGTTTAAAAATCGAGTCTACTCCTCCCTCAAAGGCCGGCAACGCACCCACTAAAAATGGGTGTCTTTGGGCTGCGAAGACTGCCCTTTTTGGTCGTACCACAAGCTCGTTTGCCCCCCTATTATATAAAATATATATATATTTTTTTTAATAACGGTTTAATAGGGTTTCAAAGATGTTGCTTTGTCATCAGGAAGACGCAATTGGGCACAAGTTATGCAAGTCTGTATGAACAATGATACGGTGCATGACAGCGTACGAAGTATGGATGCTGCAATCAAAACAAAGCTTGCATACAATGCTTTTAATACAACAATGCTTTCAATTAAACGCTTCAATGCACACAATTTAATAGTAAAAGGTAACTTCTTGACACGACTTGTCTACTAATAATGTTGAAAAGGAATTAGTGAGGTGCACGCCAGTGTTAATAGTGTTATTTCTACGAGTATACAGAAATATTCTTATTAGTAAATAAGGCTATACTTAAATGAATTAAAAGGCTAGATTGTACTGGGTAGCAGGTTGCCTCCGTCAATAGACAATTCATTAAAAAAAGTAGAAGGAATCACAGATTATAAAAAATTGTTCTATGCTTTGTTAATGTTCATTAAAGAGTTTTATTTATCCAGACGTAATGTCTAAATGTTAAAAAAACACTGTTTAATTGATAAGTATTTGAGACACTGTAAATATTAGCTATATTAATATTTAGCAAGTTGTTGTGATTTTTAACTTTTTCCACAGATTATACATGTGCATTGTAATTTGTATGCATATATGAGATCGGTGTGGTGTATAGTGTTATGGTTTTAATGATTTTCATTATTATATGTGTAACAAGCCATTTTTAATAAGGTTAACATATAGAACCTTCTAGGTCCATATTCTAATTCGCATCTCAAGTCACAATCTTGTCAAATAAGTCAAACTTCATACAGAAAAAATGCTTTTACAGCTCTTGATTTAAGTTGGATTGATGTTCCAGAATACGCCTTAGACTCAAGTTGGGTCGAACAGATTTCCCACAATACATGAACTTTTTTTTAAATAAATATCAAAGGCAGCATTCACTACCATCCAAGGTTTATTTCAGTGTCTGCCAAAAACATCAAAGTCATAAATTGTCGGCACCATTACACAGTGCATTAACCAGTGACATAATTCGCCGTAACTCTACGTAACCGATTGTAATCTTTGTACAGTCGATAACAAAAACCTAACCAGTTTCTATAAACAGGTCAAAAAACTTAGAAAACCGTTAGGATTACCTTGACAAGTGATCTTCAGATTTTATATCGTGATTCCCGCGACTCAGTTCATGTGGCTAGGGCGTGAACTGACGTGAAATGACTCACGGACATGTGTGAGGAGATACGCAGTTAAAACCCTCTGGATCGTTTTTAAAATAGAACCTCAATGTTGACCCGAAGCCTTCCCAAATCTTTTAGCTGATAGATATAGATTTTCCTTTATATATAAATATATTTTAAAAAATTTATATTTAAGTTTGTTATGGAAGAGATGGGTACCCTGACACAGGTATTTCTTACTTGAAAGGGTTCCCAAATCTGACACATTGTAATGCATATCTACTTAAAATGAATAAAGACATTTTTTTTTATTATTTTACTTCAGCAAGCCTATCAGGACAAGTTCCTAGTTTAGGCTTTTAGCTTTTACATTGGTGATAGCGAAGCTAGCAATAGAACTTGTAGAATCTGAAATGTATTGTTTGTATGTGTATTAATGTTGAGGTGTTGACTGTACAAGACTAAACAATAGGCCCACAGGGCGCAAACGGATATGGAACACCCACATTGAAATCTGATCTAACAGCTAACGACGCGCATAACAGAACCATTAAGTTATACCTGTATAATCAATGCTTGACAGATTATATATATTTCATGATTTACTTATCAAAATATTTGATGCAAATAGAGAATTTTGTTCCCTTTGGAGTAGAACTCTTGGGCCGTGGCAAGTGCACAGACGCTAATTAATTATTTAAGTTGGCGCGTGGTACATTGTACCGGTGACACCAGAGCTGGTGCTTTCCTCGCTCAACGAATTAGTTAATAGCGAGGAAATGCTACCAGCATTAAAGGTACACTGAATTAGGGACAAGACTTTTTAAGTTTGTTTTGTTTTTTTATTTTTCAATTTTTAATTATTATTATTATCACTATGTACCTATGTTAAGAATATTGTAAATACTCTATATTTATGTCTGATTAAATATTTTCCTAGTTAAATCATACAGCATAAGAGTTTTTATGAAAAACATTAAACTAACAGTCTATGAGCTTCGTATTTAATAGGTAAATTATGTTTACTCTTCCTTCCTGCTGGAACACATACCTAAGGTTATTCTACAACTGTAGAGGTCACTCCGGATAGTACTTTAAACTAGGCTGTAAGACAACAGAAGTTAACCGTTTAAATAATCAATTATTATTTGTGGATAATAAAAAGGTATCTTCTGGCAATTTAACATGTTTTAATAAACCAAAAGGAAAGCAACATACTTTAAGATTATTTCATCAGAATATTCAAGGTTGCTCTTCCAAATTACTGGAAATAGAAATGTTTTTAGAAAAAACCAAGTTCGATATTATTTGTTTAACTGAACATTGGTTAAATGATCATCAGATAATGTCTATTAATTATGAAAATTATTGTGTAGTTAGCTATTTCAGCCGGAAGTGTATGATACACGGTGGATCATTAATATTAATCAAAAATTCTGTTAAATCTAAAGAAAGGAAAGACATTATCAGATTGTCAGTTGAACATTCTATAGAGTTGTCCTGTGTCGAGCTCGATAAGCATGTTGTAGTATGTGTTTACAGACCTCCGGGCTATCAGAATCTATCTGTATTTGATTCTGTAATGAAAGATGTGTTAAAAAAACTTAGTACTAGTAGTAAATCAATCATCATAAGTGGTGATTTTAATATTAACTTATTAGAAACAAACTCAAATAGTATCAGATTAATAAGTCTTTTTAAATCATTTAATCTGTCTAATGTTTTTATGGAACCAACTAGAGTGACAGCTTCTTCTGCCACTTGTATAGATAATATTTTTTGTAATTGTGATTACTTACATAAAGAAATTGTAAATAAATTGCCTTCTGATCACAGTGGACAAACAATAACGTTTTGTGCCTACATACCTGTACAAAAAATTCAAATAAGGTATAGGCCAATTACATGTAAAAATTTAGAGAAATTAAATAATACCTTGACCAGTAAATTGTGTGTTCAAAACTTTAATAATATTTGGGACCCTAATGAGTTCTATGCGGAGTTTTTACCTTGTTAAAATCGCAATTTAATGACATTGTTCCACAAAAGACAAAAAGTATTTACACCAAGTTCTTATTTAGTGATTGGGCGACTCCAGGTATTCGTAAGAGCAGGGATAAACTTTTTGAACTGTAAGGCCTAAGGCAACATGTAAAAAATACAAACTTTCATCATCATGTTGCGAAATATTCAAAAACTTTTAAAAGTGTGTGCAAAATTGCTAAAGCACTTTATATTAGTAATAAAATAAAATCAGCGGATGACAAAATAAAAACTACCTGGCAAATAATAAATAATGAAACTGGTAGAAAAAAACAGCGTAATACTGAATTTAACTTAGAGACTGCACATGGCCCAATAAACTCAAATGCAGAAATAGCTCAGGAATTTGAAAACTTTTTTATCAATATTCCCTTTAAAACTACCGAAGCTTTAAGTTCATCATCCGCACTTTCTTTTGCGTTACTTACGAAGAATGTAAGGGCATGCCCTACGGAGTTTCGATTTCAATATACAAACCCCCAGGCTGTTATGAAAGCTTTTAAAGATCTTAAAATTAAATCTACAGAAGATCTTTGGGGATTGTCTGTAAAAGTCTGTAGTTCTATCATCGAAACTATTGCGCCTTATTTAGCTTTCATATTTAACACCAGCATAGACCAAGGAGTCTTTCCGGATCTCATGAAACACAGTAAAGTAGTTCCGTTGTTCAAATCTGGTGATAGTAAAGAACCCAATAATTATAGACCTGTGTCAATTCTGCCAGCTCTCAGTAAGGTGTTTGAAAAGTTAATGCTCAATCAAATGTTATGTCACTTTAATAAAAACTCCATCTTTCATGAACAACAGTACGGTTTCACCAAAGGGCGTTGTACAACTGACGCCGGTGTCAATCAAATGTTAATGCTCAATCAAATGTTATGTCACTTTAATAAAAACTCCATCTTTCATGAACAACAGTACGGTTTCACCAAAGGGCGTTGTACAACTGACGCCGGTGTCTCCCTAATCAAGAAAATTTTTAACGCTTGGGAGGAAGCACAAGATGCCATTGGAATCTTTTGCGACCTTTCGAAGGCGTTCGATTGCGTAAACCATGAGACTCTTCTGCTGAAACTTAATCACTACGGGATTAAGAACAAAGCTCTGGACTTACTAAGATCTTACTTGAAAAACAGACAGGTTAAAGTTCAGGTTAACGGCATAAACTCGTTAGGGTCTGAAATTACAATGGGCGTTCCTCAAGGTTCAATATTGGGTCCATTCCTCTTTTTAGTATACATAAATGATTTACCCCAATTAGTACAGAATAAACCGAAGATGGTGTTATTTGCAGATGACACATCATTGATTTTTAAAGTAGATCGACGGTCACAAAATCGTGACGACGTGAATAACTCTATTCTTCGGGTCCAAAATTGGTTTACGGTAAACAATTTGGCACTGAATGATAAAAAAACTAAATGTATTAGATTTACGTTGCCAAATGTTAAAAGTAAGGAATGTGACATAATGTTGAATGAAGGAAAACTGGAATTTATTAATCAAACGGTTTTCCTAGGCATCACGCTGGACGAGAAGTTACAATGGGGACCTCATATCGCATCTCTAGCAGGGCGGCTGAGCTCAGCCGTTTATGCGGTTAGAAAGATAAGATATTTAACCAATGTAGAAACTGCGCGTTTGGTCTATTTTAGCTACTTTCACAGCATAATGTCTTACGGCATTTTACTGTGGGGTCGGGCTGCTGACATAGAATCCATTTTTATTTTGCAAAAGAGAGCGGTCAGAGCCATTTATAATCTACGTCGTTGCGAATCTCTCAGGGAACTATTTAAAAAGATTAATATTATGACAGTACCTTGCCAATTCATTTATGAAAATATTATGTATGTAAGAAAGAATCTACATCTTTTTAGTAAAATAAATGAAAGACATAATTTTAGTACTAGAAATAAAGATAAAATAGCTCAACCATCTTTCAGATTAGCCAAAGTTCAAAATTCATTTATGGGGTACTGTGTGAAATGTTACAATAAAATACCTTGTGACATTTTAAAACTAAATGAACGAAAATTTAAATGTTTTATTAAAAGTACACTTTGTAAACAAGCATATTACAAATTAGATGATTATATTCAAGATAAGAATGCTTGGAAACATGCTGGTCCTGCTCCATAGGACAATCCTATGATTGGCTCTATAGCCTGGACAAAATCAAATTGGTTGCTGATTTTTTGCTTATTATTATTATTATTTTTTAATCTATATAATGCTACAAATGTAATTATTATTATTATTTTTTTTGTATCTCACACACTGTTTTGTTGTGTTTTTTTTTAATATTTTTATTACTCTTTAATGTTAATATTCTACGGTTTCGATATTTGTAAATATGTGAGGAACATGTATACTAACTTTTTTAGTATAGTAGTTTATTCTAAGAGTACATTGTCTTCACATATAATTATTTAACAAATGTAACAAAATATTGTAAACCTAGTTTAAAAGAGTAAGTGTGGAGTTTCTTGCCCATTCTTCTCCACACGAAACTACCTTTTGGAAGGGGCAACTAGAATCATCTTTATATATATATTTTTTTTTTTGACGTTCAAAAGTGCCATTTTAGATGGTCTAATTGAAATAAACGATTTGACTTTGACTTTGACTTTGACTTTATGCGATCACCCACGAAATATTCAAATCTTAGTCGTAGGTACAATTTAATATAATTATGCCTTCATAAAAATCTTCCTTAACATTAGATTTATATAGATAATAATAATGCTAATTAATTGTAATTTAGGTTGGAGAATTATTCTTAAAAATGCCGTTCACTTTGATAAATGAATATAAAAATGTAAGGTACAGAAATAGAAATAACTACCTAGGGAGTAAATTACCAAAATGACTGTTGAATTTATAAAATTTTCAAGTAAATTCATATAATATTAACCTCATATCATAACGGGAAGTGCTTGACACTGATTTGAAGAATAACTCCGACAATTGTATATTTTTCTCATAAGAATGTTTCCATTAATGTCGGTCAGCTAAAAAACGTCGACGCATCATTGTTTTCTGTGCTCTATTTATCCAAACTAACCGCTATTCCGCATTGTTATTAAGAAAATTTTTCTCAAACCAATTATGTCAACGTTAATTCGAAGTAAGCGCAAAACTTTTATCATATCCTTATAAAGTATTATTTTTCACTTCTAAACGAGAGGTCAAAACAGCTTTCTTTTGGCACATGCGATAATATAAGAAAACTAAAGTAATTTGTTTGCTTTCACGAATAGACTGGAGAGATTTATCGCCTTGTCGATAATTAAAGTACATAGTATTTTAGGGGCACATGGGTATGCACAAAGGTACGCTTTTAAGTCGATTAGGCCATGCTTTTTTTATCAACCCGAATATATTACTCGTAAGGTTATAGAAACTCCTAAATCATGAAATTGTTAAGGAATGATACAAGAGAAGTTTTTATCAATAGTGTTATATATTTTCCATATTAACGGTAGAGTTTAGTCCAATGGGATCAGATTTGTGGGAATTAAAACGAACTAACGTTTTTACTATCTAAAATCAAGGTTACCTGGAAATCCGTAAACAAGATCACGATCATCGTTTGATAGACCTGTCTGGTTCATAAAACCAAAGCGGGCAAATGACTCACAATCTGGGTTGTTGCCGGTGGGTGTCGTGATCAGAACTCCTTATAAAAACGGAATTAATTAATTTGACGCGTTTTTAGTACATATTTTGCATGCTTCGTGCTTTTTATGTTAGAAGTTGCGCAAATGAATTAGATAATCTAGCAATAGACAATGTTTTAGATTAAACTGAGCTTAAATGTGGTACTAGATGTTAACAAAAAGTTCTGTTTAACATCTAAGAAAGTTTTAGATCGTTTTTACGATATCAGGGACTGCCTACCATCACTCTGAATTAACATACATAACAACTAATTTTTACGAACAAGTTTAAGTTCTGATTCGAAAACAGTTAAAGAAACAGCGAATACTAAAAGCACTGTATATATATTTTGAGTAGAGACTCTTAACTCACAATGTTTATTGACCGTTGTTTTCCCAGTAACATTATAGTGATAACTTGTTTTGAGACAATAACAGTCATTTTGAGTGAGGCTTCTGCTGACCCCAAAGTAATCCGGTGTGAAACAAGCTTACACGTGCCCAGTGCTAAGAGTAGCCCATAGACTACCCGACGCTGTACTATCGAAACTCGATATTTAATTAGTAAAGACCACTACTACACGTTCTTTGTTGTTAATTTATAAAATTATCATAAAAACTGTTATTATATAAACAAATATTATTTAATTAGCTAAAAACTTTATGCTGTGTATAAATTACGTATTTGCGTGTTGTTCCCACGAGAATGTAGGTGTGTGCTCCTATTTCACCATGCCTACTACGATAGAGGACAAGTCATTGTTTTTTATTATTTTTATTATTCATCACTTAAGATGTCATTTGGAACATGGTGTATTGGTTGCAGCGTCTTACAAACATTGTAAAACAAAAAACTTGGCGATTAAAAATAGTGGCGGAGAGTTTATTGCCAGTTCTTTCTTTATTAAAGTTCATAAATGTACATTGTGTTATCTAAATGAATAAATGATTTTGAATTTTTCATTTTAAACTGAATCTTCTGTACGGTTTTAAATCACAGTATACTCCATACTGATAGGACGCTCTCAGGCGAGGAGTCAAGAAAACTATTTAGCTGCGAGAGAGGGTATGCGAGCTTGCTGACGCTGCACTTTGCGAGTACGTAGCTAAGTTATGTACTCAAATTATATTTGTTTTAATAGTCTGTAGTCAACTATAATTATCTACAGTTTTAAATCTATACGATCTTGGTTCGTGGGTCGTTTACTAATGGCGGTTTAGCTACTGCACTTGAATATTTATTAAAATTTGTCAATTAGATTTTATATACGTACGTTATTTATATACAATATATAACCGAAATTCTAACAATATGTCAGCGTCAGAATTTGTTACTTTGGTTTATATTAGTTTAAAAACGCAGCGTGTATTTTGTCGTCCGAGCTAATGCAGATCCTATAATGCTCGTTTTATTCAGAATCAAAATCAAATGACCACAAAGCCAATACACCAATACAGAAACCTAAAAAGATAGTTGGACCATTGGTTTTATTTAGACTTTTCAAGGCTTAAATCCTATGCCAACATATCATGTCGACACTAATCGTTCTTAAGTGGTTGAAACTGGTTGATTCTAGTTGTTCTCGAGAAGCTGCTAAGTGGTTGACAGAAAGATAGTAGGGGCACGGACGCACGCGACGTTAACGGAATCATGCATTAGCGTCAGTCACACATATCAGACACAGCTTAACGCATTTGATGTTAGGAATCATTTAGTTCCGCCGGATTCTTTAGAAAGCATTTCTGGTGAACGAACTTTATTACTTCATAGATGCTGAGTAACAACGTTGAAATAGTGATTACTGGTTTTTTCAAACGGTAAAAAGATGTGGTAGGTTCGGTGACAAATCAATTTTGCCTGGTCCGAGATAAAGATCAATTTATTTATTCATGATTAAAATAAGATAGCGGTGTTCGTTTCTAAGGCTTTGATGGAGAATATTTTTGTATCGTTTCTATGTAAATTATATTTTTATATACACATTGAGTATCAGGTTACATTGTTAGAAATTTGACCTAGATGATAGAATAAGGCCATTTGTGTTGTGAATATTAATTTAATAATAGCAAAAACACGAGAAATTTTAATTATTACCAGAAGCCTATCATTATTCGACTTCCACTTGCTATGAGAGTATTATTTTCAAGTAGAAGAAACAATGCAGCTAATTTGGAAGACAATTGAATTCATAATATTTTCGCAACGTTTAAATGAAGGTAATGGACCATGTGAGAAGATGAGTCACCGACCTATGTAATAAATGCGAACTATTAATTTCTTTCATGTTTCGCAATTGTGAATAACTATTATGATTTACCAACTATTTACCAATTAATTGTATAACTTGATAATATATTTTTGTTCAAACTTGGCGTATATTTGCTGTAAATAAATAATAAAAAATTCGATTTTTCAAAGCTACTAATTTTAAAATCTATTGTGAATATAGTCTCCTTAAAAGAAATACAACAATAGTTGATAATACGATTTTCTTACCTCACGATACAGACTTATTTTCCGTCCCTTAATAAACTATGGAACTTTCTCCATCGAACACAGGTGTATGTCGACAGTCACGATTTCGAATAGTGGGTCGATATTTGTTTTAATATCAAAATATGGCTAATGTTTTGATACGAATTCAAAACGTCTGCTAAGTAATCACTACATCTACTTAAATTAACTTACCTACTGTTAAAAAAATAGGTCTTAGTGTTTTGAAGACTTAGTTGAGGAGTTAAAAATAAATTTCAAACATAAATATCATAAATTTTGCGAAATGTCATGCCCGGTTGCATTTTGAGGCAGTTAATTTAATTTAAACCAACAGCCAACGCTAGACTTCAGTTTATACCGGAATCAGTTAACGAAATAATTTGCTGTATTTCATAATTCATGATTTTACTGAAAAAAAAATGCAAATTGAATTCAATTGAACATTTACACTTAGGCCCATACAAAACGTCACTCAAATTTAAATCTAGTTTCCAGAGCTATATTAACTAAGTTTGGTATATTTCACAGTGCTCAAGCGGAGGTGACTTGAGAAACGAATTAGAATTAATTAGTTAATTAGAAAACCTTAATCGTTAAGAAGCTGAACTTGAAATACGTTCTAAATTTAACACTTCTTTGACTTTTATTACACTTTTGTACACTTCGCTCGGATGGATACATATTTAAAATATCTTAAAATATAGCCTTTGTTACGGAAAATAAAGCATTTGATGAAAGAAATTGTTTTGAGTTTCTTTACAGGCATAAAAATACAAATCTTTCTTTTATTATATTGGAATGTGATACACATTAATACTTTAAAGAGAATTCATTTACGTATTTTTTTATATGTACAACGTCCCTGGCGACGAAAGACCCAGTGATAGAGGTATTAATAGGGGACAGTATCACCTCTTTTCTCATACTAAATTTACCGAATACTTGAAAATTTTACTTAAATGTTCAATTAACATCCAAACAAGCTTGCTTACTTGTCTCCCTCGATATTTTTCTTTGATATTCATATAATTATTGATTGATATCCAATTAAAGTTATTATAACCAAGATGTGAAACATACACAAAGCACGCATCATATGATTCAGTGCAGGTAGAAATAATCACTAATACAGGAAATGCATCCGTTTTATTGTCCGTGCATACTACGTCTGGGATGTTACTTGAATATTTAAGATTTTCTAAGAATTGTACTTCGAACTGCGCAACTTTTTGATACAGTACATCTACATGCGTTAAAGGGGGGTTAGTGTATTTATTTGAATTCTAGTATTTTCCATAGCTAAAATTATAACAATAATATCTAAACAATACATAAAAAGAAAAACTGTAATACTCACAAAACATATAAAAAGACGATAATATTTTTTACTATGAAACACCATTTCTTAAAAGAGCGTACCAATTCTTAAAAGGCCGGCAACGCACTCGCGAGCCTTCCAAAATTGAGTGTCCATGGGTTCTGTTCTATAAAAATAAACAGACCTTGTTAAAAGAGCTAAAAGTAACAGAGAAGTGCAAAAACGTGGTATTTAGGAAGATAAATTCGGAACTAACACGATTTTTGTGAATTCATGTATACTTTTATATATTACATCCAAGCTACCATCGTAATTGTTTATATATTATGGCAATATCATTCTCAAATAAGTATTTCAAGTAGTAAATGCTGTAATAAACGAATAAGCAAGCTCAAAATGCATTTAATAAATCAATGTATTTGAAAGTAATAAAGCACGTTCAAATGAGAATAAAAAACAAATTACAATTCCATAACAATCGAGTTAGTTACGTTAACATTAATCAAGTTTCATACAAGTTCAGTCCACTCGATGTAATAATTGATATTTCATTTGTAATTTTATAGCCATTGAATCACAATTGCAGTACTGGTTTATCGAAATAGATGGCACGACAACATATTCTATAAATGAAGTCATAAAGTTGCGATGTTATGAAACTAAATCAAAAGAAAATATTCTATTTCCATTACAAATAATTGACACAATAAATCATGAAAATGTCTATGGTTACAGATGTTAGACAATTACTAAAATATATGTTTTATGCGATTTTTTAACGCATTTTTACTCAGCGAATTGCAACTCAAATATCGGGTTCTGAGCCTTGCGGTGTACAACAACATTTTTTTTGACATTTTGGGAAATTTGACTTGGCAAATAAGTAAAAATATTTTAATACCTTACAAACCTATTTGAGTATGAGTAAATCCATATATTTTGGAATGGTCGTCTTGGCCAAAACAACTGCTTCCATCTCTATATTTACAACGATTATGTCTATATCTATACAAACACTTATGCCTCAAAAGCAACTGAATAATATTCGTGTCAAAGCAAAACTCGGGAATATGTAAACCTCCGTTGATCTAACTAAACCAGTTCCAGCCACTTACAAAGACGGGATGGCAGTTTGAAATACTCAAGTAACCCGCAGGCGATTCCAGCCAAGTGCTCATTACGTCAATTTATATGTGCAATAATACTAAATCTCAGTAATAGAATAGCAAACGTTTATCTCTTTACAAATACATATTAGGTAGCGTTTAGTCTACTTTCTAACTACGTATTTAAAGATTTATTAGTTGATAATAAAAAGAAAACGATGATTTCCTATAAAATAGTTTAATTAAAAATTATATTATGGGAGTTATGTAACCTAACATTGGTTAAGTAATTATTAGAAGTGAAAACCAAATGTTAGGAATCATCCCACACTTGAAGCCAAAATGAGCCCTTTAGTCCCACACTTATAAATTGTAATATAACATTCTTCCGATAACGTCCAATAGGTCGACTACACTTGTCCTGTTTATAGGTAACAGAAGTGTTACTTAGATTGAAGAACCCTTAAAGAAGTCAAGTTAAGTTTCTGTTAATCTAGCGTCGCAACCCCAACCCCTTTTATGTTAGTTACAAGCTTATTTTTTAAACGATTAAATCCAGTAGACATCCAGCTTCTAACAAAGAGTTTCATTTATTTGAACATCCCTCCAACAACCGGGAATAAAATTAATGTATAATTAGTGCTATGATTTAGCGTCCTATTTGACGTCAAATAATTGGTTACATTTAAGCACTTAGTAACATAATTGATATATCAGTCAATTACCGCCTAAAGATTATGCTTTTCATAAACGCAGCTATCTAATTTGTATGACTGGCACTATGAGACATGATATTTTATTTTCCTTTCATCGCGTTTTCTCACTGCATCTAGCTCTTTTCAAATTTGAATGTCGAATAGAATGTCGTAACATAAATCTATAAGACTTGAATTAATGATAACATAAGCTAACTAAAAGTTGTTATCAATTATTCCATATTAGCAAGATTAATTGTTACAAAACCTGCGACGTGGGTACATATTGTATGTAAATCAGATCTATGATTTGGAACAGAACGTGACTATGTACATTTTGTAATGTGTGAGGTTTCAAGGTCTGCATTAGTTAGGCGAAGATTGATTACAACTGCAAGTTTTATTGCATAATTATTAATACAAGTGGCAGTGATAAATCGTTATAAGCCGACTTCATTTCTAGCTTCTGAAATCTACACAATCCTTTCACCGGGAATCAAATGCCGTACCTCCGAGTTATACGTCATTTTCCACTTAGCGTTATGTGTAATGGTATAAATAAAAGGACATTAGGCTAAAACAGGTATCCGTTTGATTATCAATATAAAACCAAATTAGCTGTTAACATAAAAAACAAGTTAATGACATGCTAATCAAATTAATGAATGCACAATATTAAAAGCACAGTTTCGTTACATTATTTGGAAATAATTATTTTGAAACAATAAATTACATTTATTTATCATGTTTTGAAATAGTTTTCCTAGAGAAAGTAGAATATAGAGCTATTCAATCCAAATTATATTATTGTTGCTGAAGTAATAGTTTTATGACATTATCTGAATGACTTTTAAATATGCATATACAGTCAAACCTGGGTAAGTGAGAACTGGATAAGTGAGAAAACTCTATAAGTGTGAGTAATAACCGGGATCATTTTAAGTTGCAGTCGAAGTAATAGTTTCTATGACATGTACCTGAATCAGACTGTTGATCAAGAAATATCGACATATTATATTTACAAAACAATTGATAGTGTAAATTAGTTCTGAATAAAATATATATGTACATAATATGTTGTGCACATTATGCACATCATTTTATCATGTTACATATTTACTACATTCGTACTTGCTCCTCCTTACCTCTAAAAGAGAGAAACGCTACCCATGTACCTGCATTAGCGAGAAACTCGGGTTAGTGAAACCTCTATAAGCGAGAATGATATTGTTCTCCCTTGAACTCTCGCTTATCCAGGTTTGACTGTATTACAAAACAAATTTTTGTTATAAAAATAACGTTATTTAGAAACTGAATACAGTCGCACATTATTCAAATCGACGTCCGACATTAACGTATCATAAATATTTTTTTGTTAGACATATACATAATATATATATTGCCTTGTTTGCCTATTATAAATTGTTCTCAGTTTTGCGGTTTATAATTCTAACATATATGGCGGTTTACGTTCAATTGCAGGAAAAACGTGCGGTCGCTTTGAAAAATTTTTTTATTAACTGTTAATGTCTGATAGTCGTCTCATACTTTCGGTATTATTTAAATTTGTTTAGGAATATAAACGAAACACATTAGGTATAACACCTATGCATGGTATAATAGATTTAAATTGTTTTACTAGTAAATTCGACTGATTTAATTGTTTTACTATTAACCTTAGCCTTATTATACAAAATGAGTTTTAGATTTAAGTTATTGGTTCTGGTTACCAAGGTGTTAATGTTTGCAAGTTTTCGGCCGTTGGTTTTACATAGGTTAGCCAATAAATAGCGAATTCAAAATTTATCTTACGACACCAATTTAACACTCGTTACTGATGACTTTTTGCACGAAATTCGTGATGCGTTGTGCTAATCGCGTTATGAAATATTAAACAGATTACTTATTATAGTTCGTTCGAACTATAATTGAAATATAATTGTTTTATTGAAACAGTACACTCTCACCCATATCTTAGTCAATATTAATTAGCCTCCATTTAAATATAATTAAGACATTTATATGTTCGGCAGTGCTTTCGGCGACTTGATATTGCGAGCCTCAATTATTGTATCAAACGGAAAAACAACAAAAAAATCTGTGTTTTTCCGTAGAAACATATAATAGAATATGCGATTTACTAAATTATTCTTCCTGGTCATTGTTATGCAAACAAAATCTTGAACTATATAAAGATTTTACGCATTATAAAAATCTTTGTTCTTCATCGTTTCCGTATTGTATGGGTTTAAGGCCGGCGACACATTTGCGAGACTTCTGGCAATGTAAGTGTCCATGGGCGGCGGTAACACAACATTGGGTGAGCCTCCTATTACATTAAAAAAATAAAATGATTCTGATTATAATGATAAATAATAATCTAACTATTTTACTAGCTTTAATAAACAAGGAAATATATATGTTTAAATCGTTATCACATTATTAGCTTCTATGTGTATTGTGAATGGTGGTATACAATTTACGCAACATTGAACGAGTATGTTAAGAGGAAAGCTATGTATGGGGAAAGGTGGAAAGTTCACGCAACTCCATTTCACTAAGCTTTCTTAGTCAATTAGCCGTCTACGTGTAATCAGCAAGTTGAGAACCGCAACGTTTCTTAAGCACTTGTTTACTGAGCTACTGGACACTAAATTCATAATTCTATACCTCGTAACATTCTCTTGTTCTTTAGTATTCCACTGAACAGCCTAATAATATTTTCGTCGCGAAAGTTTGGAAAGCACAACTTCAGATCTTCAATAGACATAATTTCGACGATCAATGACTTTTTTAGCTTAATTAAGGTAGGTGGATAATAGTACATCTGATAACGTCCTGATATTAATTATTGTTTTATTACTAGCTGACCCGGCAAACGTTGTTTTGCCATGTATATTATTTCTAGGAAAAAAAATGACTAAGAGTTTATCGTAGAGGAGTGAAAATTAAGGGTTGGTATTTTTGTATGCTGTAACATAAAAAATTAAAAAACAACCCCTTATCACTAATAGGGGGTTGAAAGATAGTAGCCGATTCTCAGACTTACAGAATATGCATTAAAAAATTCATAAGAATCGGTCGAGCCGTATCGGAGGAGTAAGTATGGGAACTAACATTGTGACACGAGAATTTTATATATTAGATTAAATACAAATTTCATGGAAATACGAATTCATAAAGATCTTGATTAAACCTTTAGAAAGAATTATTACTCTATGTCCTTAACACGATGATCACTAAGTTACGAGGGTAAACACATCCATCGACCTGTCTTCAATTAGCAATCACTATTTCCGTCTTTCACTTAACTCTTCCTCACATTGGTCACTACTCATCACTGCTTCGTGATTTGCCACCCATCAATAATTGCTTCCTATATCAACCTTTATGATTGCTTTGTCGTATATCATAGTTGAGTAAATTTTGTGTTTAGGGGATGTTTGGTCATTACAATTTGTCTGACTGATTAAATATAACTTTGTAATATTTATTTGAATAACATATATAAAAATCAGTCATTAAAATTTAACTTAAGTAACTCTGATTTTAGTTACCTTTCTCACCTGGTACCTGCGCAGGTGTCACCAAGCCAACTCCACAAGCGTACAGGTATTAAAAAGTACACGAGATACTACTTAGAACCGAAAGTTCTATGCTTTAAAAAATAAGTTGTGTCTTATCGCTCTGGGATCTTACTCTATTGTTTTGATCACCATAATGAGAGATTTTAGAAAGCTGTATTTTAAAAGATTCATTAATTGAACTCCCAACTGTTAATAAAACAATATACGAACAGATTCATCATTCAAATATTGTCAATTAAGAATCAAAGTGATGTAACTGAAGCTTGCCACGCCCTTCTCTACGCCCTCAAGAAAAAACTAAATACTTTATTTAAAACGGCGCAATTAAACTCACTTCATTTTTCTAAGCTATTATCTTCTTATATATATAAAATTCTCGTGTCACAGAGTTCGTACCCATACTCCTCCGAAACGTCTCGACTGATTTTTATAAATTTTATTATGCATATTCAGTAACTACTACCTACTTATTTTTCAAACCCCTAAATGAAAAAGGGAGTCTACACCAAAAAACTTTATTTTTATTTTTTAGATAACATTTTTATGATACAGCATACAAAAATACATACAACTCCTAATGTTCACCCCTCTACGACAAACGGCAAACCCTATTGTTTATTATTGTAGATAGTTATTTTTATTCAACTAAACAATTGTTTTCTAGAAATAATATATACATGGCGCAACAAACGTTTGCCGGGTAAGCTAGTACTCGTAGTAATATAAAATAATAAAAGTTGCCCAAAAACCATAAATAGACTTATAGAAGTGGAATCTTGTATGTCCATTTAATCCAGCAAATAATTTCTTATTATATTTCGTATAAAGTGTACGGTATTTACAAGACTACTCGTACATGTAGGAAACCAGTCACCGGCGAAATAAGCGTGTCACTGGGTTTCTGGTTAGTCGTTTCTGTGTCGTGCTCAAAACTCTCGATAACTTCACAAAATTATACAAATTTCGGTTATCATTAACTTTCTCAAGTACCTACTTGAGTAATGGTGCGATACTTTCAACCACATAATCTATATTTATATTGATAGGCTGAACACCTGTAAAGAAAAACAATGTCTGCTTCGATGGTATTTGATTTAGATGTATTAACTAATATTACAATGAGAAAAGATTTGATCGTTTGTTTGCATTAAATAGGATCTGAAACTACTGAACCGATTAGAAAAATGCTGTCACCGTTAGAACCCTACGTTATTCATATGAACATAGGCTATAGATCTACAAAAATCTACCTAAAAGTCCGTAATACCATATGTCCAGCAAATATTTTTTTTTTTGCATTTAAAAGTATATTAACCGAGAAAAGCTTTAGACTACAGAACATCGTCCTACGACAGAACTGCTGAGCTCAGCTAGTAATTTTAATACCTAAAAATCAATCATTGGAATCATCCAAATATAACCAAATTTTTATAAGATTTCTAGCGTCATGCCACCTGGGATGGTCTAGGGAAATAACTGTAACTAAAGGCTTTATTATCACTCATCTTTGATATTATCTTGTGCCAACCCGTTTGGGAAGAAAACCCTTAAATAGTGAAGTAGATCAAAATACAAAACACCGATTGAATTCACACGAAAAATACATATACAGGAAATTAATCAATCGTTTATTTCAGCACGATTTCTAAAGCTGACTACGAGGTCGAATAGAACCACTTGAATCACGCAATACGACACAAATCGTAAAAATACAGCAACGCTAATTGTTAACATGGTTTGATTGGTATTAATATACCTTTCGTTTTCGTCGTTTCATTGATACCCTTCCAAGCATTTGATATCTTCGTGATAAAATGTACTTGTCGTGATCATAATATCGAGACAAGCCTATTATCGTAAATTATCTTTCTCATTGTCATACACATTTTGTATATTTTTATTTTATAGCTACAAATCAAAATAATGATACGAATAATTAACCATTCAACAAATGAAGCAAAAATATGTTCTTTTCAGTTAATTTACAATCATTTTATGTAAAGACTGCAGTAAGTTTTAGTTGTTCGCACGTGATTATATATAGATATAATGCACGCGCATTACATGATACACGTTGTAACGAATACGTACTAATCGCTATTGTATTAAAGAACGATCGTTTCTTGGACCTCATTTCTTTCTTTTATTGTCATAACATTTCTTTTTACAGCTGATATTTAAATTCACATCTCATTTCGAATTTTATGCAGATTTCTGTCAAGTTCATGCAGACGAACGAACTAGGTAATCAAACTGAAAAGTTACCATGAAATACGTCAAATAAAGAACACGAGTGACTACCAGTTGTTCAGTAAGCGGATGCAAGTCAATAACTAAACAAACGAGATGGCTCGGATAACGGAATACAAGTCGAGCTCGTTGCTTTCAATGGATCGTGGAAATTAGATTCCGCTTTAGCCGTTACAGTCAGGCTAGTTCCCATTTGAAATATTCTTATAATATGTTGATACGACACTTGATACTGTGAATATGCAATAGACTGACGCCAAATAAGTGCTAAGGAATAGCAAGCATCGAAGCTATAAGGCCGTGTATTTATTACTCCACGAGAAATTTCTCATGAATTATATAAATAGAAGAATCATTTGTATTCTATAGAAATAAAAGTCTCCAATACAAGCGTAGGGCGTGTATCAATCTATTATTTTCTTCTTGAACAAAATGTTGATATCTCAAATGAAGTCAATTTACTATACCAGAAATCTCATAGATTTTTCCAAGGCACTCTTCATATGTGTCAAGATAAACCCACCAAGCTATCGTAGCCAACGTATCGTAATACTATGTATTTGACTTACGGAGATGGTCACGTTGTCTCATGTAACAGAACTTGTAGAATTACGCAGTGGGTCTAGTGCCTAATAAACTAACGAACATTACAAGCGTAATTTATTTATTTTATTTAGCGGGCAAACGGGCAGGAGGTTCACCTGATGTTAAGTGATACCGCCGCCCATGGACACTCTCAATGCCAGAGTGCGTTGCCGGCCTTTCAAGAAGTGGTACGCTCTTTTCTTGAAGGACCCTAAGTCGAATTGGTTCGCAATATTTGTAGTACAATGTGTTATGATTTTCATAATTCTGTGGAGACAATAGTACAGGCACTCAACTATCTGACACGGTTGTATATCTAGAATATCCGTTGACAGTTGTTTTTTTTCTATAGAAAATAGTATTTACTATTCATAACAATCACAGAATATTTTGCTTGACGGCGCATTCCTAGCGCCATGTTAAGAAATACTGCAAATATTGGAACGAGATTTGACAATTGTCAAGTCTGGCGGAGCGTCGTATCGATGGTCAGCGCGGCCATGTTGAATCGTTTGGAGTTTTTCGGACGTCAACGGCGAGCGCACCACGTCTGCGACGAATCGCTTTTGTTCTAAATAATCTGGTGTCTTTTTGTTACAAAACTAATTGAAAGTGCTTGTTTAAGAGATTTCCTAATGAATAGTAAATAGATTTTGAGTTTGGTGACCAACATTAAAATTATTAAGACATGGCTGATTCTAATAATGAAGGGCATCCGCCCATATCAGAAGTGGGATCCCATGCGCTACTGACCGTGCAAAAACAACCACCTGACTAAAATAGCGCCTTGAAGTTGTTAAGTAATATGGAAATTTTACTTACTCGGATGTTAGCGACAACGCAACCACCAGTGGCAACTGCTAACGCCCAGTATATTTCAGTGAAATTCGTAGAGTTTAATCCGGTAGACGCAGACGCGGATATAGAAGGTTGGTCATAATTACAGAGCTTAAAGTACTGACTCAACATTTAGAGGGCGTAGATTTCTCTAGCTCTTAGCAGTGTACTGAAAGGGCGCGCAGCTTTCTTGAGCAAGTTAAATTTGTATGAGCTGACATGGGAGAATGTAAAACAAAGTTTAATGGCTAGATTTTGTAAACCAAAATTATTTCAAGACTTCTTTGATGAAATATTGCGTTTTCAAATTTGAACAAAAGAAACTGCAGCAGAGTGGCCTGCGCTTATGGAATATGATCGAAACTATACCTAAAACCCGAATGTCAAGATTTTATAACTGGATACGTCATATCGGTCTTTGTCAGAAGGATGATTTGATATGCCGTGAGCTACACGCATATACTGTCACTATTAAACCTCAGTTGCTTAGAATCTTAAAAGGCATTTCCCTAAAGCGAAGATCGGGGTTTACTGAAATCCAAGAGCCTGATTTCAAGCGACCTAGAATTGTGGACGCAAGATTTCCTGAAGATTCTTCTAGGATGACTAAACAGCAAGATCCGTCAACTGCAACACGTGCCCCCGAGAAAACTTCTACCGTAACCTGTTATATATGCGGTCAAGTTGGACACATAGCAACAATTTGTAAAGAAAAGGAAAAAGGTGGTGGATCTACTGCAAGGTAATAGGTCAATATCTGCGAACAGTGGCTGTCGAGGGGCACCTTGAGGATGTCATCTGGTGAGTCAGTCTCCTTTTTTTGTTTGATAGCGGACCGTCTTGCTCCTTGAGAAAAGAGAGCTATTCTACTAAGTTCCCAAGTACTGTGCGCAATGATCTTGTGTATGTTGCGGGCATTGGTGGTGATGAAATAAAATCTACGTCACAGATTTCGAGTGAGATAGCGAAATCTTTGAGCATGAGGTCCGAATTCACGCAGAGCAAGACAGTCCGTAACTTATAGGTATGTGTAATCTGTAAGCGCTGAAGTTTACTTAACTATGTTGGCACGATTAGTGAGATGAGTCATTGAATAACGTGGTGTGTGTGTGTGTGTGTGAAGGTGGTCGAAAGGACACACCCGTCCGGTCCAATCTTAGGTGTTAATTGGTCGAAGGGACAGTGTCGTCCGGTCCATGCACGAGTGGCTGGTCGAAAGGACACACCCGTCCGGTCCAATCTTAGGTGTTAATTGGTCGAAGGGACAGTGTCGTCCGGTCCATGCACGAGTGGCTGGTCGAAAGGACACACCCGTCCGGTCCAATCTTAGGTGTTAATTGGTCGAAGGGACAGTGTCGTCCGGTCCATGCACGAGTGGCTGGTCGAAAGGACACACCCGTCCGGTCCAATCTTAGGTGTTAATTGGTCGAAGGGACAGTGTCGTCCGGTCCATGCACGAGTGGCTGGTCGAAAGGACACACTCGTCCGGTCCAAATTGATACTGTGAGTATGTTTGTTAGATAAAGAGTGTAATGTTTGTTAAGTGATTAGAAAAAGGTGCCGTCCGGTCCATGAGTGGTCGAAAGGACACACGCTTTTTTTTATTCTGATAGTCATAGTTGTATGACAGTTGCATTACGTCTAGTAGTCATAGCTTGTCAGGTTGGGCGAGCGGGTAGATTTACTGACACCTGTCCGATTGATTGTGTCACTGTTACAGGACTGCAATCTGATGCGCCCGAGGACGGTCGAAAGTCAGTCCGGCCGTGACGGCGCATTCCTAGCGCCATGTTAAGAAATACTGCAAATATTGGAACGAGATTTGACAATTGTCAAGTCTGGCGGAGCGTCGTATCGATGGTCAGCGCGGCCATGTTGAATCGTTTGGAGTTTTTCGGACGTCAACGGCGAGCGCACCACGTCTGCGACGAATCGCTTTTGTTCTAAATAATCCGGTGTCTTTTTGTTACAAAACTAATTGAAAGTGCTTGTTTAAGAGATTTCCTAATGAATAGTAAATAGATTTTGAGTTTGGTGACCAACATTAAAATTATTAAGACATGGCTGATTCTAATAATGAAGGGCATCCGCCCATATGCTTATTAGAATCCCGATAGCTATTTAAGAGTGAAGTAATGAAACCATGATTTCTATAATACTACTTCAAAAATTTAATTCGTTTAATTTTATATCATAAATAGCCTTTAATAAATACAGAATATTTTGGTTGGAGCTCACGGATAATATAATTTAAATTAATGTTTTTATTGTAGACATAACAAATCATTAATTTACCAATTATGAAATCAAATTTTCATAGCAAATTTATGGATATATGTGTGTAAATTAAGTGGCCTTAAGTACTTTGTGTCTTAAGTAGGTTCCAAGATACGAATGTTCTCAAGAGGTGAGTTGATCCGACCTCGGTTCCGCTTATTTGTCTATCCCACGCTCCTATACGATATAATGGATATTGACAATTAACACAACCAGATCAAGTAACTGATCTGTTATTAATACTTTACACATAATTATTAATATTTAGTAAATCGTCAAAAAGGAAGAGGATCTTGTCGGATTTTTTATGTATATTCCCCGATTCCAAGCAACCTGGATGGATTTAGATTTTCTTTTTATTTTTAAGAAGATAAAAAGTTGAAATTTAGGCACATAGTTCTAGAAGTATAGTAAGTTTGGGTATATATATATATATAGGGGCTCGTGAACTGATAAAGACTACTTTGAGTAGATTTTTACAGTATGTTATAAGACAATGCAAGTTGGAATGAAATTCTTCATTACTTTACTAAGATTCTCGTCACTGTGAATGTTTGTTATTTATTTGTTTCTATATATATTATAAGCGAAAGTACAATATCTTCTAAAATAATTTCACATGTATCTTTTTATACAAAGAAAGAAGGTGTTTGAAATTGAGCCAAATAGGTTTCCACAACACCGACGATTACTATTTTAACAACAAATCTTGGCGTGATTTTGTACCAAAATTCATTTTTATCAAAAATCAAACAACTTTTTATAGCACATCTTAAGAAAACATGTTACTCCGATCTGCATCAAACGTATCTCGGCTGCACCTTATCGTCTTATCACTTGACTGATAAATCTAATTTCGTTTCATACAAAATAAATTGGACTTTTCACTCTATTAAGATTGAAAGGCTATTAACTCAACACTGTTTTCTCACAATATGTTAAAATGTAACCAAAGTCAAGTCAAATATCATTTATTCATATAGGTAGCTCAATGTTCACTTATGAACGACAAAAAAGAAATATACATTAAATGCTTCTAATTTTACATTTACTGCCAGATCTCAAATCAAGGGCGTAGAACGGAAGAGAAGAACTGGCAATAAACTCTCCGCCACTCTTTTTGATCGCCAAGTTTTTATTGTAAGGAGCTGCAACCATTACACCATGTTCTACAGGACATCTTAAGTAGTAAATTATAATAAAATAAATTAAAAACAAAGATTTCTCCTCTATCAACAGGAGGCATGGTGTGAAATAGGAGCACGCACTAACATTCTCGTGGGAACAACACGCAAATACATAGTTGACCCTTTTTTAAGGTCTGTCTACACAGTGAATTATTATAAATACCACAGTAGCTATTCACAAAAATCTATTTATTTATTTAACACTACGTTGCAAAAATCTGTATAAATTATAGTAATTAAATAATAAGGAGTGATACGGGCGGCCTTTATTGCATTCGAGCGATGACTTGAATCTTTATTCGAAGTATAGAGGTACATACTTAAAACCGAACATGGGAAACAATGGGATTTTCTTAAAGATTCTTCAGACTGCATAGAAAAATGTCAGTATCACTATCGCTATTGACTGTTACAAAGTGGGCGCAGGTGTATTTTAATAATCATGGAATGTAGATTAAAAATGGTGTAGACGAATCAGTGTCTGTAATATATAAATATATTATTTCGGAGTATTATTAATATTAAATAATCTCGAAATCATTGTTGAAAGGTGCAGGTTATTTCATGTCACAAATCAACTAACCACAGACACAAAAAGCAGCCAGTAAGCGTAATAAATAACCGTCAGTCAACGTGTCAGCTGGATCGTAAAATACTTTCTATACGACTTGTTCAACATGCTTGTGATAATAAGTTTTATAAAACTAAAGAGGTTTAATATTCGACACATTCTTGGTAACAAGATAAAAGTCCAGTGCAGTCTTAGGGTTCACTGAGTTAGTCATCAATTAACAATGGTCTGAACAATTTTGTAACAACGATATTTTATTTTTAATCAAGATTATTATTAATTATAAGAGCAGTGCCTAGTAGATTCAGCGTGCGACTCTCATCACTAAGGTCGTAGGTTCGATCCCCATCTTTGCACCAATGAACTTTCTTTCTATATGCGCATTTAACATTCACTCGAACGGTGAGGGCAACATCGTGAAGAAACCGGCTTGCCTTAGACCCAAAAAAAAAGTCGGTGTGTGTCAGACACAGGAGGCTGATCACATATTTGCCTATTAGATTTACAAATGATCGTGAAACAGATACAGAAATTAGAGGCCTAGATAGTTTTTACTTACTAAGAAACCGGGACAGGACTTCTTCGTATAAAAAAATAATATATCCGTACTAATAGATCGAATGGTACGTGACTAGGTAGATACATATACATATTGGGTTTACTCTTGGTCAAGTCAACGAATATATTATTTTTATTTTAGATTTATGTATTACCGTAACACTTAAAAACAATATATATATCTATATTATAATATGTCGTTTAGAGAACCCCTAAAATGTGTAAGTTATTTGATGACTATTGGAATCAGGAAAATTTTACTTAGATATAGATTCATAAATGAGAAGGAAAATGTAATAATATTACTAATTGGTTCTTAAAATTGAAAATATTGTGAAAATTAAGTAACTCAGAAATTTACAAAGTTACTTAGTTAAGTTCTGTCGAATTAAAAAAAGTCGACTCGAGAATAATCCGACGGCCACTGCTTTTTCATGTAACTTTTTGTTCTCTTAAGGCCAATAGCCGAAACACAAAAAGATTACATTCAAATAGTTCTTAACATGTAACTATAATACAAAAACATAACTTCCGAGTTCCGATAATACTTTTCCGGCAAACAATCATATTTCATGATTATTGCACTGAAACTACTAATTAATATGAGTAATTTCAACCTTTCGTTTTAAATTTTTAAACGTTTCCATTATAAACTTATTTTACTTTCCTATGGGAATTATGTTTATATTGTCAAGGAGTACAAATTAAATTTGAGTCTAATCTAAGTAGTAGACCAAATATTTTTCTAGCTCTACCCAAAACAAATCAATATAATATATATAATATGAAGTTAAAGGAAACATAGAAATATCTGTTTCTGCCAATAAATCCATCTGCTTTTAAATTAGACTTAAAAAAGACTTTCTCCGCTAATCATCGTCTGAGAAACAAACGGATACTCACAGCAGTAGAAAGTAAATCCGAATTTAGAATCCGAAGTAATGAACACGATTCACAAATCGAATTTAGAAAATTTATGATCGAAACACAGATTAATCACAAAGGTCACAGACACAAAATATCAAACTGTAAAGTCAAGCACTCAATTATTAAATTTTTAAACGAAACGCGGGAAAAGTGACAGCTCGAAGCCAATGCGGCTTCACGCGTGCGCACTTCGCGATAACTGGGGTCGTTCTGTTCGAGCGTGAACGTGAAACAAGAAGTGGGAATTGAGCATTGGCAGTTGGGACAATTATTAGCGTTATTTTGCTATCGGATACGACTTTTTTTTAATAATTTGACCTTTCTACCCCAGCTCTACGGCATACTAAATAAAAAACCTAAATAACCGATGCAACACTCTCCGTTAAGATATTTAAATGTTGTAGACTATCACTGTCTACCACAGCCTAAACACAATATGACAGAAAGAGACGAACAAGTACTTTGCCTAAAAGATTGCAATTGGAGTGATTTGGTTTTTATGAATAAGGAAGGAATAAGTCCTTTAGACTGTAAATATTAAATAACTAACTATTTACGGCACCCGACAAATGCTTTGACGAATTACATCGATTATTAGAACGGAATTTTCAACTGATTTTGTATATTTTTAATTGCTTTTATAAGGAAAGGAAAATAAGGCCTGAGCTCAAACATTAAAAATATTTACTCGAATAAAACACGGCTACTTATTAACTAGTTTAAACTATAACAGGAAGAGTTACTGAGTTTAAACTATAACTGGAAGAGCTACATCTGGCACAGGACAAGAAACGCGTCCCATGTCTAACGGCCAACTTCCATTATGGACAAGCGCCTTAGAAAGAAACTTAAATGATACATCTGACCTTACATTTCTACGAAAATAAAGTAACGATTTAATTTGTTCAATAGGTGTTAATGCTGAAGTTAAAGACTTTTATAGATAATTGCGGAAATATCCTGAAAGAAAATATTACATATAGTGCAATACACCGCTATCCTTCGTTCCTTTTAAATAGAAATAGATAAATTGTATAATCATGAGCAAATAAACAAAAATAGCTATCTTAACTGCCATCAATATTATGAACGTAATAACCTAAATGGTCAAGTGCCGATAAGATTTAAACCAACTCATGTCTTACACAATGCCAGAATTTCTTAAGGTCTGGAAAGCACTTAAAACATGTTAAGTGGTATCAATATAATATTTAAAGTCATTAAATTTTAATAGAGTTCTTTTTCGGTTAAATAAATTGTCTAAGCACTAGGCTTGCACATACATTGACAAATTAAAATATAACTATCTTAATACTGTAGAGTAATGCAATAAATTTCGAATACACATAGACACATAGTTAAAATATAAATTGCATCACGAGAAATAGAGAATTAAAATGATTTATTAATTTTACAGGCTGATATAGTCTGATTACTTAAAACCATGTGTAGATTTCCTCACGATTTACTACAACTATTACAATAAACACAATAATTATTTATACTCGTATATTAAAATTCATTAAAATTTGAGTATGAATAACATAAGGGTTTTAAGTGATGCGATAATACGTTGTAACAATTCTTAGTGTTGCTATATTCATATTAAGTAAACGACCAAGACATAAGAGAAATTACAATTTAGGGCACAAATTATACGTAAAAATTTAAGTCTAAATAAAAATATTTAAGAATCATGTTTCAAATTGCACGTAACAAGATACACCAAATTCTACCGGAGGCTATTTCACACGGCTCGCACAAGGATCCGTTTTTGTCCCGAAATACTTCAACGTCATTAAACCCCGTAACCCATGTTTAGGCAAGTTAAGAGCTTAGCATTAAATATAATTATGTTTGTAATACCCGCTCGCAATGCTTGATTAAATTACAAATATCTTTTTTTATGTTTATCTTTAAAAAAATATATCTCCAAATTGTTTATATTATATACTAGCTGGCCTGGCGAACATCGTACCGCCTAACAGTCGATTCTTTATTATTTTAAATACTTATTCTGCTATTCGGGACACCGGTCTAGCTAGTAAGATAAAAAAAAGAAAGTTGATAAGACAACAAATATATTATGTCAAAAAAATAAAAATTTACCTTCCCGGAACCCCTCCACTAACACTTGAACTTTATGATATGGTATTAAAGTTCAAATTGACTTTTAAGAATTATTATGAATATTTTGTATGGGAATATAGAAAAGTATTGGTTTAGACTTTTTCACTCATTTTTTTTTAAATTTTTCTCCGTAAGAACCATCCTCGTACTTCAAGGAATATTATAAAAAAAGAATTGGCCAAATTGGTCCAGGCGTTGTTGAGTTATGCGCTTACCAACACATTTTGCGATTCATTTTTATATTATAGATTAGTTATTTTATTTGTCTACTGGCTGATATTTATTAATATAACGGCTTGTAATGTACAAGATCGTTGTAATGTGTAAAACTAGTTTAAATCTACTTGTACAAAATCTGTTACAATTTCACCGGGGTACAGATACCGGCAAACATCTTAAACAAATTTCCTTGCCTGCGCAGAAGCTGTCTTTAGGTATAACTGGGAGGGTTGGGTGGTGCGCGGCGGCGGGAGAGTGACGTGTTGATCACATGATTGGTAAATCAGTTGACGTTTGTGTCCCGCTCGTATTTGTACGATGCGCAAACTTTCCCCCACTCCCTTGTTTAATGCTCAAGAAGTTTGCCGGTATCTGTACTTTTTGGAAGATTACAATTAATACTCGTGGATACTGCCTACAACGCTAACTTGCTCTATTACTAAACGAATAAGAAAAAACCTTGATTTCAAATCCGTGGGAAACACAATTGTTCCAGTATTGAAGATATAGATTCTTACCTACTTATCAAATTAACATAACAATACTAAACTTACCTGTTCATATTGTGATGTAGTCCGCGCCACCTCTCTCCTCAGTTGTATTATGACTCGCTCCTTCGATTTTATTTCCTCCAGCTGAAAAATTATAAAACTTAGTTGTCTATAGGCGTTAAATAGCTGTTTAATGTGTTGTCTTTACCATTCCCATGTCACAATTAAATTCAGCAAAAAACAATTAAATATTAACAATTTGAGAGTAATTCTTTATTCTTCATAAGAACAAAATATCTGGTTAAATATTGTTATAAATTAAACTAAGCAACCGAGTTCTATAATGAAAATTTTTTTTGCATGTTGGTTACTTTTGTATACTTCTAAATGGCATAATTTTATTTAAATAAAAATAATAATTATCATTAAGATACTCGTATAAGCTCAAATGTCTAAAGACTAGCTGACAGTATGTTATAAAACTGACAGCACTAAATTTACATAACAGCACATATTGAAACTTAATACTGTAAAAATAAAACAAATAACTAAAGTTAAATCAAGTGTAATTATATGTAATACAACACAAAATTTTAAAATATAGCGCCTGATACTGATGACGAGCATAATATTTTCTTTAAAGTCTTTTTTTTCGAATTTTTCACTTTCACTTTCACTTTTCCTAGGTTCCATCAATTGTTATTTTATCAATAAATAATTACATTGAAAAGATAGACAATAATACAGCTTCATAACTTTACAAGTCATTTGAAAATTATCTGCGCCTGATCGTTTCTAAATGTAAAATTGACGACTCATTGGTCTAGTGGTTAGTACCCCTGACTGCGAATCCATGGGTCCTGGGTTCGATCCCCAGCTGAGACGAACATCGATGTGATGAGCATTTGGTGTTGTGCTTATGTCTTGGGTGTTTAAATATGTATTTATATGTCTATCTATCTATAATATGTATGTATATCCATTGCCTAGTACCCATAACACAAGCTTCACCAGCTTAGCATGGGACTAGGTCAATTGGTGTGAATAGTCTTTAAAAAAAAAAATGTTACAATAATCTGATCAGGCAACATATAGTACTTTATTTCAATTCAAACACTTTTCTTATGTCTCATTTTTTTTTATTATATTACGAATGGAATTATAAAAACAGCGTGATGTAAGGTCCTTAAACCGGATAAATATGCAGTTTTATATTTCGGGATAGTCGAAATTTGATGGTAGAGCTTATCAGTAACATAAGGGCGAAGTTATATGAAACAAATATTAGCTTGGATCACGTACATGAAATCGTAAGAAAAGCAATCATTATGTAAAAAAGACCAACCAATTTATGGCACTGCGCTCTTGTGTCTCTTCGCGCTGCTTGTTCTAAGGCGTTGTGCTTGGCAACCTGCGCGCGTAACTCAGCGGCGCGGGCGCACTCCGCCGCCTGCGCAACCTGCAACGTGAGATATAAATCGTTAATTCGCATTAATTATTTTTTGGCTTTGAATTAAATTTAACGGACATTATAAAAGTCAGCTGTCAGCAAGCCCAGATCGCTTCGATTGCCTTAAGGACGTTAAATAAATATATTATAAAAATGAAATGTTTAAAGTTTTAAAGCATTTCCTAGTATGGCCCGTTAACCAACGCTTGTTGAATTCTTCCAGGTAATTGGGTTTGATTAGAATATACACAATATCAAACTTGTTAGTGAACTGACGCAGAAATGTGTATATCATTGCTCCATTACGCTTTTAGGTTACACAAAACATTAATAATAAAAAAGAAAACTAAACATTTACCTAAATATAACATTATTTTTAATGAAAGTCAAACGTTAATGATCGCACGTTATATCGAAAACTGTCATCGCTAGAATCATTAAACGCTGCCAATATTTTCTTTGCGCCTTAATTGACATGCTTTTATAACACTGTCATATCTCATCAGATTGCTTACGCCCCCTATTAATTCTAAAGCGACCTTAAACTTCGCAGTTTGCCAGAAAAGCCGTAACTTTCAACACGTAATCAAAATGAAACTCGAAATACGTGTATTATGGCTTCTTCCATGTCTTAGTTTGTGTCTAAAACCAAATAGTGTTCTCTACAAGGAGATTTTTGAGTATCATAACGAAACGTTCTTCAAAGCGGAATATGCATATGAATTCGTGACGAAAATATTCAACGCATACAAGCAATGGTTCTTTACTATAACATTCTGCGAATTCACATACTTCGAAAATAGAATTCTGAAATACATTGAAAACTACGGCGATGGATACCCAGTGATGTTACTCAACGGTTGCCCAGACACTAACAACACTAAAGTAAAACCGAAAATTAATAAACATGGTCAAACAGCATACGTGGTTACTTCAAATGATTTATCAATAGAGGAAAGTGAATTCGCCATAGAAGCATTTATACGCACGGGAGTATTCCAACCAAGAGCTGCCGTTATATTTGTTATCAAAACACCTGTACAAGTTGATAGCTATTTCTTCTATACGATGAAGAATCACTTCGAACTGTTGTGGAAGAGAAAAGTTACCAACTCTGTCTTGGTTTTGTGGTCAGAAGGCTTAAGAATATATGCCTACAATATCTTTTATAAAGAAATAAAAGATATAACAGATGTTAAATATGTAAATGAAATTTTTGCGCGTCAGTTTGATGATCTTTTTGGACATGAGCTTAGGATAAGTGTGTTTAGAAAAATTTACACGAATAATAATACTGGCGCGATAGATTGTAGTTCAAGATTAGTTCATACGATAGTAGAAACATTTAATGCAACATGCAAACCGTTACCGCCGCGTGATGGAAATACAGTAGGTGATTTATTAGAAAACGGAACCGCCACAGGAGTGACAGCGGATTTAATAGACGGGTATTCAGATCTAGAGCTCAATTCACGAATCCTAAAAACTTCATACTATGGATATATCGATACCACCTATCCATTGGTGCAAGACGAATTATGCTTTCTGATAAAAAAATCTAAGAAGCAGTCCACCTTTACGACAACTTTAAAACTTATTTCAACTGAAATGCTAGTATTGCTTATGTGCAATGTTGTTTTGTTTATAGCAATAACACTAATGGTTCGAAAAGTTGAAATGCAACTTTGGCAATTGAATGATAACAGAACCACATCAGAGACTATATTGGATTTATTCAAGTGTTTTATTAGACAAACTGTAGAACTGGCGTTTTCGGGACAAATATTTAGATGTGTTGTATTAATGATCATGCTATATTCTTTAGTCGTTGACTGCGCTATAGACGTAAGTAAATCATTATCATTGTTATTTTTAGTGTATTATTATAATAGATATAATATATGGTTATAATATTTCAGGGAATCATAACCTCAGCCATTGCCTATCCAAGATATAAACCAGACATAAACACGTTATCAGAATTATTTAAAACCAATCTTACTTTCGGTGTACATACTCGTCACATGGGAATATTCAACAATAGCCTTAGCGATGAATATTATGAAAAAATCCATGAAAGAATTGAAATCGTATCTGATCAAAAAATCAAAGAAATAATTGACCAACGAAAGTTCGAGTATGCACTTTTGTTAAGAAAATCAGAAGCTTTATATTTAAGTAATAAACCTTCAAATATTGTAAGTGGACGGCCAATCTTTCACACAGTCGAAGACTGTCCTGTACCGTGCTCAATAGTGTATGGGTTACGTTATGGAAGCCCATATTTACAAAGATTAAATAATATTTTGAATCATTTTAATCAAGGTGGGATCTTGCAGTATTGGACTAAATCTGATGATGCCTCTGAAAGGCATGGAAATTCTTTATATTCTGGCAATAACCAAGAAAGAAAACCATTGAATACAACTAATCTTCGAGAAGTGTTTATAGTAACATTGGTAGGTATTATAACAAGTATTGCTACCTTTATTTGTGAGGTTATTCTCATACGATTTCCTAGATTATTTTCCCGTTTTAAAATATTCAAACTTAAACCAACGTAATTGTAACGTGCTTACCTTGATTTTTTCTTGAAGGCCCCTATTTGTTGCTTTTAAAGACTGAATTTCAGTTGTAAGCCGTTTTAATTCCACGAGTTTATTAGATCCGAATGAGTCTTCTGGTTTTTCTGTTCTATTTAGTGATCTTAATTGTTTCTCTAATAGATCTTCTTTCTTTTTATATTCAGTCTTTAAATTTCTGATAGTGCTTTCGTATTGGGCCTTCAGCGCTCTACCCTCGCTCCGCTCGATGTCGAGCGACTTCTTCATGGTTGCGTTTTCAAACCTTAATCGTTCAACGAGGCTCTTCAATTTATTCAGAAAAGCATCGTCGACTGATCGTTTGTGTTCATCAGCTGCCACGGTGGATATTTGGCTGGAGGTCGAACTGTCGGTTGACGCCATTTTTAAACGTCACCGACTCGTATATTCGGGAAATCTCGATCGTCCGCGGTCTTTCGCCTAACTATAGTCAATTGTGGTCGTTTCTGTGATTGATGAGGTCCTGAAAACGATGAATAAATGAATTAGCGATCTACTTGTCTCCTGTGTTCATTAGTTACACTATTTTTCGCCCTTTTTAGGAAATTTCGGTAGGCACACGTCTTTTTACCTGCACGTGTTAAGAAATATAGTTCCTTGTGTAAAAAGAATTACGTTAATTGATAATAAACAATGTCGTTGGAAGTTACATAACTTATAAAGCCGTTTAATTGGTCATGGATGTGTCCAACATGGGGGTTATTGTGATGACATTAAACATATAGTTGAAAAACTGTGAGACATGAAGTTTAGACCTGCGTTAACCTACACAAAGAGTTACAGAGTTCCAGAGAGGAAACATACTTGTAATTCAATAACGAGAGGTACAGTATTCGAGGACGGTGCAATTGTGCTGATTAACAAGCTAAATTGAGCCTGCTGCGAGATCGTACGAGTTATCACACGTATAAAGGTACATTTATAAAGGTACTGGTAAATAGTAAATAAGCTAAAGTTGTTTATGTAAACATCGGGTTAGTGTAGAGCATAATTGTTTCAGAAGTCGTTACACATTCTAGAATATAAAATGTTTTTCCCAGGGTTCGAAATCCACATTGTAATAACTGTAAAAATCGGTAATTTATAGGAGAGTTACATTTTTACCTTAATATTCCCTGAGCTTAGCAACGACTTTTATTAAATGAATCATACTTTGTTCTTTCGTAAATATCCTCGCAATGTTGGGCTATAAGGATATCCAAAAATATTCGCGCACTCATGCGCATCATAATATTGCGACAGTACGAGTATGTGACATATGAATATATATAGTTATTATATGTCCGGCCGATCTGACTAATTCTATATTGGACGGGGCGCGCGGTCGCTTATCCAGAGAATCCAATTTTATTTACATTACTTGCTGTAAAAAAACCTAGGTTATTCGTATGACGAATATATTTATTTACATAACATATAGCTCCTTAAGTGAGTTGCAATGTTTGAGGTGATAATTAGGCCCCATAGAATATTCATCATCAACAAATCAAAATTTATAATTATTAATTCCTTTATACTTGCCTATTGCATATTTTTTGCCTTGTTTTGTATTAGAGTTTTAATATAATCAGTTTCTACTTCCACAGAAGTAGAATATCCCTAAAATATGTAGATATTAGTCGTGGGAAGATTCACTTTATGTATTGTAGTAGGAGGCAAGGGCGTAACCTCGTTTAACTCGATTCTATAGGTACTTAGATATTTGTGCATCATATAATATTTTACTACTAATATCATGTACAAATTTAGATGTAGATGGCACTTTTTTATGTGCGTATTCATTACTCGCTCGTATTGTCAAAACATCGTGAGGAAACCGGCATGCCTTGGTGCCAAAAATCGATGGCGTGGATTCGGACTTAGTTTAGTCTAGTTTCTGAATCTTAGGGTTAGATTCAAGGCGCCAAGTGTGACTTCTGTGTCTCAAATCAAGTAGTTTTGCTATGTATGTTAAATACCGACTTCAAATTAGTAATAGTAAGTCGACCCTTACCCTAACTGATTTTAATGCTAATTTCGTTTACATAACATAAGTCGTTTTCATAAAACCTATGAGCTGTCAAAATTTTCTGTGTTGATGATACCGTCTGGACAGAATATATGAAACAGATTTATAATTGTCATTGATACATTAAGTTTGGATTAAGGGACAAAATATATAGTTTACAATGATATTAATAATTTTAAAAAATGCGTGCGTGCAAAGTACACATGTCAGAAGTAAAACTAATTTTTAAGTCTTGTTCATATTTATACAAATCTAAAAATTACCAGAGACATAGAGGGAGGGAAAAAGGAAGATATATTTGATGAATTCAATTGTCATTAAAATATTAAGTGTTTAAAATTAATACAAATAATAAAAATAATGAATTTATTTCTTCGATAATAAAACAGGCGGCATTTTAATTTACAATTCAATAAATTATTTTGCATGAAATATAAAATACTAATATTTGACAAATTCTCTTTACGAAATTTTAATTTAAAAAATAGAATTTGTATAAGGTAATTCGCCCTTCTCACTCTCTCTCAATCGGCCTCAATCGCTCTCTCACTTTTCTTTGATAAAAACGCTGCACATATTCGTGACGGATTATAAACATAAAGAATTTTACCCTCATGCGCCTAAGAAGTTTCACTTCAAAAATATGTTTATAAGTTAATTTTTCAAAAATGAATAAATGTATTACTATAGTAAGGTTATATAAATAGCTAAGTATAGTTAAATTATTCCATCGATTCTCAATCGGCACCCCACTAAGAACGCTAAGCAACCGACGACACAAACATAAACTAACTAAAATAGTTGCGGGCTACTGAACCCTTTCAATTTTCATAAGGTTTAATGTGCGAGATACTAAACTAATACCACATTTTCTAAAACAAGCTTTAGTTATCAACCCTATAATTCTATTAACTACAATTATAATATATTGACGTTCGATAGCACGTGACTCTATACTTTATAGATTTAAGAAAAAAATTACAATTTGCATGCTCTGTATAAAAGATCTTTACTTACTCTATTTAATAACAAATAAAAAAGGTCCTATGCGTAATGTATATACGTATTAATATTTTCTTTACTGGAAGATAATATTCATAATTCACCTAAAATCTAAAATACCTGACCTTCGTAAAGTCTCGATTCAGCTTAATGCTCGTATTTCATGGCGACGCGCCAACTTCCCGACATACGTCACTTTTCATAGGAAATTGTAATGTAATTGTGTAATATCTATATACAAATTAGAGTCAGCATGTAACCGGAAATCTTATTAATTACTCTATCAATCTAAAATTGTAAGTTTTTGAGTATACTTCACTTTTAATTTAAATACAAGTCAGGCGGCCTAGTTGTGTTGTGATGTAGTTTTTTATTAATGCATTCATTATTCTATGAATTAGTCTACACTTTTATGTTTAGTATTAGTATAAAGAATTAGCAATACTGGATTTCATAGCTAGACAAATATTCAGACAGGGCAGGGACCTAACTATCGCTTTATTGCCGGCATTTGTAAGTCTATAAAGCCTGCGTTAAATAGAAAATTTACTAATAAGATTTACAAAGCAAATAGAAAACAAAATAGAAGGAAAGTCATCGTGTAAGTATTATTCATAATTCAGTAGGTACTGGATAAATAAGGATGTATAACCTCCAATATTGACAGTACCTACATTTGAAAACACACATCATTAACTTCATTAATAATTCTCGTTTGTTGTTTACAAGGTTTATTATTTTTGTAGTATAGAAAATATTTTAGCTTCATGGAACAGTTCGAAAAAAATATATTTTGACGCATTGTATACAGCCAAGGGGAGGACCTGGCTGGTTTAATGTAATAGTTAAGAAACAACATGATAGGCTAGGCTAGTGTCCTATTTCGCATATTAACAATATCGATTACCTTACAAAGAAGAATCCTTTAACATCCTTAACACTGTTTCCACTAAGGTTACACACAATTTATTGTCGTCACCCAAAAAAATCTAAGAGGTGAAAATCCTTCGTTGCTATTATTATTTGTTTTTATGGATAACGACAGGCGGACCGCGCGGAGTGGACGCCAAGACTGAAAATGACTGTGGGCGGCACGGCACCCGCCCAGCGATCGCGTCACACAATAACGAAATATTTAGGCCATCTAATTTGTTAATAAGATAAAATCTGCCCAACACAATTGTCAATGTTATTTGTTTATTAAATGTATACGTTATGCATACTATTTTCTTTAAAGAATAAAGAAAAATAATCTCTACAAAAATAAAGTGTGTCATAAAATTTAATCTTCCTAGAAAAGTTATGGCTTATATAAGTTGCTAATTTACTTTAATTAAGATAATGAATATGTATATTTGAAAATTAATAAATCAATTAAACAATGAAAATTAGTTTAACGATTTAATCGTAGAGACATATCAAACTTCGTCCGCTATCATGGATAATTTTAATTAAGCCATTATTATTAAGCACTTGGTTATGACAATTTTTTTTCTCTTTATGGCTCTGGCACGGTTTGTGCATTAGCCAGCGTCAAGTATAAGATTTTTATAAATCGCTGTTTTAATTATTTACAGTTTATGAATAATAAAAAACGAAGGAACTAATGGCGACATAACATAAATGATTGAAAACTCATTAAATTTACAAATAAATCAGAATAATTACATAAGGAGAAAAAGAAATCAAAATTATAGTTTAATGTTATTATAATACTATATACATGACAATTATTACTATGCAACGTTATCAATCCATAAATACCAGATGTCGACTTTTATCAAAAACATACAGATCTTGTAAACAATTTCAAAGTCTGTATAATTGTATATGTAACTAGATGTTACCGTGTAAAATCGCATTTAAAAGTTGCAAGTTAAAAATATCTTACCTAGTTCCATGATTTCGTCTTTTATGCTTGACTTGCAGCCGCATATGAAAAAGAGCCGATGAGTAAATCCCGAAGTGATTGACCTGAAAATAACACACGCTCCAACAATTGTTTACGATAGAAATGTTCACGTCTTCACTGTTCTTATTTTGGAAGTTTTAACACACCAATAGATAGAACATAAATTAAATGTGCTTTTGTAAACAATATATTTGTAGAGACATGCAAGTGGAATTCGTTTTTATATAAGGTTTTTGGTTAGTTGTTTTATAAAATAATTGAGTAATAATTCAAATTTGTACCTAATACGACCATCACGAAATCTAAGTATCCGGTATGGTTCAGTTCTTCCTTAAAAAAATTACTTGCTGAAAAAGAAAAAACACGGTAAAGAGGTATCGAATATACAAGAATCCTCGAGACGAAATAGAGTATCACATTATTAGAAAACGTTGTCACAAACTTTATGATGATTGCTGCACTAAATATAAGCGAAATATTGAGGCAAGTATTCCTAATAATCCTAAATGTTTTTGGAGTTTTATTAAAAATAGGAAAGGTGGTCACTCATCGCTTCCCTCTTGCATGAAAATGGACAATGTTACAGCCCAGTCATCACCTGATATTGCTAATCTTTTTTCATATCAATTTTCATCTGTATATACTTGTGATGAATCACTTGTTGGCAGTTCCACTCCAGACGACATTGGCAATGTTGACGGCCTAATGTCCCTTTGTGTTATCTTTGCCCCTAACTATTATTTATAATAGATCTCTTAAAGATGGTGTTTTTCCTGAAGTATGGAAAAGGTCTCGTGTTGTACCTGTGTATAAAAAGGGAGATATCACCGACGTAAATAATTACCGTCCTGTTTGTATTTTATCTTGTTTTTCCAAGCTCTTTGAGTCTGTCCTGTATCCCGTAATCTCCAAATGTTTAGACGGCTGTATCATTGATGAGCAACATGGTTTCAGAAAAGGCCGTTCAATTCAAACGAACCTCATGTCTTTTGTTACTGAATCATGTCGGGAATTAGATCGTGGGTGCCAGATTGATGCCATTTTGATTGACTTTAGCAATGCCTTTGACAAAGTCAGTCACGCGTTACTGATTCAGAAGCTTCGTGGTTATGGAATGGGAGGGAATTTGCTAAACTGGTTTAGGTCCTATCTTCGTAACAGGCCTCAGTCAGTAGTTGTTGGAGGCGCTGAGTCTACTCCCTATATTGCGCGATCTGGTGTACCGCAAAGATCTCATTTGGGACCGTTGCTATTCTTACTATTTGTAAACGACGTTAAAAATCATATAAAGCACTGTAAAGCGTCTCTCTTCGCTGATGATTTAAAAATTTATAAAGTTATTAACACTGTCTGTGATGCTGCTCTAGTTCAAAGTGACCTTAATGGTATACAACATTGGTGCTTTTTAAATGGTAAGATCCTCAATATAAATAAGTGCTTTCATATTAAATACACAAGAATAAAAAAACCACTTGTTACTGTGTATAAGCTTGACGGCGCACCATTGAAGGAGGTTCAGGAGATTCGTGACTTGGGTGTTATTATTGACAAAAAATTAACGTTTACATCGCAGGTCAATAAAGTAGTCACCACATCCGCACGAATGCTTGGATTTCTTAAACGGAATGCAGATTGTTTTGGTTGTACGACTAAAACAATTTTGTACAACGCTCTGGTGCGCAGTCATGTTAAGTTTGGTAGTACAGTAGAACCTCGATAAGATAAAGTCCAAGGGAAACACAAAATATTTTATGTTATAGAGGTTTTACGTTATCAAGGTTCTATGTTAGGTAAAGGTTAATATAGAGGTATGTACATGTTTCTATGTACCCTTGCTCCCATTTTTACTTGAATGCATCAGAAGGATGGAAAATTAAATATGTAATCATATTTATTCACATTACTTACATTACATAAAAATAAAACAACAACTAAAGGTTTAGTCTACTTAAAAAAAATCTGTGATTTTCTTTTGTTTTAAGAAATTCACTGTTTCTAAATCGATTTGATTTTCAATGACAAATAGAGAGGAGAATACATTAACACATTAACTTATAATGCAAGTAAGTCGTTGTCACAAAGCTAACCGCCGCAAAGCTTTGAAGAATTTAGATAAAGCAAACAATAGGTAATGTATTGTTTACGTTAACAATACATAAGTAAACACGTGCAAGCAATAAATACCGAAACCATTTGTTTTGACACTCTTTCAAAATGACTCATTCACAAACAATTTTATGTTATAGAGGTTGTGGAAACATTTCTTTTAGTTACTGAGGGCCTATACAGAGATTATTTATTTAAGTTATAGAGGTTGCGTATTTTAAGTTATAGAGGTTTTGGGCTCTGATGGGAAGGGAACATAGTATTTTTTGAAGTAACAGAGGTTTTTATGTTACCGAGGTTTACGTTATCGAGGTTCTACTGTATTATATGGAATCCACTATATGCGATCCATTCGCAACGCGTTGAAAGCATTCAAAGATCTTTTCCGCGACACCTAGCATTCATAAGCAGAGGATTTTCACATAGACACCCGTACCATCAGCGACTTAAAAAATTTAATATGTTATCTCTTAACAATCGGAGAACTCTAGCCGGTGTTACATTCTTGTATAAATTGCTCAACAACCATTTACAGAACAGTGACCTCTTACAGGAAATCAAATTTGTCGTCCCTTACTCATTCCCTAGGTTTAAAATTAACAATATATTCCAAATTCCATCTGCCAAAACCAACCTAGGAGTTCAGGCACCTCTCGTTCGTATTCTTCGCGATTTCAACCAATAGAACACAGCGTATCCAGAGCTGGATATATTCGGTAGTGGGCTGATCGGTTTTAGAGAAAGCATTGTGGGGTGCCTTTCTAGAACCTAATTTCGCTGTTTTTCTGATGATTTTTCTTTTTTTTTCTGCACAGTTAGTTTTTGAAAATTTTATTTTATGTTTATGTTAAAAAATTGATTTTATTTTAATGTGTGCTTGCATTGTCGTGTGTGTTTTAGTTGTGTTTTTTTTTTATTTCTATTTGATTTTTTTACTGAGAAACTTATGCTTGCATTAATTGTCACACATTTTAGATGTGGGATTTTGTGAAATAGTTGGTGGACTTAGGACTGTGTGTGATGTTGTGGGCTTATAACTAAATAAATAAATAAAATAAATAAATTGAGAAGTAGTAGTTTCTACTGGATAAAATTGCTAATTTCCTAAGATATCTGAAAATTTATAAGTCAGTTTATACGTAGGTAGGCAAAACTAAAATAATTAGGGGGTTTTCGAAGTACCATGAAAAATGCCGCCATTAAGTCGCTCTGTGCTCTAGGTAAACCCTGAAGGCTCGGTTTTCGCGTAGGAGAAACCTTCCAGTTTGGCGAGGCCAAACTCTGAGTTACTTACGCCGATGACGGGCTAATGAAAATAAGAAATTATTCAGACGCAAAACTATATCCAACGGGTAGAAGTTTTCTGGAACCTCACTACGCACTGTAGGTATACCTGTCTAAAGACCCAAAAGCTGTCAATGGTAACGTCGTCACCGATGGAATCGGAAATCAAAAGGTAAAATATCATTGATTACAAAATTATTTTATATTTTTTCTAAAATAACTATGTAAAAGATATTATAATGTGTGTATTGTACCTACATGTATGATTTTGTGAGGTTCATTCAGAACCATTCAATATACATAATATTATGTATATTGTACTTATCAAAACTTAAACAAACCCAATACGTTTAGATTTCTATTTAAATAAAAAAACTTAGATAAGTAACACTATCTACTACTGATAAATCAATAATATTAGTATAATCATCAATGTCTTTATTTCTTTATTAGGAAACAATCGTATACAACATAAAAATATCCGGTCAGTATGTGCTAGTGTTAAAATATATATGTATAATGATAACGCAGCAATATCTGTGTTACTGAAATTACTCTTTATTTTAAAAAAGTTTACGTTTATAAGTGGTTATAATATTAATAAAGATGATTCATTCAAAACATGAAATTCCTCAGGAAGTTCTTATTTTAGTATTGCCAACATAAATTAAATCAAATAATTGCCATTTAACAAAAGCGTTCCATTATACACGTTAATTGTTCATTTTGATTGAAAAGTAAACAATAAATATTGTTTCTCAAGCTATTATATTATTTGTTTCAAAACTAATTTATTATATAAAAAAATATCAGCAGCTTCCAGAAAAAACAACACCAAAATGTAAAATTATATATTATTCTGCAAACCGTAAGTGTAGCGTCAAATGCGTCAAATGAATTCGATAATTCCAATATTATGACTTTGACATTTTAAATTGATAAATTCCATCTGCCCGAATGTTCAGCTATAAGTTTGTCCGTCCGAGATTACTGATTAGCCACTCCTATCTTGGCAATACTTAATTAGTTTTAATTTATGACCATTTAAGCAAGAAATGTAGTTTTGTGTGGTTTAATGTGATTATGGTTCTTGTGTTTTTATTGTTACGGATCCAAAAGAATACATAATGACGGGACGCTCGGGCCGAGGTGTTTTTGGGAAGCTGTTCTCAAAGAAACAACTTAATAAGGATGAAAGGGTTCAAGAAATCGGCATGCCGACCAATGTGAAACAACACATACACGTTAGTATGAATTCTGAAACCGGAATGTTAGAGGGTTTACCTGCATCATGGCTGAGACAGCTGAATGCACAAATCTCGCCAGCCGAACAAAGCGAAAACCCGAATGCGGCTATACAAGCTGTTGCCTTTCACAATTTCCACGTCCTAAAAAAAGAACAAGCCGAAAAAGAACCATGCAAACCTATCATAACAGAAGAAGCTATCACAAAAGAAGGAATAGAAATAAAGAAGTTTATAGCCAAAAAAAATGCTCACCAAAGTCAAGATTCAGATATTTCAATAGGCCAAAGTAGTGAAGAGGATGTTGGAAGTAGTACAGACACATTATCACAGAGACAAACCATGCCTGCAGCTCCTACCAAGAATAGTATAAAGAAAAAGGATGCTGTGATGGATTTAACAGCCGTGGTCCAAGACCTTACTCTTATAGGTACAGAACCTGAAGAGAGTCCAATTCTTAGGAAAAAAGAATTAATAAATGCAGCAATGAGTGATGAGGAAATTTATGAGGAACTAAGAAGGATTTGTAATAAGGATGATCCATATGTAAGATTTGAAAGAGTCAAACAACTTGGTGCTGGAGCTTCAGGTAAATATTTGATAAGATGTTTCATGTGTTATAGATTATATAACTATGTTTTATTAATATTATGTTATTTGTATACACTCTTTACATCTATAACTCAAATTCTCTTAAAGAATTGTCTTAAAAATAACAACCTTATTAATATAATATAATATTTTCTATGATTTAGAATTTTCATTTAAATTTAATAATATTTTATATTTGCTATATATTTTCTTATATTTAAATGTAGCTTCAGTAATAAAATATATAACTATATATTTTATTACTGAAGCATTGTATAAATAACTATTTATACAATGTAAATTACATGAACACAAAAAAATCTAATATCCTGTCTTTGTTAAGATCAAAATTCACAAAACCTTGACTAAAGATTTGTTCGCATAATTTTAACTTTACAATGTGGATTTTATAATGTTCACAAAATTAGTTTTTGTGCCATTTAAACTGCTTTCCTAATTATGTAATCTTAATAACTCCACTCTCTTAAGGAAGTTAAACATATTAAAGACCTTAATCAAAGGCAACAGTTTTGCATGTCACAAAAAATGCATACTAAATTTTTCAAATTGTTCTGTCAAGTAGGAACATAATATCTATTATCTTATCATACATGACCTTGATTGTGATTAAACATTGTATTGGCTTTTCGTACATATGGATGAAGTGTTCTTTTACTGATGTTTACAGTACTGTCTTTTCAGTTTATACAAAAGTTATCAACAGTAAAAAATAAGGCTGCATTGTTTATGGAAAAATATTGTTTTCATGGTCATTATAAACAAGCGCTTACAAGTCTTAAAGAATGTTTAATGTGTTGTAATTAAGATAAAATCTAATTTATCTTGGTTACAAATCAACACAAGCTTAGTGTAGGTTCAATAAAATTAATAACAACATAACATTTATTGTCTTTAAAATATTGTAACTCTTATTTTACAGAATAAAGTTCTCAGCCTCTTTATTAGCCTGATGATATACCCATACCCTGATATGATAGAGATGCCATAAGTTTGGCTTCTAAAAATTTCTAATTAAAAAGTCCTGAATCCAAAAAAGATGTATTTCTTTTTCTACACCATACATTTCAGTTATAAATGGATTATAGAGTATAATTATTGGTGTTTTTGAAATTACATAACTAAAAATTCTTACCTCAATTACTATTGTATGTCAAAAGCTTCAATGGAGTTTTACAATCTCTTAATTGTTTTTGACTTTGAGGTGATATTAACCCTAAAAAGCATGTCTCATGACATCAAGAAGCCTTCATAGGCATATTATTAAAACCTACTAATTAAAAAAAACATTTGCAGGTGTGGTGTTTGTTGCTATAGACAGCAAAGACAATTCAAGAGTGGCCATCAAAGATATTGATCTAACTAAACAAACTAAAAAGGATCTTATTCTTAATGAAATCAATGTTCTAAAGGGCTTCAATCACAAAAATTTAGTGAACTTCCTTGATTCTTTTTTAAGCTATGACCACTTATGGGTTGCTATGGAACTATTAGATGGAGGCTCATTAACAGATGTAGTCACGGAAGTGGTAATGAAAGAAGGCCAAATAGCTGCAGTTTGCCGTGAAACCCTCCAAGCTATTGCATTCCTGCATTCAAAAGGCACTATTCACAGAGACATTAAATCTGACAATGTTCTTTTGGGTATGGATGGCACTGTCAAAGTAACCGATTTTGGATTTTGTGCCAACATAGTCGGAGACGAGAAAAGACAGACAATGGTTGGAACTCCATATTGGATGGCACCAGAGGTTGTCAAAAGAAAGCAATATGGAAAGAAAGTGGATGTTTGGTCCCTGGGAATAATGGCAATTGAGATGATTGAAGGTGAACCTCCATACATGAAGGAAACTCCATTGAGAGCTCTATACTTTATAGCTGCGGTTGGCAGACCAAAGATACCCAGGTGGGATAAACTTTCACCTGCCTTCCAAGACTTCTTGGATAAATGTTTGCAAGTGGATGCTGATAACAGAGCAACAGCGGAAGAACTGTTAGAGCATCCATTCCTTGATTGTGCCATGGAATTACGAACGTTGACGCCACTCATAAAAGCCGCGCAAAGGATCCTTCACAAGAATTACGACTGAATATTTCAGACTGGTAAAATAATTTTATACTGATTATACTATGCAATAAATTTATATGCCATTTTTGATGTTCTTACGAAGAGTAGCCGTTTCATATTTATAATATTAGAAGTTGCGTGATGGAGATGAAACATTTCGTCCAAATTTTCAGTGCCAAGAAAAATAGATTGAATATTTTTCTGAGTCATTAGAATGTATTGGTTAAGTAAGGCTACAAAAGTACTACTGGAGACGTAACGACAAAATACGACGAGATAAGGATAAAACTGTCAGGCATTGTATTTTAGTTATGTCCACAAAGCACTATTAGGTATCTGACTATAGATATGTTTAAAATATTCATACTTGATCATGTTCAAAAGTCAATGTACACAAGAAACATCGTTTAGTTAAGGTATGTAAATGCTTCATGTTAAATATGTGCCGAGTTTGTCTTATCTTTGCTTTAGTAGATTTATTGTATCCAAAAATAATGATAACAAACCATTTAATTTCCTAGATTAAGATAATTATTATGTAATGTTAAGGGTTTTTTCACAAATAGGTACATATAGAATTATGCTTTTAGTTACTTAAAGATTATCGTCCAGGATTTAAACGATTTTATTACTGGCTGTTTCAGAAGCCCTCTTGTTAAATTGAACTATTATTTTGTATTTTCTTATGAAAAGTACATTATTGATTCAAGGAAAATACTCAGGAGCGTTAATAACTTTCTTGACATTCTTATTTTTCTATTGCATTTAAATGAGGTATAAAAAATCTAGAGCTATCTGCCTAATGAATTCTCGGTATTACTTAATTTGTTTACGTTTTTGTGATAATAATATTACAACATGCATCACACAATCACACAGAAAAGCGTGTTGTACTCGAAACTATTCTTAACCAATTCGTTCCTTTTAACAGGATAATTGGTGTTCTATTGTATTTTATGTGTGACGTCATCACACACGGAATTGATTTCACCAATATTCAGATATCCTTACACGTACGTACGTAGTGTTGAATTTCAAACAAGTGTTTTCGGATGCTTGAGTGTAAATTTTTATATCGACTCTACTATATGAATAAAAGAAAACGGTATTAAATGAAAAAAAAGGTAAATTATTTTCATATTCCATGCATTTTTCATACATTCCTGACAATCTGACTATATTTTTATTGACTTTTATTCTATTTCTAAGCTTTATACTATATACTCTTATCAATAACGCAATATTTTTTGTAACTATACTACTATAAATGCCGAAGATTCACATTTTTAAAATCTTTTATTTTAGCCATATTCTCCATGCGTATGCATTTCATTTTTGTGATTCAATAGATTAATATGTACTATATTTCTTTAGTCCTGTTAATTTAAATATCTTCTAATTGGTAGGACAAGTAATTTTGCAGGACTAAAGATCTAGTTTTTCTTCCACAGTATTGTTTGTGTATTATTTGTATGAAGCAATATTATTATCGTGGCCATTTTACTATTTAAGATGAAACTGAATCGTCATACCAAGATGTTTAACAATAAGTTGTAGAGGATAGTCGTCAGGCATAAATAATGAGAAATATTTTTTGTATTATTGTTGTATTAAATTCAAATTATAGTTTTTCGTATTGTCTTATTCAGAAATTCGTCAGTCAAGCTTTCTAGATTTAAGGTTATGTGGTATAATGGTTATTGTGAAGTCATGTAGGACCAAGAGTGCCTGCTTCTTCATAGACAGACGGAGATGAAAAATTATATTTTAAAAATTATGGATTTCAGTAGTTTTAATTTAGATTTTATTGAATACCGAATTAAACAAAAACTGTTCGATGTGGACAATATGAATTGGTACATGTAAGAATAATTTAAGTCGTATAAATCTCAGCAAAGAAGTTGGCCAGTCATAAATCGATTTTAGGTTTTTCACTAAAGGTATATGCGAACATTCCCCCACCACACAAAACCCGGCCACGTTACCTGCTGATATTTATACAGACTACCTTCAAGACGGTATTATTGGTAAAAAAAATGCTCAAATTATTAAAAAATTAACTGTAATTATTCATCTCGGTCTGTATTATTTTAGCATTTGCTGTCGCACAACGAATTGCATTATTGTATTAAAAGCTATACTGCATAGTTGTAAGGATAACATATACACCAATGACACTTTTTGAACATTTTATTAATAGTTGCCTATTAAATTATTTTTATAAACACATGTTTTCTTTCACTATTATACGACTCCTGTATCCTTGTTTTAAGAAATTAATTCCAATATTTTATACTTCTGATTCAAGTTCTATAGCGAGATATTTATAGCTTTAGGTCACTTAATGATGAAATCAAAATTGCGAGTCAAGTTTTTTATTTCTTACTAAGTACGTTTAAAATGTGTAACTTCTTACTAAAATGGCTCTAATTAGAATAGGGACATTAGTATATATAGAACAAAAGTAAGTTTCGTTTCTGTTAAACTTCGCCGGATGCAACTGAAAGAAAAACAATTATTACTTTGATTAAAAAAAATTTAATAACATGATAACTGAGATCAAATCACTCTCACTGTTTTAATACTAACTACGTTGTAGTTTAATAGAAAATCGCTATATGTTGTTCGTATAATTATGGGAATTTTATTCAATCACTTGGCAGAATTTTTCTACAATCCAAATAATTTTCTGCACTTGATTTATAATATTTCGACGCACATTTAGTCTCATCAATTGCGTTCGAACTTTGGCTGGAAACTACATATTGATAGATATCGTGAAATAAGCTTCACGTCTTATTTGGCGCGCGTCTTATCAAACGGGAGTCTTATTTGGCGCGAAGATTCGACTTTGAATCGGAGGGTCAGCCCAATAAAATCGATTTAGAAAGCTTATCCCTACTAAATAAAAAAATAAACATCCAGACTTCTGAAGCCATGAAACATACTGGATATTAGCGCCACTTTATGTAAGTAAAATCAAGTCTAGTTTGATGTATACATACTGTCAATCGGAACTCCACTGTCCTCTGTAAATCCTTCAACACACTCGGGACAAATGGTTGTGTCGCATGGATTCGGTGTAGATGTTGGGAAAGCAGGCGTCAGCTCCACGGGTGGTGGCTTCAAAATATTATATAGCACAGTTAAATAGATTTTAGTAATAGTATTTACAAAAAAATATTGATTTTTTTATAAAAGTGTTGAATAACTATAGATTTTGGCTAACGTGAATATGCTTGACAGGGAAATATGTAGGTTACCAGGAAATTATTGGCTTTTCGTAATTAATTTCCATATGTATTTTTATGACTAATAGCTTTGGTCCTTGGTCATTAAATGACTACAAATATATGTGACCTAGATTAGAATTTTAGTATTATAAGTATAGTTATTTTTTAATTAGATTTTTTTCCTTAGACCTATACCAGCTGTATAAAAAAAATTATATCTTGGTACGTACCTCAAGCCTATATAAGTATGATAAACGGCATGGATCCCAAGTTGTACACAGGGTGGCATTGTGCATCATATCTTTACGTGGCTCGTCGCCAAAGTAATCGAAGGTAATAACAACATTATTGTCAATCGCACATATATTTAAAAATTCGTCGACTGACACCTGGATATTTAGAGAATAAATTGAAATAGATTTTCGTCCGTAGATAAGATCATTTGAGTACAATATCCTAACACCAGCCAATGATGAACTGATTAATAAAATCGTTAATTGATTTGCAGAGTAAGGGGCAGGAAGTATTGATGCAAAGTTTTTTCATTGGCGGACATTAGAAGAGTAAAGAGAAGAGTCTTAATAACATGTATTCATACGTTAATTTGGATTTTATTGTAATCACCGGAAAATAGAGTGATTGTTTAAATTTTTATTTAGTGTGTACTGTTTAATGCCACCACTGAAAATCAGTGTTGCTGCACTGCAAAATGCTTTTATTCTGTTTTTTTTAACTTGTGCCCAAGGTAAATTTTTCTAGTGCTATATATTCTTTGATTGTTCTTCGTGCTTTCGTAACTAAAGTTTAAGTCTACAAATGTGCGCGTAACTATGACTTAAGAATACTGACTTTTGTTTTATTTCCACAATCTATTGTGCCGTTTTGGAAATAATTATTTTCCCTTTCCCCATTGCCAAGACAAAACATCCAACCTTCATGAAAGGAATACTCTATGGGCGCAACCTCTGCTTCTATGCATGGATCGACTGATACGGGAATTGATTGTTTAGAATAAGTACATTTTCTTTCATGCATATTGGCCTGGACTCGATAAGCATCCAAATCAGGTTCAGATCCTTCCGGGCATTTGTAGTAATTACCTGTAATATTGAGGTTGATTAAACAGAAGCTAAGGCCAAGAGGAAAGGTACGTAAATATTTTTTTAGCAAGGACCCAAATAAGAAGAATGTGGAAAATAAGTTTATAATTTACTGTACGCACTCAGACAAAAATTAATTTAAGGAAACCACCATTTGATACTTTTTGATTTTAAAAAAGAACTTACCATTCTGTATGATATAAGTAGTTTTTTTAGAAGCACTAATAACAGTACGAACTGTGAGTCCATTCCCGCCACTCTTGATATTCTCCATAAGCACTTCTTGTGCAGCTCTTTGCTCCCGAGACCACTTCGCTGCCTCTTCAGCAAGGATTTGACGACTTACTTTACCTTCAGATTGCAATGACTGAAATCATAAATATTATTGCGACAAACAAATTACTAAATATACTTGTGGTTTATTAATTTAATGCATTTAAACATTGTGTTTGACTGCCATCGGAGATTGATTGATAAAGTAATTTCACTATTGGAGAAACGGACCTCGGATATCTACTATACGATATAGCAATGTTTTTTTTTTATTTACATAAGGCAGTAACATATTTTACTCAGGCAATTTATAAGAAAAGATTATATAGCAAAAGTAACGAAATATTAATTAGTTTTTATAATTGTTAAAACTTTATCTTCTATTGATAATTAACAATTACTTGAGGAGGATTTTCCATAATAACGTGTGGTCTGCCGAGTGTATGTTGCCAAATCAATTGAGCAGCAACTTTATGTTTCGTACTGTGATGAAGAGGCTGAATCTGGAGTATGCCGTACCACGCTAGCTCTCGGTAGACGCTATCAGGAAGGTAGCCTGTCTAAAGTAAGTTTTATTATGATAAGTTGTATCTAATATCTTTGAAGAGACGACGGCGTTTTACATTGCCAATACATTTATTTATATTGTTACATTCTTAAAATTGTTCCAATTTAGTTGTTCACGCTTAATAACTGATCATCGATTTTTAATACGTTTAAAACTCAAAAAATATATTTTCGTTATCTTCAACGACACGATGAGTAGTTAAGGGACTATTAACCATAACCTCTATCGAAGTAAGTTGATGTATCTAAACTCTTTCTAAATCATCGTAGCTGTCTCTTTTATTTTATTTTATTTTATAATCTTAGCTTATCATTAGGCATTGGTCACACGTATATAAAAAATTGTTTACTTACTGGCATAAAGTCCATATGCCACTGAAAAAATAAAATCATAAGTTAAATAAAGTGTAATAAAAAAAAATACGTATGTTAACAAAAATATTAAACCTCTTCTTCAGGTTGATCCGTTGGCATCAAATCTGAAAATAAATTACAAAAATCGTAAATAGTAGATTATCAATTTTATTTTAATTAAATGGAATAAATTTGGTAAGATGAGTTCTTATTGCTTCACTTATGAAACGTGGATTCAAATCCGAATAAATAATACGTTACAATTTGCTTGAGCAGATAATGTACACACAATTACTGATTTAAATTGATGATAAAAGTTCGGTGGAGGCGGATCAAGAGGCGTTTCTAACAATAAACATACCTTCATAATCTTGCGTATTTACGATGGTAGCCTAAAACATTAGATCCAACTACATATTTGTACTATTCAAAAATAAATTATTAACTTATTATACGTAGCAAATTAAACTAAAACCAACCATTAAATAAATTGCATAATACCCAACTTTTATTGTTCTTTTCGCCATTTTTAATACCGTTGTATTTCAAACAGCTAGTAGTTTCTCAATACGCAAACAAGTTATTATTTTTATCTAATCGTTTGCTTGTTATAGTTTTTCAACTAACCAATTAATCATTTTATTTATAAATATCGTCATGCGGTGTTGATTATGTATTTCTATTGTGAATAAAACGTCTTAAATCTAATCATGGGCCACAGAGACATTGCGTAGTACCTGTAGTCTTGTATGTCTTATCGTTTATTTGAAACATTGATTGGTATTTTTTAAACCGTTCAAGAGTAAAGGAATTCTTAAAATCTAATAATTCTAATCTAGCCGTACGAAATATAAAAATAATTTTCTCATGTAAAATGTAGTTTTATCATTATATTAGATTTAAAAAATTGTTGTGTCTTGACACGGGGCAGCCACAATCACACACTAGAAGGACAGCCGTTAGCTCCTAATGGCTGTATACAGTGTTCTTTCCACATAACACCTACAGACAGGACGAGTTTAACTTCTTTCTTTTTTCTGGCTTTCTAGGAGCGACGCTTTCTATTCTGTCTTAATAAATTTAATTGTTTTTTTGCAAAATTCCCTTAACAATAATATAAGTTCTACTATTCAAGCACCGACGCCTGAATTGTATGGTGTAATAAACACTTATATTATTTATATTAATATACATATAATAAACACTTAACTACCATATTAAACACATGTACAGAAATATGAGGTACGAGTATGTAATGAGTAGCGAGAAAGTGGTATTTGAAATATAAATATTAAATATTTAATTATATATCTATCAAAATTATATTTTTACAACCGTACTCTCTGATGCACTATACTTGATGTAGTTAAGCTTGTGTGTTGGTAAGTACCACTTCTACTTCTTGTACCGGAAGCATAAGTAGCTACGTAAAGCCAAATAGTTTTCGAATAGTAGTAAGGGTAGATTTTTGTATGAAATGGTTAAGTGCCACGTGAATGTAGTGCAGTGTGAGGTAGCAAAATCAGTTTTAAAATGTTTCACATAATCGTGAGTTCGTGATTTGATATCGTTAAAAGAAATAGAAGCCGCAAAACGGTTTAAGGTTGATGACTACCTTGTTGCTCCAATTATCCAGAAAGCTGGAGATCGATTCACGTAGCTACGGGAGCCCATAGGCTAGAAGCTTCGAGAGAAGCGCTTTATACCAGCCGAAGGAAAGCTTTCACTATATCGCTACCGCTAGCGGATAGTTTGGATGAGGGGGAGGAGGGGGAGGCCCTTACATTCAATTGCCTCTGCCTATCTATGCGTAAGATTGGATTGGTATTTGGATGTATTTCTGATTGTACTAGTAAGAACTACATCCAAATAATCCAATGATTCCAACACCATTCCAAAACTAAGTGCTCAAGGGAATAGTTAATGCTCCCTGGTACATTCGCAATTACGAACTCCATAGGGAATCGTTAATGTAGAGAACGTCGCCGGAATTATTAAATATTGCTGGAGCCCACGAACAAAGGCTCAACCAGAACGTAAAGGTCGGGGCTATTCAACTTCTTGACACCACAGGCCTAGTGAGAAGATTAAAAAGGACAACACCATTCGAATTATCGAATTAGAGTTGGTGCACGTGAGTCTTGAGTGCTAAATAGTGGTAATTGAAAAAATTGTACACAAGAATAGTCTTCCCCTTAATAGAGACTGTAAGTAGTGATATTGGACACTTATGTTAAATATCCTTTTATATATTATTAGTTAATAGGCTTATAATTAAATCACTTATTAGTCTTAAGTTAGGCTAGATCTTCATTTTCAATGCTGTAAAAAGACAATTTATTTTAAAAAAAGATCGTGATTTACCTGACGTTTGGTCACGTGACCATTTTTAAAATCGTTTAGCGTTAGTGGGTCACGCCTGTCGCAAAGCTTGTTTGTCTGGAGACAGGAGAAGGCTTCTAGTTCTACAACGACATGCCCTCGAGAACGATTGGCGAGGGGATTAAAAATACTAGTCTGTGTTGTGTTTTCTCCAATCTGCAGAGTGCTCAGTGCAGTGTGCAGAATCGAATCAGTCATTGATCGGTCATAAAATCCCAAAAAAAAAAAAAAGTCATTGATCGTGGCTCGTGCTAATATAATTGTTTTTATTTACAATTAACATTAAATTGGTTTTCGTAATAAAAACCACTACTCATAACAGAAATAAAATATGAATACACTTGACAAACAATTGGCAGATTTACGAATATATGCAAATGAGCTAGATGCAAAGTTACAGGATGATATTAATACAACGAAAAGAAAACCGTCTATTCCACCCAAAAAATCTAAACCTCCACTGCCGCAAATACCTCAAAGTTATTCCGTAAAGTCTGCGTGTGAGCCCTCCTATTCATCACGACTGGAATCTGGAAGCCGTACCAGTTCTACATACTCAAATCTGGTACCAGTCAAGAGTTGTATTGTGAGAAATTCAGCTAGAGGCAGAAGTGGAGACGTGCTACTATACAGTAACTTAGTGCCTCCTGGCGGTGTGAGTCATGTTTATACTAATGTGCCAATACAACGAAATGCCGAAAACTTTTACGATAGAGATGCAAGATCAGAAGTGTCCAGAATCAGTGATGTGGGAATCCAGTCAAATTATAGCGAGTTACGACGCCCTGGATCCGCTTATCCACCATCATCTGCATCAGTAAACGCACAAGATTTTTCTACTTACGGTGGATCACAGACTTCATCTACATATGAATCATTGTATGAGCCTATTAATCCTCGACCCTGCAGCCAACTATCAGGCACATCACTGTATGGAGGTTATGTTGGTACTACAATAGAATCCACCCCAGAACCAGATGAAGCCTTGTATTGTGGCAACTGTTATTGTTGTGGTGAAAAAATTATGGGAGAGACAACTGGGTGTACTGCTATGGAAAGAATATATCACATTAAATGCTTTTGTTGCCAGCAGTGTGGAATCAATCTACAGGTTTGTTAATTTTCTATTTATATTCATTTTAAAAGGAATATACTATCCATTTAATTATATGGAACCAACATTTAAATTGATAGTGTATATGGACCATATAAATGGACATGATTAAATTGGTACAATTAATAAAGTTGTGTCTTTATTTTAGGGAAGACCCTTTTATGCTGTACAAGGAAAAGCTCTCTGTGAAAGAGATTATCTGGAGACCCTAGAGAAATGCTGTGTTTGTGGTGATCCTATTTTGGATCGCATTCTAAGAGCTACTGGCAAGCCATACCATCCTCGCTGCTTCACTTGTGTTGTATGCCAAAAGAGCTTAGATGGCATACCATTTACTGTGGATGCAGTTAATAGAATTCATTGCATTGAAGACTTCCATAAAAGGTATATATTGTGTGTAGATTCGAAGGAACTACTAAACTTGCAACCTTAGTTTATTTATTGATCATGAGTGGTAAAACATTCTACATGCATTTTGTCTTAAAACTTCTACTATAGTATTAGTCCACAAAAAAAGGGACAGTATATATGTGTAACAGACACATATTGGCCCCATGACCTATAAAGTTTTAACAAAGACAAAGAAAAAAAAGGAGTAACTCGTAACTATTACACACCACACACTACACTACTTTTTATAATTAATGGATCTAAATGTACCACTTTCTTTGCAAATAAAAAATTTATTTATTTATATATTTACAATACAATCTTAGAACAATCTTTAAGGCTTTCTTTCTTCTTCTTCGGTCTTAATGATAATGTACACAATTTTGATGTTAAATTATAATATTCCATCAGATATGCACCACGCTGCGCGCGCTGTCGGGAGCCCATTGTTCCAGAAGGTGGAGCAGAAGAAACAGTACGAATTGTTGCTTTGGACAAGAGTTTTCATATTGCATGCTACTCCTGTGAAGATTGTGGGTCATCACTTTGCTCAAGGGAAGAAGGTCGTGGCTGCTATCCCCTAGATGATCACCTATATTGTAAGGAATGTAATGCTAGACGCATACAAGATCTTTCAAGAAATATTAACTAGACTGAATTTGTATTAAGATTTTGTTATTGAATTTTTTGTGACCATTTTACAAATACCAGTAAGAACTGGCCAAAGATCAAATCCTCAAAACAGCCATAGCAGGGTTTGAGGATTTTAAAATACTTGTTGAATGAAGTCAACATTTTTAATTTAACCATGTGATAAAGATTTATCAGTTTTTGAGGTGTATACTTTATGTAATTCTCTGGTTTTCATTGTTTAAACATACAACTCTTATTGCATAATAGTTTAAAAAATTTACAATATAAATTTAAAAAAATTATGAATCATCTGTTAAATGTTCCCTTCAGTTGTTCTTTATATCATTGGCATAAAAACTTTTATTGTATTTAGTTTGATAGTGATTTAAATACATGTCATGACATGATTTCACCATCAAAAGCATTAAAGCATCTCTAGTGTTAATGAAGCATTCCATGTAGTAAGTAATATAAATGTATTTAAGGCTGTGTAAGAAAAGCACCATTTTTCAGTATTATTTGCAAATGATGTTGTGTGATTAAGTATTAGGTAATTTTATATATTCCAAGTATTCATAAGTAATATTTATATTAATATTGTAAATAAGACAAAGTGAAATCTTAAGCAGGCCAAAATAGGCCAGGCTTGTACTCTTTGGCACCGCCTATATAATATGCAACTTTTATGTGCGCTCTTCATTACTGCAATATTAATACTAAATGTTGTAAAATTACTTTAACTATACATATTCCCCCTATATTTAAATGTGCCATGTTTTAATTTTAATAATTAGGTTGTGTAAACTTTTTTAAGAATTTTATTGAAATGTACTTAATTATTGATTGCATTTTTTTAATATTTTTAAGTGATAGTTTTGAGTCATGTGTATGAATTATATTGTTTTAGAAAATTTATCAAATTAGAAATTTTATTGAGCAAATAAATCATAATAAATTTTCATAAAATTTCTTGTTAATTTAAACATAAAAATATTAGAGCAGAAAATATAAAGTACCTTTTTATATAACATTATGTATTTAGAAAAAAAAAATCTAAACTTATATATGGTTTAAAATTAAATTATACCACTATATCTATCTAGTTAATGTTGTCTAATAAATTTTCTGCCTGATTGTAGTTGCAAAAGAGTGTTTTATTTGTTTTAATTTGTAATCTTCATTATATTAAAAAATATATAAGAATTAAGTTTTTATTCTGCATACTAAACATATACAACATTTTTAAGCATATTTCTTCAATACATTCCAATCCTTAACTTATTTCTAATAACAGAAGACTTTGGCTTCTTTAAACAGTTTTAGGGGATTAAAAATAACATGTACACATCACCTTTTTACAAATAAACTACACAAAAATGCAAAATTGACTGGAAAAAACTGCTTTTAAATATTTACAAACCAAATCATACCAATGGCATCAAAAAAGAAAATAGTCCCCTTTTTCTGTATGTATTGAAGACTGTTAGGATTTATCTACATAGGTGAAGGCTATTTACAAATGTATCAAAATAAATGTATGTATGTACAAAACATCGAAGTAATTGATGCGTCCGAAAAAATCGGAACTGAAAACTCTTTTAGAGATTCAAATTATTGTAACCAGTCTATAGTTGCCTCCAGTGCCCGCTCAAATATTTACATTCGCTTAGCGGTTCGGGCGCTTACAACTTAAACTACAATTATAATTAGTACTTGAAACTATAATACTTTACAATCATCTATTTTATCAATCATTAAACAACGCATATGTACTGTACAGATAATAAATTTCTAAGGATTTAATTTATGACAATAAAACAGCTTGACTGGATAAATTCATATGCAAAACTTACAATAATTTAAAATGACAATTTTGCTATATCAAAAATAACACTGGTTCTAAGGAATGTAATGGGTGTTGGCTTTTTTTAATACATTAGCTACTCACAGATTAATGACAATAGCAACAAATATAGTGTGAAAAAATATATATATTCCTTTTTCATCATCAGTATAAAAATAACTAAAACCAGAAAATTCACATTGTTCACAGTAGTCTAGTAAGGTTTTGATATAATGAATTATTATTAATTAAATGTTGCATTCAAAACACAAATGTCAATGTATCTGTATGTTAAGGGTGATGCGAAAATAAATTACTGAGAATAGGTCTCAAAATGGTAGAAACTTCTCTTACCACTGTTATCTTAATTTTTTAGTTTCTAACTGCAGCCAAAATCTTAATATACAGGATATAATATTAAAATTTTGGCTGCAGTAATCATCATCATACAGACAACAAAGCAGGCAATAATGTGTAGTTTGGGTATAGGCATTGCATATAAGTAAATTTCTCTACACCCTTAAATCAAAAATAATTTAATATACTTAGATGACAAAAAACTTTTTATTACACAGAGTTACAAATTACTACGCATCTTAGTACATTTACAAGATGAAAAGTCACAATACTTTTATTTTTAATTTATACATGGCTTGTGAAACTAAATATTTTTTTCAAGACATGAAATAGCTCCTGGAAGCAAACCAGGAATATGTGTACATAACATTTGTAACTAAGTGCCGTAAGCTTAACATGTCATCCAGCAAAATGTTAATTAATTAAAATTTATCAGACCTCTAATTAATCAAATAAAATCAGCAAAATACCGCGTGAACCTTTTTTAACTATATATAAAGTAACAAATTTTTGTCTAGAATCATCTTAGTGATTTTGATATTTAATGCCATTGACAGACTACTTTGTACTTTCCAGTAAACCCAAAATAGGTGTGACCACTAATTCTACACCATGTTTTAAAAGATTTATTTTTACTTTAAACTACAGTTGTGTAAAACAAGTTCAGATACCTCTTAAAACAACCAAATCCAGTTAAAAGAACTATAAAAACTTATTTACTTATGACGTATTCAGCACGCTCAAAACAAGGCAATAGCTTAATTGCTCAAATGGATTTGTTTCGGATCCTTAGAAACTGAAGCAAGTCGAGAATTACTTTAGTATACTTTTCTTACGCTCCGATTTCTCCGCACTCGGATTCCATTCTGCATCATCGGGGTCATCCCCTTCGTACATAAGTAGGGATGCTGGTGATAATGTGCTGGAATCTTCCAATTCTTCTTCCTGGGGTGACGGAATTGGAGATGGACTACAGCTGGGCTGGTATGACTCGGGCATGAAAGATAACATGTCCTGGTAAACTTCGTCTTGTAGGGGGAAATTCCGTGGTGTATATGGGTTCTCAGCCTGTAAGTTTATATTATCTTATTTCAGAATTTTAAATAATCACTTCAGAACATCATTTAACTGACACAGCTTATAGTACTTATAAACATTCTACGTTTGGTTTTAACGCGAATACATTATGATAAATATACTACTTCTTAAAGGCACATTTAAACGCAAACTTATTACTTCACTTAAACAACTCGATGTTTCGTTAAAGACTAAATATTTGACATTTTTAATAATGTTTACTATAATTGACAAACGGCACAATGATTTTTGATTGAATGATTTCACGTCCAAATAAATATCTTCGTAATAAAAAAAATTACTATGTCATGAAATTAAAAATTACCTCGCTGCTTTGTTGGTTGTTTTGTATTATTATGTTTGGCTGTGGTTTCTGTATATGATTTTGTACAGTTACTGGGTCTACGGGGGGTTCAGCATTATTCCTTCTCGACCGCTGTTTGCGTAGAAATCGGTTCCTCTCTTGGGTTTCAGCACGGGCGTGTCGCTGATATAGTGACATTTCAGATACATCTTCTTCCTGAAATATAATTTTCATCATAAATATACATCAGTACATTAACTGTGTTTAGTATAGTTCTACTGTGCGATTGTTTGTTTTATACAAAAATATTTACGCAGACTAAGTTTCCATCCTTTTCCTTAATCTAAAGTACGACGTTGATGTGATGGCAAGGACTTAGTCATTTGTGTATTAATATCTAAGAAGATGCTAAACTAAGTTTACTTTCTAATTTAGTGTTAGTGTGACGTTAATATACAAAAAAATTAACTACCTCACTTCCGTCTACCGACATACGATTGGAATTGTTAATCCCATTATTCAATTTAGGTCTTGATATATCCTTTATTCGCCATCTGAAAACATTTTCAATATTAACTTTTAGTCTTGCATATAAATATTTATATTATTATTTAACGCCTTTCATCTCTGAACTTACCAAATATGTTAAGTTTACACCATTAAAAACACTTTGATTAATAGCTACATATGCCTAGTTACCATTAATACTTTTAATTACATACTGAGAGATACAATACAATTATAGGGGGGATATATTGTTTATTAATATTTAAATGTAATGAAGTATGATAATGTAGTGTGGGTTAAAAATATGATACATCATGTTACGGTTCGGTTTTATTAGTAGAACAGTCTGGAATACTAATTCTAGTCCATAATTTAATACACAATAATATAAAGAAATAACAATGAATATTATTTAATTAAAATATTAATTATCTACAAAATAATCATTATTAGAGCAACAGAGGATGTCGTAATTCTATATGGGCGTACAAAATACTTACTTAGGCGTTAGAATCTCCTTATACGTGAGTATTTCAGGCCGTGTGTTAGCAGCGATGCTTTGAGGTATCACGATGTTATCGATATCGAACGACTGCCGCCTCCAGCCGCGCGATTCTGTGCTTGCCCGACCACGCCCACTGGGAAAATAACCTTAATTATAGATTGTATGAATGTTTCGGTAGATGGTAAAACTTTAACAGAGTTTTGAAATTCGACGCAACATACTTTTTGGTATTAAATTAAAATTAGACAAATAGTAATATACATCACTTTATACTATAATAAGCAAATAACAAAATTATTAGTACCGTTCTTGTCCAGATGTCGAAGTATCGTCGTCACGATCACGCTCTTTAACTTTGCGGGATAGCGGCGGTCTGCCTCGTTTCAATCCTGAAATATACGGCATATAATGTATATTATGTTATTTACTCGAGCTAGACTGACTGTGTTACATTGATAATTTAATCATCATTATTGTTTAGGCAATAATCAAACTCAAGAAACTCTATGTGCTTCCAAGTTCATAATTACTACTTAGCAGCTGCCTACTATTGAATATCTATTTTAAATACTTTTAAACAATCTGCATTTTTACTAGTAGAAATATGCAGGGATAATGGATAGATTCGTTCTTACTATCTAGTGGTCAGTAAATCGATTTTTAAGTAATTTGTTTTCTTTTAAATTAAGGATATCTAAATCTACTAACTGGTAGGATGTCGTTTGGTAGTCGTCGAAGTTGCCTGTGTGGGCTGCGAAGCTTGGATCGTTTGTTTCGTGAGAGATGAATTATGCGCGCCACGATAGGACTTGATGCGAGACCGGAACCACGGACGAGACGTGAGCGCGCTCATGTGAATGGATGGCGGCACATCTGAAAATGTAACTCATAATAATTATAAATGGGAAAACAACTGCCTGTCTTATTATCTACCTTAAGCTGGATAAAGGATACAAAAGACGGTGTAAATATAAGCAATATATACTAACCTAACTTCTGCATATAATAGGACAAAATCAGTCCCTGAAGAGAAGGACAATACATACAATACAAGCACTTTTTTTATTAAGACCGTGTTTTTATTATGTTGGCCAAGTATTTAATATTGATTGATATTCAAGTATTGATTCCATTGATAAAAATATTTCTATCCCTTCAACTAGCACTAACAATATCTTAAGAATGTAAACTTTTGTTACATATAGTATATTAATAAATAGCCGTGTTATATGTAAAATAAAAAATATATGATCTTTTTACCTTGTATAGTGCTAAGCGCAGGATGGTAGCTAGGATCTACGAGAGCTAGGCGCTGCGCAGGAGACAATGTAGAGAAAGGCGGCTGCGGCTGAGTAGACTCGGCTCGGCCCGTGCATACAGCGCACGACTCCAATGGGTACACGCAGCTGCACCTGAATAAAAATATTTATTTATGTATTTCCAAAAGTCTGACTAGCATTGCTTGATGCTTACCATAAATTATAATTCAGTGAAATTTAAATTGGTACCCTCCCATATTTGTAGAATCGTTATAGAGATAACTTGGATATTGGATCAAGAATTGGTAACTTTACATCTTCTTTAAATAAGGTCACAAAAATTAGATTTCTCATTCACTAGCTTAGGTTGCTGCGGTGACATACTTTAGTAATAGCTATGTCAATAAAGCCAATATTTCAAATCACACTGCTACTAAAAATGTTTCCAATATTCAACTTACTTAACATCACTGGGTTTAGCCGCTTTAGTGTTAGCAACATGCAGATTGTGCATTTGCATTAACTTTCGTTTCTTAAACGTCTCCCGACGCAAGGGTCGTATTCTGGCGCAGGTGCTGGGAGAATCATCACCTGGGAGGCTCCCTTCGTAACCGACTGGTTCACCTTCAAATTCTATACGACCCTTTGCCTCGCGGACCTTTAAATATTTTTTAAATTATTAATAAAAATCTCCCAATAACTCATATTGACATCACATAACACTGCTATGACAATTTTAACGCCTTACTAAGAAATTGAATAATGTTACAAAAATAATACTAAATAATACAATAAAATGCCCTTTGTATTTACAATAGAGTGGTCGTTTATATGAAAATATTTACGTATGATTAATATAGGCCAAGGTCACGGAGTTACGAGGCATTCATAACAAAGGGAATTTATATACTACATAATTAGTGTGGCTTATTAAATTTTTCCTTGCACAATAGTTTGTCAATCCAAGCTCAAGTAGAGGTCCAGTAGATATATGTACTAACATTGGTGCCTGTTTCGATTACTTATAATTATGGCATGTAAAACCTTCATGCCATTCACAAGTGTCACAAAGAGAAACTTAGGTATTTAAGATATATTCTTATATTCTGTATGGAATATAAAAAAAAAAATTTATTACAGTAAACAGAAAGAAAGCAACACAGAACTAAAAAAAAACAATGGCAAAAAGCTACCAAAACATTATTTTTTATATTTTGTTGATGATTCAAAGTTATTATTACAATTATAAAATTGATTATTATATTTATTGAAATTAATAAATATTTTCAATATCAACGTATCACATTGAACTTGCATGAGGGTGAATGTCCGACCTGATTAATATACATATTAACAGCCTAATATGATAAGATTTGTTATCATTGACAAAAAATTATTCATGTTGTAAGACGCTTAAAGCACATAAGACTACGTAGACATACTTTGGTAGTCCACCGGCAATGAAATTTATTACCTTGTTATAGTTATAAATATTATAAATTTCCAAGTTTAGCTAGATAACAATAAACCTGTTTTTAATAAAAGTAAAATTTTTATGATATCATGTAAGGATTTAAATCCCAAGTGCAAGCTGTTTTAACTGTATATGTAAAGCACCAAATTATTTTTGAAGAACATTGGCAGCTTTTTTATATTACTTTTTGTTATGATTAATGAAATATTTTCTCAGTAATGTTGGACATCATTTTGCTTGGCTAAAACTAACAAATATACAGAATATATATGAACCATTTACAAATCACCACACAGTCCTATAATCTATTTTAAGTATATAACTTTTAAATTAAGAAATAATACAAAAAAATAACAATTGTGTGAAAAAAATAGGATAGGTCGAACCACAAGTTCGAGTGTACCTTGATTAGAGTCAGATATTTATATGATAAAATACAACCATATATAATTCACTGCCACAGAAAAATAATTTCACTGTAAAATTGTAAATACTATTATATTACTATCTATCTATCTTGTGATATTGCAAACAAATAAAAAAATAATAGGTAATATTGTGAGTAGTATGTTACGGATCAAAACATTTTGACAGTTTTAAATATCACAAAATAGATGGTCATCTCACTGAATTTACAATTTTCTGGTGGAATTATTATAGTCTCACTAATTTTACTACATTTGAATAGGGTATTACAGGGTGGTATAACTAAAATAAGACATACCTGCTTATGTAAATCACTGTGCTGTCTTATTTTATATTCCAACTCCTGAATCTGTGCCTGTAGCCAGCACCAACGTGTTGCAATTGACGCACGAGTCCTTTGCCAAGACCATAATGCTCTTTTCTCACTAAAATAAAAAAGATAAAGGTGTAATTAGAAATTGAGATTACCACTACTACTACAAAATAGCTGGTAGAGAAATTTAAAAAACAATGTTTACATTAAGAGTTTTAAATAAAACTAGTGATTACTTACAAATCCCTACTATGTTATTATGACTCAAAAAAATCTTATATTATAATATGAATTTCTCTGTATTAGAATAGTATTATATTATCCACAGCCTTACACTTTTCATAAACCCTTAAAACTTTAACTGGTAAGCTAAACAAATACTAAAGCATTTTGAAATTTAAGTTTATTGAATACAATGTTAATAAATAAGTTATTCAACTAGTTGATTCTGTAAAATGTGTAAAACCAAAAACTAGAAAATTTCTGCCTCAGGACTGGCAAGGGCTGCATTTTACACCAAACATCTTGTTTTCTAAATTTGAAGGCTCGAAAATTAATTTTAGTTATAAAGAATAACTAATTAAGATTAATGTGTAAAAAGAAATATTGAGAAATCCCTAGATTTATATATCTGTAGTTACACAAGAATTCTATTTTAGCAGTATCATGTGCGTGTTCCAGGGTTCATCAATTACATACTACTTCTCTGGCTCACTATGTAACAGTAGTATTAACTTTTACTTTCAAAACACAGTAAAAATACTTACATAGGCATGTGCTGTTGATGTTGGTTATTATATACAACAGCCTCATCATTACTCTCTGCTCCAGATGAAGAATCAGTTGCATCTGAATCTAATTGTTGCTTCACCACTGATAAATGAAAACGCAAGCTACCAGCTGTATCCTCTAAGCCATTTAATGTACCTGAAGGAACCCCTAATGATGCAGATCTTGTTGCATCACCTCTAGATGTACTAGCATTATAATATTTTGGACCAACCACAGTCCTAGATGCTGCACTCGCTTGTAGGCCGGATGTGGTATCTACTCTTTTTATAAAAGCTTTTAAACCTATTGGTCGTCCACCACCATCTTTTCTTGCACCTCGAGTACATTTTTCAAATGTTTGTGTGACTTCTTCAGCTACTCTTTTTCCAACAGAACGAGCTTGCAATATTCTTAACCTTCTTAACAAAAATGCACATCTTCGTTCTAACCTAGCCTGCAAAAGTCTGATTTTATCCTCAGCTGCATCACCTTCTGAATCAACAGTTTCAGGCAAATCAAAGCTTGATAGAGGAAATATAGCATCTGGATCACCAGTTGACAAAACATCTCCCCCACTCTCCAGAGTTTTAATAGCTTGAAGCAAATCAGCTTGAACTAAGTCACTATTGCCCAGATCCACAAGGATTTGTTCCATCTCCTGCGAATCTTTCGCCAAACTAGGCTGGTTCTGCAGCCCCATATCATCTTCCTCCATGTGTGTTGAGAGGTTATTGACGGACGCAAGGGCCCGTCTTCGGTGGGCTAATATTTCAGTCTCGTCGACCACGTCGTAATGTGTCGTCTGCGGAGTTACAGTAAGCGCCGGGGCCATGACACGAGCGCCGCCCGCCGCGGACGCCGGCGCTGATCGCGTCAGGGCGGGTTCCCAAATTCAATCATTATGAAATGATGTAACGCCCACTTGAACACTATTTATTGAAACTAACTAACACAATTACACTTCACTTTATAGTTCACTAAATTCATTCTTTGTTCACCTCGCCGGCTCCTACGAGCCGTATTGCGAGGCTTACCCCGAAAGCGTTCGGCGCGTTTCTGAAATACAAAATAAGTTTGTTTAGGTTACAAATTATAAAGGAAAAACATAACAGAACGCAATAGGAAATTGTTGTTTTTGTATACTCTAATGTAGAAAAACGATATTTAACCCACGTGATAGAGAAAAGAGCGATAGCAAACGCAATTTACCTATTGCTTGTTTCTGTACAATATAGAACAGGAAATGATGCACTGTAAAAAAACTTTCAGTCCGTTGCACAAACGTATACAAATAAGAACAATACCCACGTAACAATTCACTTGCACGTTACAACTGACAAAGACAATTTTATTACAATGGCGGAATAGTCTTCAAAACACAATTTTATTGAGTAGAATTCACAAATCTATAGTGACGAAATTAAGCGTAGACCGCACCGCAGCAAACGCGAACTAAGAGCAGGAACGGGAAAGAAAGAAACAACCGCGTATTTAAATTGCACGTTGTGCATGAGAAAAGGGGATAGCAATAAGTCTCTAAAATAGTACTTGCGCGGTAAAGTCAAAAACATGCAATACATTTAATAATTGTGAAACGTCATGGAACTTTTATACAACTCCAATAACTTTTATAACTAATTTTTATTTTATGTTTACGTATTTATAAAAAATTTATACTATTTTTACCTGTATAATTAATAGAAGTATATCAAATGATACAAAATACGAGCATAGATTATAGATCTTAAAGTCGCCACGCCATCGGCTATAATATAGAGGTACACCATAGAGCAAGTTAACATTCAATAAATAATATTGTATGTCGTAAATCGTAAATAATTACATAAAAAATCGTATTCTTGAACAAAAAATCGTAAGGCTGTACCTACGTAAATCCCTAAAAAATAATAATTACATGAATATTTAAATATTACTAATCAGAATATTATCATCTTAATACTTTGGTTAGCCTTCTTTGGAAATGTTGAGATTATTGAAGTACCTACCTTAAAAGAAAATGTAATGAATATAAGCATAATACTAGTTTGAGAGTAATGATTATGATATTATAAATTATAATTATAACACTATTTATAATATAAATATATTATAAATAACGATCTGCACAGTTTTATCATTTAATTATTATCAAGCTTATCAATATTATAATTTATTAGAAACATTGTTTTAGCAGTCACATAAAATATATTAATTTCCTAACATCTTGCTTTATTTTGAGCTTACACAAAATTTTCAAAGATAAATCTAATGAAGCTTAAGCATTAAGGGCCTTAATCAACCCCAACAATAATTTAATAAACTTTATACAGCAAATTTGAAACTTTATACAATAATTTCAAATTCAATGATAATAAACAAAAGTAGGTCTATTACACTGCAAGTAAGCTGGAGGGTAGAAACTGTGTGATTATAATTAGATATACATGATAATTTAACTTGTAGATATAAATTAATTTAATTTTCATCTCAAGTTTGTACAATAAAAGTTGTAACTTCAATATTATCAAAGCTAAAGTTTTTTCTTCTGAGGAATGATCAAAACTTTTTTTAAATCACAATTGATAAATAAGCAATAATGTATTCCATAAGTAACAATATTATACTTTTACAAAATATTTGTAAATTGGTTTTAATAATTATAGTACATACTAAGTAATTCAATAAGATTAAAATATCTTAAGTGGAAATAAAAAAATGTAAATGATAGCCAGTTTTCCCAAAACTACAAGTATGAATTATAATACATTTTGATAATAATTAAATTAAAATAAATATTAGCTACCTATATTTAATACTTAAGCGTATAGGTAAACATTGACACAATAAGTTATTTACCTTGTTAGTTGATGTATTTGGCAAATCGTTGATATTGCAGAGTTGTTGCAAATTAAGACGTACATCAGTAAATCTAGCTTTATCCATATTAATAACTCTTCTCTCCTAGAAATAAATAAGTGTTTCAATCTCTCGAAAATGAGAAGGTAAGTTAATAAACTGAAGCAATAGTAGTCATTGACTGACAGTTACCCGACAAACTAAAAAGATGATTTCGAACTTCGTTACCTAATTACTATTATCTTAATAAATCATAAATGAGTTTTTTTTCCAAACCTTGTTAACTGTCAAATGTAATAATACCTTTACTAATATCTTTTAAACGTTATATTTATAATTGAGTACAATATTTTGTACTACTCCATTATTAATTAAATTTAAAAAAAATGTTACATTTAAACAGAGTACCTAAACCACAGATTTAGTAGCGATAATGATAAATTTAAGTAAAGATGTTTAGATATTCTCATTTCGCAGTGACCACCGAAAACACGTAAAATTTCTATTTTCTATGAACGTAATATGAATAGCTTGTGCATTGTAAAATAGTAACTAAATTTGTACTTTATCAAAAATACGTAAGATGAAGTCTTCTTACTGAATAACTTTTGCCATTAAAATTTTCAACTTTGTTAGGTAAGTATATTTATCTTCGTGAAAGAAAACCCGGCAATCTTAAAGGTCTGAATTTTTTATAATTATTCAAATATAACTACTATTGAACTTGTATTGGATATTAGCTTATAAATATGTTAATATTTTTAATATTAAATTTAACATAATTATAGAACTTATAATACAAGTGTCAAGTACACAAAAGGGAGGTATTGTAAAGTAATTCTTGTAAATATAGTGCTATAATTAAAAAATAACTCAATCATCATCTTCTAATTATTATTAACACTCTTAAAATTTGTAGAAAACTGTCTATAGTACTTAAAATTTTATTATTGACATTTGTAACATTTGTTTGAAACTTAGTAGTCAACTATGTAATTTGGTTAACAAGTTTAATCATTCATTATTTCTTTTACATAAATACTTACCTAAATATTTTTATTTCTCATAGATATAATAAACATCATAAATACTATTATTACAAAGATAATTATGATACAGGATGTCTACAAGCTAAGGCCAATTGAACTTGAATGGTTATTAAGAAATGATAAATTTCTCAGACCAACTTATTATTAATAGAAAAAGAGACTTTAATCTGAGAATTACCTTAGTAACTTACTGTGGAAGTTGACTAGTCTGCACCGCTTATCAAAACAAAGGAAATAAAAATTGGCTCTTGTATTTGTAACTCTAATTTTATTATTGTTGAAATTGTATTATTTAATAATACATAATATATAATATTTATTTAATTTAACGGTTTCATCTGTTATATTGAATAAAATTACTAGTAATTTTATTTATATTTTTAAATTTTTGCTATTTATACAATTAAAAAAATTGTAGTAAAGTACCTTCTCTGAAAAGTAGAGTTAACACAATACACATCAAAACAAAATACAAATATATAAGAGCCTGATATTCGGATTGACCATAGGCTATATTCTGTATAAAGTGAACTGTGGCTTAGGAGGAGGACTGTTCTACATACACTGGATACAGAAACGGCGAAAGGAATATGCACCATTATGATGATACCCTTATTTATAAAAACTTAATCAGTATAATGCTCTTTTAACTAAAGTACTCGTCTCTCTCCCTCAAGATGTGTTTCCGCTATGATGAAAAGGGATACAACTACAGGCACTGTATAATACAGAAAGCAGCCATTAACAATCCTTGCACTGCTTAAGCCGATGCACGTGCAATTACTAACGTAGTCACCAAGAGAAGAGCTAGGTGAAAGGGAAGTGAAACGCTTGGAAAGCAGAACTAGGTTAATCATTCATTATATAAAAATTGGTTAAATGTGAGCCGTCACGGGACGCCTGGCAGATGTGAAACATCGACATTATTTTGTAAAAGTAATATGCAGAAAAGAACAGATTGTGATAGGAACTAAATGTGTGTAAATGATAAAATAAAATATTACGATTTTTTTTTCAGTTAACGATGACTATTTATTGAATAATAATAATATAATAATAATAATATTATATAATAAAATAAACATTATTTTTATTAAATACAAAAATTCACGAATTTATTTCAAATCGTGACTACTTAATTCGTTTAATCAGTGACTTTGAAATACACACACCGTACACACTACTGCATATAGACTGTATATATACCATCATATAGAGGGGCGACGCGTCGCCACGGCATGCGTCGCCACGCCAGAAATCGGTTTTACGTGCGGCTATAGATATTTCACATCAAAAAAAGGGTGCGTGTACTTATGTACGCGCGTAAGAAGTTATACTTCTTTGGCGTTATTAAAAATAGTTTTTGATTGCATGCAAATAATTAATTACAATTAAATAATCAAAGACTGGAAAAGTTCAGTTTACATTTGAAAAATTAAATAAATAAATATTTATTATTATTCTCTTACATTAATTACAATGCCGTAGCATCTTCCGTGGGCAACTTCATTCTGTTAATTTTGTGTCACGGTGCGCGCGCATCGTAAAATTTCACACTCATCAATTTTTCATAACGCGCCTAAAGAAGTATAACTTCAAAAATTCATATCATTCCATTAAATACGATTAAAGCCATACACAAATCGTTACTCCACTTCATCATAAGAAATAAGAAAACGCGCGCGTCCTTACAGCGAATTTTAGAGTAGGTACAGTAAAGTTGCTCTCGCCTCCTTTGAGTTTTGACTCTGCTCGGCTCGCCCCATAAAACGACAAAAAGCGGCAGGCTAGTCGAGACAAGGCGGCATGAGCGCACCGTCCACACTCTCGCGCTCCCATCGTGTCGCCTCGTCGAGAGTGTGGATGGACAATTCCACAAAACAACTGATTTAATTATGACGTGTTCGAGTGCTTAGTGTCTGCCTACCAAGTACCAACTATTGGTAATTGGTAAAGACTAAAGTGGTGATTGCTGACACCTGTAGTAAATCTGATTATGACATAAATTAAGAATATTGTGCCTATTAGTGTATCTTTTTTTCATGAGTAAATTACTTATTTTATATATATTTATGATACCAATTTAGTGTGATTACATTTTTCATTTGTAATTGGATTTATAGATATCTGGTATTTAGACAAATTATGGATCCATTCATAATTGCTGCTATTGTTAGTGGTATTGTTCTAATTATTTTAATTATTGCATTTCTTCGTGTGTCACAAGTTAATACGAAACGTGAGTGATAAATTAAATAAGGGTTTATAATTTTGAGATTGAGTATAAAATATTTAACTTTTGTAATGGTTTTAGCTGCCACAAGACCAAGAGCTGTAGCTCAAAGAGATGGAGGTCCAGGAAGAGTCCAAGCAGTAAGAAATCAACGGGCTCGTATGAGAGCAAATGGTATGGTATTAGTTTTCTTCATATTTTGTAATAAGATATAAGCTCAATTGCTAGTTATTTGACATTGCTGTTTTGACTCCCATAGAGTTCCTCATAATGTATGAAAATTATATTAAATACAATATTACTAAGACTATCTTAAAAAAATAACATATTTTTAGCTGCACGACATGCTGCCCCACTTGATGAAGAGCCTATCATTCATGAAGAAGTAGAAGACGAAGACAGATCTGATGTCCAGACAATGGAAATTGATGATAAAATGGGAGCTAAGGTGCAATTAAGTTTTTCTAGTAATTGTTTGAATATGCTGTAAAATTATTATGTATATTCTTGTTAGTTTAATAAGATATTAATATACTATGTGAGTCAACTCATGCAAACTCATATTATACTAACATGTTTTCATGCAGAAAAGAGCTAAAATCGAAGCTAAAATGGAGAAAAAAAAAGCTAGAGAAGCAGAGGAAAAGATAAGAGAGATAAAAAAGCAACGTGATTTAGAATTAGAAGAGGAACGTAAGAAAGTAGAAGAAAAACAAGAGGTATTGTTTTAAAGATTATCACATTTATTCAATTATCTTTGTAAGCATCCTTAAGTTATGTTTTGTTAATAGGATAATAAATTATCAGGACATCATAGCAAACTATACTGGGGGGGGAGTTAAATAACACTGGCAAGTATCCTTAATTCTGCCAATTGAAAATTTTTCTAATGTATTTATTCAATGAAACATAACAGGCACATCACAAATTCAGCATAATATTGTCGCTATAGAATGATAACCTCGTATGTCCAGAGAACCAAACATTACAGGGAAAGAAAAAACTGTTTCATTTAATTAAAAGTTCGTTAAAATATTATTGTGTTTTTGCCAATAGTTTTAGATGGTAAACAGGAGAGAACAGAAATAAGTCATTACATCAGGATTATACCAGTTATGACATAAGAGTCTAAGAATAAAAAATAAATGGTTTTTGGACATACAAGATAATCATTCTACAGTGATGATATATAAAAAGAAATATAAATTATAATTAGAGAAATATCCTTAAGATATGTAAGCAAAGCTGCATTCAATAATTTAAAAGGGAATTGTTTTCATATTCTATTAAAAGAAGTTAAGAATTTGTTGGTTTTTGTTTTTTAAGAAAGAAAATGATTGATGTCATAAAAATACAGATTGTTATTTTTTCTGAGTTTAGCTAGTGTGGTGACCTAACTAAACCTTGGTGTAGCATAAATATTTTAAAAACTAAAGAAATTCAGTTTTGTTTTATTTACACTATTTAGGATACTTTGCCACTAGATACTATACAAATTATACACTAAATTATATACAACTATAATAATTAGTCTTAACAAACTTTTATTTGCAACCTTCATGTAAAAAATTCTTAGGTATAAAAGTTGGGTCTGTTTTTTAAATTATTATTTTTAATTTAGGAAGAGGAGAGAAAAGTTGAAGAAGCTCTCCGTAAAGCAGAAGAAGAGAGAAAGAAACAAGAACAAGATGAGTATGAAGCATTAAAGGCAGCATTTACTGTTGAAGGTGAAGGGTTTGATGAAAATGAGCAAGAAGATGCATCTAATCTTCTGCGTAACTTTATAGAGTATATTAAGGTGAGTTTACTAAACCTAATACCTTTATATATATAGGTGAAACCTGCATGCAAAATTACCAAGTTAAGATAAATTGTTTAATAATCTGCATTTATTATATACAATTTAAATAGTTTTTATATACATATCAAAAAAATTACAGTACTTTACTGATTTTTCAGACACAAAAAGTAGTTCTACTTGAAGATCTTGCAGTACATTTCAAACTAAAAACACAAGCAGTTATTGACCGAATTACTGAACTGCAAGAATCAGGCGAGTTAACAGGTGTTATTGATGACCGAGGAAAATTTATTTATATTGCCTTGACAGAATTAGAGGCTGTAGCCAAGTTTATTAAACAGAGAGGCAGAGTTTCAATATCGGAATTAGCAGAGAGTAGTAACCAATTAATAAATCTGAATCCTGTAACAGTCTCCACATAATAAATTGTTGAAATATTGTTAATTGAAAACTGTAAATATGTATTTCTTTTTTTTGTACATTAAGCTGTTATCACAACAACAAATCAAGTCAAGACATCTTGATTGGTTTTTTATGTTGCATTGACTAAAATAAAACCTATTATTGTATAAAAAGACACTTTTTATTAAAACTTCCTTATTCTTAGAAAACATTAATTTTTCTTGATTTCAAAATGCAGGTATTTTATTTTCAAAAAATATTTATTAAAAAAACATACGGTAATTAACAAAAATTATTCAACTAAATCATATCCAAAACTATCTCTTCCTTTATCTATCAGAATTAAACTTGATTCTTTAATCCTTTCTAAAATTTCTTGTAGCTTTGCTTTAGTGAAAACTTTATACAAACAGCGATTTTCGGCTGCTATCAAATCACTTAACTGCACTGCTTCTTTATGATTATCAACATCATCATTGCTTTGTAAAATTTTTATAATCAAAACCACAATTTCTGGTATACATAACTTTCTTAATGTTTCTAATTGTTTTATTCTTTCTTCTTGTTCAGATTCTAAAAAGTTTTGTGAAGATGTACAATCATTTTCATCTTGAAGCCAACCTCCTGGGAATAATAAAGTATTATACAGCAAGGTTTTTGTGTGACGAGATTGGTGTAATACTGTATTTTTCCATCGTGCCTTCTGTTGTTCAATTTGAGCAACTTTTTGCTCATGGTGAACTTTGTCAGCAAATGTTGCATTTGATGGCAATGGTTCAACATCCTTGGGCTGTCCACTAATGTAATGTCTGTACCATGTAGCAAATCCTTCTAGAGCTTCTAAATAAGCTTTCAAGCATAAATGTTCTTTTAGTTCAGAGGAAGTAGGATTGAGTTGTTTTATAACCTCAGAAAACATATTTTTAACACTACCTAAGCAATTGATGGCTGCTTCTGTGTTTCCAATAAATATGAATGTTCGAACCATTGCATTGCTTAACCAAAGTGCCTCTGCTACTTGATTTGGTTGTAGAGCTAGCCATTCCAATGACAAAATAACTTTGTTAATTAGTGTTTTATCTTTTTCAACTGCTGTTGTTTGTGTGAATGTACTATCAATATGTCCATAATTTTGTTGTATTTCTGTAATGGACTTTTTAATTGCTACTCTAGCTGATGCAGCCACATCAATTCCAGCAGTTTTGCCAGCATTCACTGTATCTTGTCGGTTTTCACTTTTATATATTTTATCCATCAACTCAGCGAATAGAATTATTTGTTTCTCATTTGGGACGGTGGAAATGTAGAAAGCAATAAGCTCTGGACAATCACATGATCCTTCAACCAAGTTTTCAATCAATTGCGTTATATACTTTTCTAGAATAATGTCACCAGTATCATGTTGAGGATCTTTACCCATTTGACGCAAAATTAATACCAGATGGGCAAGAAATCTGACAAATCGGTCTTCAGCACTTTGAAGCCAAACTAAAGAGTCCTGCATTATACATCTAATATGTCCCAACATTAAATATCTTTGACAAGTTTGGTAATTTGATTCCTTTTTACCATCTAATAATGACTTTACAGCACTAAAAATTTGTTGCAAAGATATTTCAGAAGTGGGCAAGTCAGTTTGTAATAGTTCTAGAACTTCTGGTGTTGTAGTATTAGCTTCAGCTGTAGCATAGTGTTCATGTAAGAATTTGTCCACTCTAGTTTCTATTTGGACTCTCAAATGGGCCCACAACAAATCTTCCCAATTGCCTTGGCATGCTGTAAGAGCACTTTGTAAATGACCACATAATATTCCAACTGCTGCTCTGTAGTGAATATTTTCAGAGGAATTGGTAGCTATACCAAGTGCACACCATTTCCAGAGATCCCGAGACTTGTTTCCAGTCAGATCAATGGTAGAATCAGAATCTACTTTTGGTAAATAATGTAATAATTTCCATCCTTGTAACACTGCTCCACGCCATGCTTGGCCTGCATTTATGCATAAAGAAACTGCATTTTTAAAATTACCACAACGAAGTTCCGTAAAAACCATTTTACATAGGTCATTATCATCTTTTGAATCATCAGAATGAATACTTTTATGTTGACGGGTTGAAGCATCAGGATCTATTCTAGTGACCATAGCTGTATTTCTTTCTTTATTGAACAAACTTGTTCCAAGAAGTAATTGATGGAGGGTATTACCCCAATGAATGTTATTTGAAATAACTGGAGCTGTAGTTCTAGTTGCCTGGTCTTGATATGCAGCTGTGGCTTCTAGCCAGTCCACTAGTAACTGAAAAAGTCTCAGTTCCGGGTCACTTTGAAATAAAGCATTTACTAAAATTTGTTGAGACAAAGTGGTTTGTGTAATAATACTTTCAAATGATTCTGGATGTTCAATTAATAAGTCGGCATATAAGCAATGCAGCAGTTTCCAGGTATTAGCTTCCTCTACTAACCAGTAATTGTGTGCACTGTAACGATTCCATGGTTCGACTAACTCAAGAGAATCACAACAAGCCTGACCTAACCTTGCTAACGTATCCATAACATCACTTGTCCGACTTGATTGAATTATTTCAAAAAATATTTCACTTAAGCCATTTCCAGCTGTTCCGGTATTTAGAACAATTGAAGATTCATCCAAAATTTGTCTCAAACTACTGTCGTTTAAAGATCTAAAGTAAGAAGATTCATTGAGTATTGGAGTAAGATTCAGAGTGTCTTCACGAGATACAAGTTGTCTTACGCGATTACCTTTGAGAGGCGTTCTTTGTGTCGAATGTAGAATGTGACTTTGATCAAAACTCATCTTTAAATTTTAATTTGAGAATTAATAATTTAAAATATTAAGATAAATCGTTAGCGCCGCGCTTTAGTAATCAGCATTCAGCAGTACCATTGAGTGTTGACAGTTGACACCTGAGTCCTGACTCCTTTTTGTTTGAGTCTATAGGTCTGGTATCTAGACCTTTAGGCCAAGTCATTAGAATTATTTTTATTCGGTTTATTATAATTTCTCCACTGTATTTTTGATAGTGTTATGGGATGTTTTATCTTATAATAAATCACAACCCATAATTAACTTTGTTCATTGGTTTATTCACAAAACAAGAGTAATTAATTTACATTCTTATATAAAAGCCCATGGAAAAAATTATCATATCTCACTCCTCTGAAGTCTGTCTTGAGTGACATTCGTTTTCTTCTTTTTATTAACCGCCGGTATTTGTGTTGCCACATACATCAAAATATGAAAGAAAGTACTACACAAACGCTACACCACCCCCCTACGGAGACAGAAAAACTAAGGCGAAAAATTAAAGTATATAACAATAAAATAAAAAAACTTAAAATATTTGACATTACAAAGAAAACTTAATATTTACAAATCTAACCTAGTCTTAAATCTAACCGTTCTGCCTGACCTGGTAACAACAGGATTAGGGGCAGAAACTGGAGGAATATTTTCCACAGTAGGCGAGAGTAATGACGGCAAAGCAGGACCAGCGGGTACAAAGCTAGGTGTGCGAGCTGAAGGAAAAAAGATGGTAGAGAGCTCTGGATCAGACTCTTGGGACTTTAAAAGAGCTTCAAAATCTTGTTCCATTGAAATTGCCTCTATTCGCGACATAGCGTCAGCTACCACATTTTCTTTACCAATTACGTGTTTGATATCGGTCGTAAATTGCGAAATGAATGAAAGCTGGTTGAGCTGTGCGGGAGCCAATTTCTCTCGACGCTGTACGAAAGCGTACAGCAATGGTTTGTGGTCTGTAAAAATGGTTGCATGTTGCACCTCGAGAATGTGACGGAAATGCTGTACACTTTCGTACACCGCCAGAAGTTCGCGATGGTAGGCAGGCCACTGCGACTGTTTGGGAGTCAGTTTCTTGCTGAAAAATGACAGAGGGCACCATTGTCCATTGATCAACTGCTGTAAACAGGCGCCGATGTGCATGCTAGAAGCATCTGTAAAAAGACCCAAAGGTGCATCATTTACTGGATGTGTAAGTAGCGTGGCGTCTGATAAACTTTTCTTGCAGTATTCGAAAACTCTCAACAGCTCGGGCGTCCATGGATACGGTTTGGAGCCTTTGCCATTGATCTCGACTAAAGCGTCTACTAACTGCGCTTGAAACTTGGCGGCATGAGGGATGAAACGGCGATAAAAATTAATCATACCGAGAAAACGCCTCACGCCTTGCACAGTGTCAGGAGGGGAAAATCTAATAGCTTTTGAACGCGGTCCAGAGGAGGCCGCGTACCATTAGCGTTAATGAGATATCCGAGAAATACAACCTCGCTGGCACCAAGAATGCACTTAGATGGATTGATCACCACCCCGTAATCTTGTAGGCGCTTAAAAAGGACGCGCAGATGCTCTCTGTGGCTGCTCTCGTCCACTGAAAAAACAAGCACGTCATCGATATAAGGAAAGCAGAAATCGAGACCCCGCGTGACCTCGTCGATAAAACGTTGGAAGGTTTGGCCAGCATTGCGCAGCCCAAAGGTCATGAAAGGAAACTCGAAGAGGCCAAACGGGGTAACGATGGCGGTCTTCGCGATATCTTCTTCAAAAACGGGAATTTGATGGTACGCTTTCACTAAGTCAATAGTGCTGAAAATAGTAGCTCCAGCGAGGCTGCAGGCGAAATCATTGATATGACGAACGGGGTATCTATCTGGTATGGTCCTAGCGTTTAATGCGCGATAATCGCCACAAGGACGCCATGTGTTGTCTTTTTTGGGTGTCATGTGCAATGGTGACGACCAAGCGCTTTTAGAGGGTCTTGCTGTGCCGCATTGAACCATGTCTTCAAATTCTTTTTTTGGCAGCAGTAAGTTTTTGAGGTGCCAGGCGACGGGGACGACACGACACAGGAGGACCATCAATAGTTTTAATATAATGCACGGTGCTGTGCTTGATGATTCTAGGTAGACCAGGTGGACGCGTGACATCAGGAAACTCAGTAAGTATGTGTGTTAAACTAGAGTTATTAGAAATAACGGTCTTGACACTGGATTGACTGGAGGATGCAATGGAAGTGGGGATAGATAACCCAGTGCTACCATCTAAGAGACATTTGCTTCGGCAGTCCGGTAATAAATTATAATGACTTAAAAAATCGGAGCCGATAATCGGTGTGTCAACATCCGCAATAACAAAATTCCAGTGGAAATCCCTGCGTAAACCTAGGTTAAGATGCAAAGATATGTTGCCATAGGTTTTAATAGAACTCCCATTCGCAGCGCTTAGATCAAAATCTGCAGAAGCACGACGGTTTTTTGCAAGACGCTTAGGAAAACAACAGAGATCCGAGCCAGTATCCACTAGATACTGGAGTTTCGAATGTTTATCTGTAACAAAAATACGGCGGCTTTGATGAGAACAATCAGTCGCCGCGTCTACTGACTGTGTTTCCTATTTTCCAACGGCGAGGTGTCGGGTTGCCAGTTACAGGGTTTGGTACATTTGGTTGCCCTGCTATTGAACCTTCTATGGTACCAACACATATCTGGATTTCTAGGTGAGGCACCGCGAGAACGCTGTCTAGATATTGATTTGCTGCGTGAGCGACCGCGAGGATGCGAGTTGGTAAGAGATGCAACTTGCTTGCTTAAATCTTCCACTGTCTTTACTAAAGAATCCAGTACCGATGGTGCAGGCGCTGGCATCACACAGGAGTACACCTGGTGGCTGGGTCCTGATATCTCTGTGATCTTGTCTGCGAGGTCTGCTATTTTGTCCAGACTCAGTTCAGTTTGCGAAGCTAAAATAGCTTGAATAGTTTGAGGAAGACGGCGCATCCAAAGCTGGCGCAAAATATTTTCATCTGTAAGGGTGTTACCCGCTAACGAACGCAGATGACGCAGAAACTGCGATGGTCGCCTGTCTCCAAGCTCCTCTACACTAATAAGCTGGCGTACCCGCTGTTCCTCTGACATTGAAAGACGCCGTACTAACTCATCTTTTACCTTTTTATACCGTTGGCCTATGGGTGGGGGTCTGGTAATGATATCCTCAATCTCCCCAGCTAACTTTTCGTCTAATCTACTTATTACATAATTATATTTGGTATTATCACCAACAATACCCGCTATATCAAACTGAGCTTCTACCTGCCCAAACCATACTGCTGGTTTGTCAGGCCAGAAAGGTGGTAACTTGACAGCTACCTTGCACACCGCTTGCTCTTCAGACTTGAGTGTTGATTCTGATGTAGATCCAATATCAGTCATTATACCACACGACCAAGCAAGATGAAATAATAATAAAAAATTGTAGCTGTGAGAGAGGTGCAGTGGCAGATCACACGGTTAGTATACAACTGTAAACATATAAGTTGTCATATCAAATAGATATAAATATAACAATTAACAATATATGCACAATAATATAGTTGAAGCGTTTTGTAAATGCGACAAATGACTCGTGAAAGGAAAAACCATACAGACGATCGCGCTGCTGGAGCACCTGGCCCTGGAGCGACACGATTGGGGGCCGCACCTCGTCGTTGCGCCCTCGTCGCTCGTGCTCAACAGGGAGTGCGAGTCCAAAAAAAAAGTGGTCACATCACTTCGGAAAATTCACATCACGTCGGAAAATTCACATCACGTCGGGGTCACCAATTATGGGATGTTTTATCTTATAATAAATCACAACCCATAATTAACTTTGTTCATTGGTTTATTCACAAAACAAGAGTAATTAATTTACATTCTTATATAAAAGCCCATGGAAAAAATTATCATATCTCACTCCTCTGAAGTCTGTCTTGAGTCACATTCGTTTTCTTCTTTTTATTAACCGCCGGTATTTGTGTTGCCACATACATCAAAATATGAAAGAAAGTACTACACAAACGCTACAGTGTTATTATTATTTTTAATTGTTTATTATTTAATTGCACGTGTGTTAGTGAGAACTGTAAGAAGAATTACAAAAGAAGGTATAACAGCGGTGAGTACTTCGAAGAAAATTGTCACCCCGGGGAAGGGTCGCCCGCATCCGAATTTTGATGAAAAATTTATGATGCTGCCCTTGCGATTGCTCTTGTAGAAACTTCTTCCAATTGTACGAAATATTGTTTTTTTTATGGCAATAGTTTTAACTTTATTAACCAATTTCAAGTAAAAGGTAGGGAAACTACACGCGAGAAAAAATAAACAAAGACATCAGAAGGGATAAGCTAGTTAAAAGCAAAATATGTACATAAACATATTTATTCTTAATATTATTATTGATTATGAAAGAAGATTATAATAAAATAAAGGATAAAGCAAAAGGCAGGAGACTTTTCGCGTTGTTATACATTATTTCAATATTGCTATGATCTTATTTTTCCGCCTGAATTCCTCCAATCTACAACTCTCTTACTGCACAGTAAAAACATCCCACTTCAAGTGAAAAGGGCCCTGTTGATGCCTGAGAGTTAAATTAAATGGAGTAAAGTAAAACTTGTATTGTCAAACTGGATGGAACAAATTGGATACCTTGACATAGGTGGCCTAATGGATATCGTCGACGGAAAAAACTAAATTACTGTTGATGCTGATAATTCAAGAGTTTTAAGCTAGAACTTAAAGATGGAAAGCCTGGCATTGTTACTTATTACGAATAATATTTCAGAATAAGATTTTCATATATGAAAGGGGTTTGGGATGAAATGCATAGGTTATTTTTTTATATGTATCAGGGGGCAAATGGGCAGAGGCTCATCTGGTGTTAAGTGATACCGCCGCCATTGGACACTCACATTGCCAGCCTTTTAACAATTGGCACGCTCTTTTCTTGAAGCATCTTAAGCCGAATTAGTTCGGAAAAACTTCAGTGGGCAGCTGGTTCTATAGTGTTAGAAGAATCGCTCAGTTGTGGAACGACGGACCAGGAGGTGACATTTGACGTCCGATGATGAAACTCAGCTGCAGGTATTATATCGGTATAATACTCTCCATCGTAAATGCAGTAGATGTAGAGAGACCCCACATCTCTATGCAACGCCAAGAGATACAGCCGCTCGATAAATGACTGGTCGTCGACGATTCGAAATCACTCTTCGTTGAATGTGGTCAAGCATGTCCGAGAAATGCCTGTGCGTCTAGTGTGAAGAGTATCCCCAGAGATGTCGTCCGCATACCATTGAATGTTGCTGAGTTGGAACATTTCATTAATATGCAGAATAAGCAGGGTCGGGGATACGACACAGCCTTGTGACACCCTAGCGTTCACGGGGTTAAGGTCGGAACATGCTCCGTCGATGACGACCTTGATGCTCCGATCAGCAGGAAAGCTGGAAATCCAGTTGCATAATTTCTCGAGAGCCCAAAGCAAAGTCAAGGTAGAGCCTGTAAGCTTCGAGAGAAGTATTCTGTGCCACACCCGATCGAATACTTTCTTGTGTGCTTTGTGCTTTGACGACTTTGCCTTAGCGATTTCCTGTTTGAAGCACCTGGACCAACTCAGCTTGAGTTATATTTTTTTATGTTCGCCGATAGTAGAATCACAGGATATCGCCGCTTCTTCCTAGGGTTTAAAGCATTCTCGCTTATGACTCAAGGCCGCCTTGCAAGAACGTTTTAACTAAAGCGGGCCATAGACGGACCGCGTCACCGCATGTTGCAGTCAAGACCGACTGCAATATGCGGTAGCCGCACGGCGATCTGCAGTTTCCATACTAAATTCATATTCGCAATACACGGACCGCTCGAGCAGTTCCTGAGGAAACCGCATATTGCAGTCGGTCTTGACTGCAACATGCGGTCCGTCTATGGCCCGCTTAAGGCAGACTTATCTCCGACCGGCACCGCAGAAAATATAACAAAAAGTTAGTTATATGAAGGAGTAAACGATTACCGAGTACTTATATGAAATTTGCATGCAATTCTTTTGATTTGGAAAAGACAACGACGATCAACGGCATCGCAAGCCATGTGTCAATACTAAAACAATTATAGCACAGTCCGAATTTCGACCTTGAGAGGAACTTTTTGTTTGCAAAATTTTAGATACACTGCCTGAGTAATATTTTTTATTTAGGTCCAGTTGGATGTTATTGTCTAAAAATCTAAGAATTTTAAAAATTTCAGTAACCTGTTATTTGCTCATGAGAAAGCGCTAAATGATCAATGGAATTGGACAAGCTTTGGTAGTAATGGATGAGAAGAGTTAAAGGAAAGAGGGTTTTAGGTGATAAAGAAAGTAAATACTACTTACGAGTTACAAATGCTACCTTTGTAATGAAGTTAGACACTTTAGGCGAGACTGCTCAAAGCGTTAGCCTCAGAAAAAATAAACTGTAAATTCGAGTTCCGTGATTATTATTGGAAAGGTTGTGTTAATAGGAAAAACACAGAGATTTTGTGGGCTATATCGTTCATAATAAGTGTACATTGTGTTACCTAAATGAATAAATGATTTTGAATTTAATTGTATAACGAAAGGAGTCTAATTCCGCAGTCACCTGGAAGAAAAGCCGAGTGTTTTAGGTAGGGCTAAGTAGTATATCACTGAGGTACAACGTATGTAGCTCTACAAGGCCCAAGTATGACCTCATATGGAATAGTGCTCACATCTTTGGGTCGGTGCACGAAGTACAAGCTTCTTCCTTTTGACGAAATTCAGCGAAGGGCTTGTCGAATTGTTAATCCAATATATAACTGAAGAGCGTGATCTCTCCCTCTATACAAAGTGTACTAAAGAGAGTGTTCTGAATAGTTGTTTGGGTTGATACCTCCTACCTTCCTCGTTTCATCATCGTACTAGCCATATTAACTCAAAATTCTATTCGGCATACCTGGATGGATGGAAGTCTTCACATAGTCCGCTTCACAAGACATTTTCTTTTGTGAACTATTGCGAACTAGCAAACTGTTGCTACAACTCCCGGTGGAGGGTCTTCCCTGGGAGATACTACCTCAAACTGTTTAAAAATCTTCTTCCTGTAAGGCCAGCAATAGACCCGGTAAAATGGGTGTTATGAATGCATTGATGGCTGCATTGATGACATGACTACATTTTTTGGCGTGGCGTAGTCTTGGTTGCCCCTCTATCCAATAAAAAAGACAATACATGGATTTTGGAAAATTTTCCAAAAAATCAAAAGGCCATATGAGTGGGTATTTCGCTTTAATTAAACCCTAATAGTTCTATTAAAATGCATAAGGCTAGATTAGTTACAAATGGGTTTTGACAAAAGGCAGGAGAAGATTATGATCTAACTTTTAGCTAAATGCAAAACTGTCAACAGTGAGAGCTCTTTCAAGTGTTGCTGTGAATTTTTTCGAAATTTTTGAATTTCAAGGGTTGATGATGCGCAATGTATGACACAGCTCATATATCGCAATACTCGTACTGTGCGTTTTCCAATTACAGCACTAGAGCGCATTTTGCGGCATAATGCTCAACGTTGAGTGTTCCAACTACAGCAACGCTTCGCACAATTGAGCACTCTCAAAACGAATGCTCTCGCGTGCTTCTCGCAAACAATACCAACACAGTGAAAATTGACCAGTATTTTTCTTTAAGTTGGCATTTATCGAAATTTTCGTTAGTAAATATTATTTATTGTTGAAAAATTTGTAAGGCTTTCGTTTCGTCGTAGATGTTGAAAATAATTAAAGTTATTTCAAACTGCTAAAAAAAATAAATATTACTATGGATGAAGGTATAAATAGTTACTTTTTTTTATATTCCACATTTAAAATATGAATACAATTTTATTATAAAATTCGGATCTGTAAACAAATTTATTTTACAGGATTATACTTTAGAAAAAATTGCAATGGTTTTGAAAAAGTATATAATTTTTTTAGAAATCATTAAAAAATATTACTCAAAACGTAAATGATGTAAACTTCTTACATGAAACTAAATATTTTACTGTTAATTTAGCTCGTTAAAACCTTATATTCTTTAAAGGTTTTCTATTATTTCAATAAAAAAAATGTTAATGAAATAATTTGATGATTAAAATAAGCGTAAAAAGTTTTCAACCAATTATTATTGTTTACCACATTATTTATACATTAATGAGGTTGCTAACTCAATTCATACAAATTCAACATTTTTTTTACAACACTGACTTAGCGCACTCTGCTGATGCATTTGAAAACTAATTCACGTTCCAATTACACTTTAGCATTATGCGGCATTGTGCGGCACTGAGTCGCATAATGCTCTGTATTCTGTAATTGGAAAACGCACACAATCGTACAGTACTGTCATTTAGCCTCTCGCGGCTTCACTGATCACTCTCAGCCTTGTGCCTACCCACTGCAAACCCTGTTACTCCTTTTGAGATGTAGTTCGACAAGCAGCTAGGAGATAGGGGGTCCAGACTCCAGATACTCGAAGATACTTAGTCCCGTTTCGCCTGCATTGGCCGCACCCGCTCTGCGGATCACAAACACTAGCAGCTCATACGATAGTCCAGCAGCTATCGTACGAGAGGCTTGAGACATAATCCCTTTTCGAGAGACGTGACCTACTAACGTTAAATTATTCATTTGTATGGGAGTGACATTAGACCACGGTTCATCATGTGACCATTTTCATACAAATTCGCTTAGCGTTAATAGATCACGCCTGTCGCAAAGTAGCTTTCTCTAAGGCCCCAGTGCTGTCATTTGTGATCATTAAAGTGAGATGACGATTGTTTGTTTGTGGGAAGCGCGGGAAATACGATCGTAGACGCGTTTTTCGATTTAATTAAATTTTATTTTATTTCTAGGGTTTGGATCAGTAGTCTAGTGTAGTTAATGTATATATATTTGTTATTTCTTAGTTTTATTTAATAGTGTATTAAAGAGAAGATTTATTGGTAAGTTATTTTAATATACTTTTGCTCCTTATGGAGCCGCCTGATGACCCTGGGGGCGGAGAAGTCCCTGGGGTGGGCTGTTTAGTAACGATTTCAAATGATGAGTCTGGAATGGAAACAGATGGATCTATAAAGTCTAGCAGTGGTGCTCGAAAACGGAGAGCCACTGTGCATAAACATTGCACCCACTGTAACAAAAAGAGACGTAGTCGGAAACATGAGGGCAAGGAAATCAAACCAAACGAGTGTCATTGCATTCCTTTAACCAATACCCAAATTAGCACTGCTCCCTTGTTCAATGAGTCACAATCCAACCCGTCACAACTTAATTCTAATGAATATAAAAAGCCAGAATCAGTAGCACGTTTAAGATACCAGCCAAGTGATGCAGCACCATATGTTGTTCACATACAAAGAGTACAGCAAACTCCAAATGATAGCGTTTCAGTCCACCCAATTGCTTTTGGTCGTTTCTTAAAAAGAAATTCTATACACAATATTGTTAACGGAAGCTTAAAACGAATTGGTCGTAATAGACTGTCTGTCTTTTAATAATTACCAGGACGCAAATTCTTTCCTTAAAAAATCTGCTTTACAATCAGTCGAGTATAAGGTTTTTATCCCAACATTTACTGTTACCCGTATGGGTGTTGTAAGAGGCATACCTGCTGAGTGGTCAGATGAAGAAGTTACGGAAAATATTAATTTACCTGTTGATGGCGGTCCAATTTTAAAAATAAGAAGAATGAGACGGCGTATCATTACTAGTAATGGCAGTGAGTTTAAGCCTACTGAAACTGTGGTTCTTACATTTGATGGACAAATACTACCTAAGCTAATTTTTATTTGCTACACTTCCCTCCCAGTTGATCTTTACATTTTCCCCACAATACAGTGCTACAATTGTTGCAGATTTGGTCATGTTAAATCATTATGTAGATCAAAACCAAAGTGTTTCAAGTGTGGCCAAGACCATTCGGCTGATCAGTGCTCTATCCTAGAGGAAGATGCATACTGTTGTTTATGTCAAGGTTCCCATTTTGCCACAAGTAAAAGATGTTTAGAATTTGATCGCCAAAAAGCGATCAAAGAATCTATGGCCAAGAGCTGTATTTCGTACGCTGAAGCATCTAAAATTCATGCACCTATCTCAAAAATTTCTTATGCTGATGCTTTACTTTCTTCTTCCAATGTAGGTGCTTCTACTATTTCTACTCCTCAAAATGAACAGTCTCATAAACAGTCTTTGAGTAACTCTTACAAAAAGACTTTTTTTCTCAAACCTAAATCTATTCCTAAACTTTCCAAAGGTTATGACAGAAATACACAACAACAATTAATTAAAGATTATGATATGCCCTCACCCAGAAATGGTTGTGGATTAAACTTAAACAACAATAATGATTTGACATTACAATCAATTGCAGACCTAATAAAAATTCTTATTAACACTTTATCACAGTCTAATATTCTTTCACCGTCCAACGCTGCTCCTTTAATTGACACTATTGTTAGCTTACCAAATTATATTAATAATGGACAAGCAAGCCAAAGCTCTACAGTGGAACTGTAGAAGTGCTTCGTCTAAGAAAAGTGATATTATTTATCTTATAAATAAATATAAACCTTTTATCTTCGCTCTACAGGAAACCTGGTTAAAACCAGGTGCTCCTTGTAGGTACTCAGGCTATGCCTGTCTCCGTGAGGATCGTATTGACGGGTATGGCGGAGTTGCCTTACTAGTCAAACATCATCTTCCTTTTTCTCACTTTCCTATTCCTTCTCATAGTAATGATTTTTCAATTATTGCTGCTATTGTTAATAATATCTGCTATGTTTCAATATATATTCCTCATCCTAGTTCTTCTATTTTTGTTGAAATTGACTCTATCATTTCTACTCTTCCTAAGCCTTTTATCTTATTAGGCGACTTTAACAGTCAACATAATTCTTGGGGCAGTTCAACAACCAATACATACGGAGTTTCATTGATGGAACTGTTAAACTCTCATAATCTTTGCTTTCTTAACGATGGTTCTGTGACCCGGCGGACCTCTCCCAATGAAGGCTCAAGTGTCCCTGATTTAAGCATTTGTACTCCTAGTTTAGCTTCCACTATTTCATGGTCTACACTTTCTTCTTCCTATGGTAGTGACCACTTCCCTTTACTTCTTAGATTTCCTTTTCAGATTAATTTTACATTTAGACATTCACCTAGATTAAAACATCGACTTAATAATGCTGATTGGGATACCTTTAAATCCCGTATAGAACAAAAGATGACTTCCCTTCCTAATATCTCACATGGTTCAGAATCAATTTGTGCTGATGCATTAACTAAATTATTTATAGAAGTAGCAGACAAAACCTTTCCACTTAAAAATGGTGCTTTGGGCTTTATTCCATCTCCACCTTGGTGGGATCAAGAATGTTCAGATTCAATTAAAAAAAGAAAACAAGTTGAGCTCCAATATTGTGAGAATTGTACATCTGAAAATTTTGATCTGGTTACAGATGCTTTCAAGGCCACTAGTTTATTATTCAAAAAGAAAAAAACAGATAGCTGGAAATCTTTTTGTCTCTCCATCTCCCCTAATGTCCGTCCTTCTGTGGTATGGTGTAATATTAGAAGATTCAGGTGTGCATTTACTGAAACTTCTGGTTCTCTCCCAGATTCATTAACAAATCAATTCCTCGACAGACTTGCTCCTACTACAGTTCCTGAAACAATAATTATACCTCTGATGCCATTGAACCCCTCTGGTCTCAATAGTCCATTTTCTATGTATGAAATTAAAGGAATACTATCTTCAGTTATAGACTCTGCTCCTGGTGACGATGGAATCCCATATTCCTTCATCTCTCATTTAGGTGACCAAACTCTTGAATATTTCCTGAAATTGATAAATACACTTATGTTAACCGGTTATATCCCTCCACGCTAGAAAAACCAGATCATTATACCAATTCTGAAATCTAATAAAAATCCCTCTAACGCAAATTCATATCGTCCTATTGCATTATCCTCGGTCTTGATAAAACTCTGTGAACATTTAGTGAAAACTCGTCTTGAATGGTTTGTAGAAAGCAATAATGAATAAATTACTTTGTGACAGTCAATTTGGTTTCCGTCGAGGGAAGAGTACGATGGACAGTATTGCCATCTTTATAACTGACATTTTTTTAGCATTTTCAAGGAACGATTCTGTTGTTGCCACATTTTTAGATGTACAATCCGCTTATGACAATGTAGTGTTGTCAGTTCTTCATAAAAAGCTACAGTATTTGAATGTACCTGTAATGTTATCAAATTTTATCATAAATACTTTATACGAAAGACACATCACTCTAATTTCACAAGACTCCACTGTTGTAACCAGAACCTTATGGAGAGGTCTTCCTCAAGGATCAGTCTTAAGTCCCATCTTATATAATATTTATACCCATGATTTGAAAGCTTCTTTGGGTAATCGGATTTGTATTCTCCAGTATGCTGATGACCTTTTAATTTATTCCATTCATCAATCACCGGCCATTGCTTGCTCATTACTGTCTCATTCTCTTAATTTATTAAAAACTTGGCTTGATACTAATGGCCTTGAAATATCCCCCACTAAAAGTGTTGCCATGCTTTTTTCTAGAATGCGTCTCCCTCCTCCAATCAACGTGTATTTTGATAATAATATTATCCCTGTTAAAAACTCTGTGAAGTTCCTTGGTGTGTTTTTAGATTCTAAGCTCTCTGGTGTAAATCATTGTGACTACATTTTTAATAGGTGTGAGCGAAACTTGAACATTCTTAGATGTTTATCCGGTGTATGGTGGGGTGCCCATCCCTTTTGTATGAAACTCATGTACAATGCTTTAATCCGAAGTATTTTAGACTATGGTACCTTTTTATTATCTCCTGGAAATGCAACCCGTTTAAAAAAATTGGATAATATACAGTCTAAGGCATTAAGATTAATTACAGGAGCTATGAAAACTAGTCCAATTAATGCTTTACAAGTAGAATGTGTTGAAGCCCCATTACATCTTAGACGACAATATTTATCTGATAAATTCATATTTCGCTCCCTTCAATATGCCAACCATCCTCTCCGTTCTAAGCTTCAAGAACTATCTCAATTGTTGACATCTTCCAAGTACTGGTCAAATAAATCTTCACCTTGTCTCATCGTCAGCTTCAATAAATTTATCAATATTCAAGCTCCAACTCATACCTTACCAACTTACCCTTTATTTGGAACCAACTTTGAATCTCTAATTATTTCTCCAGACATTAGATTCAATATTGGTATAAACAAGGGCGATTCCCACGCAAGGATTACTTTTAATTATTTCTGTGAACAACACTGCCATGAGTACAATTACATATTTACAGATGCCTCTAAACACGGTTCGTCTGGTAATGTAGGCATAGGAGTATTTCACTTACAAAGTAAAACTACAATAAAAATAAAGTTTCCTCCAGAGTCCTCAATCTTCACAGGGGAATGTTACGGTATCTTTAAAGCTTTAAAATTAGTTTTGAGTAAGAAACTTAAGAAATCCATCATATTCACAGATTCACTTAGTGCTCTTCAAGCTCTCCAAAAATATCCATTAAAAAACAAATTAATTTTTCCTATCATTATTGAGATAAGGAGTTTGTTGTATGAATGTGAGCAATTGGGGTTGTCCGTGTCATTTGGTTGGATACCTGGACATTCTGGTATTTTTGGTAACGACATAGCAGACCAACTAGCAAATGAAGCTGTTAAGGATGGCGATTCTAACTCGTATAAAAATTATTATCATGATTTGGCCTCACTTCCTGCTTCTTTTCTTCGACAATCTTGGACTGACCTTTGGATTCAGAGCAGTTTAATTAAGGGTAAATATTTTTCATGTATACAGCCCACAATACCACTAAAGCCATGGTTTTTTAAAATGAAATTTAATAAAAAGGAAACATCGTCTCTCATTCGTATGAGATTGGGCCATGTGTGTACCCCAGCCCACCTTTCCAGATTTCATATTATTGATAGTGAAATGTGTGAGTGTGGGCTGAATATTGGTGATTTAAACCATATCATTCTGTCCTGTCCCCGGTATAACCACTCCATGTTATTCGATCATTCTCATCCTTCTTCTAGTATCCCGTTACCTACATCTGTTCCTGTTCTGCTTTCATCTTTAAATAATAATATATATAAAAAGTTATGTTTATTTCTTACTGTAAATAATATAAAATTATAAATACATATGTATACAAATCGTATTCTATATGATATATATTTTATTAATTACTGTTCCTTTCCATAATGTAGTATTTTGTATTAGAGATAGTTTTATATCCTGCTGATCCTATCCTTTATCGATATAATGTTCATTCGGTGTAAAATTATTTTTCTTTACTATTCCGTTTTCCTTACCTTTGTCTGTGGCAATACGCTCTGGGGGTCTAGCCATATTGGTGTCGAAAAGTATTCTACATACACTACCGCTTTTGCGTAATTGTACTGTCGAAAACGCTTCGTTCGTAGCCAAGAGGAATGTCGATACATTACCGCAAAGTCGACAGCGTAGATGCGAGCTGCTGTTCGTAGCACCTTATTCCGTCATATTGTCTCTGGATTAAATGTATTCCTAATGTCACTTTTATAAACAAATAATAGGTAAAACTACAATATTATTGTAAATTTGCAATAATTGCAAATTCCAATTATTGGAAGCTGCAAAAGGCACAATAGAATGTCAGCAAGGTCGGAACAATTTTCGAATTAAGTGGAATTTACGGAAGATGCAAAGTGGATATATGAATTTTAATTGCATGTTTAAATAAATTATGGTTTGTTTCATGTTTTCTCAGAAATTTAAGGCTACAAATAAATACAATATTTTGAAATTGCATAATCGCGATATATAATAATTAGTAGTACTCCTACTTTGATATTTTTAGGATTTGACCTCATAACTTATCTGCAAAATGAAGAAGCAACATATTTTGTTACCGCTTAGAAGAAACAATAGAAATAGTACTGTGCATTGATAAATAAAAAGTGAAAATAAGGTAGACTAGAAGTTGATAAAGTCCAAGGAATTAAAAAAACAATAGAAAAAAAAAACATAGACTAGTGTGAACACTGAAATTAGAGTTTGATTTAAGCTTTAATTAGGTTTGGTGTTTGTGCTTGAACATTCTTAATGTCAATTTGAAAGCAGATTTATAATTTATATATCAGTATAGATTTTATTAGTGATTTGCTACTAGTTGGAATTGTGTCTGTTTATGTTAAACAAACAATTTCAGTTTAAGTTAGAGTCATAAAGGTTGATTGTTTATAATAAATTTATACTTTTAGAAAGTGAGAATTGCAAAGCAGCAAGAACTATGAAATGAAAAGAGGGATTAACAAATACTATAAAATAGAAACTTAGTCTAGTATGAAATTATAACCCTTAATAAACCTTTGATTCCATATTGATGCTCTAACATCTTAGATATAAATTTAAGTTTGATGCTGATTTTATTAAGTTAATATTTATGTCAATTAACTTTTGGTTATATCAGTGATTTGCAACTAGTTAATATGTAAATGCAAAAATCTGTTTAAGTAAGAAATGAATAAACATTGTATGTTATGTATTTGTCAGTTTTATTTTTGGTAATTTACCTATGTCTTCTTTAGTAGGAAAAGTGGTTAACAATATTAGTTTATTTTACAAGAATATACAGATAATGCATATATGAATGACCCGTACCTACTAATAGTTAGGTATATTAAACAAACGGGTAGCAAAATAAAAATGTTTCAGTTATGGTTATTTTTTATTAAAATAAAGCACCAAATATCTTCCTTAACATAATTCAGTCTACATAGAAAAATAAGCATATGTAACAACTTATTAAACAATACAGACATTACTACTGAACACACACAGGTGCACCAAATTCAATGCATTACTACCTAATGTAGATGTATTCATATTTATATATGTAGATAATTAACTAATAAATGTAAGTGTTAATTTACAGCAATGTCAATATCTTGTTTGTGTGCTGTCATATACAAAAAATTGTTCAATTCATAAAACCTAACGTTAGATGTTGTGATGATTTCATAAAATTACTATGATACCTACAGTTACTATGAATACATCCTGGGTGATTAAAAATTAGAGATTGTTTCCTTAACACAACAATTGTAAATAATAATAGTTATTGTAAAGATATAATTCTTCTCAAAATCTACAAATGCAGTTTGTTTATAATTATATCTCATTAACATTCAAACTGCTGAACTTATTAAGATTAAATGTGGAGGAACATAGTTTCAGTTACTGTTTTCTGTTCATGAGGTAATGTTACTTAACCAACCATTATTTCATACTCCACTTCTCTTATTTTTTACATTATTCATAAAATGCTTCATTCCCCCCCTATCAAATTCATTTTCAGGTACATAATATAACACTTAAATTAATTAAAAGATAAGACTAATAAATCTTGTCCATTTGTGGGTTTTTTTAATATTTTTTCAGTTGTCTTATTAGCTTCCTTTTTCTGAAAAGAAAATATTTTAGTTAGTACTTTGATCAAATAGAAAACTGACAAACTAAACTGTAAGATCGGGTTTGTTCAATAGGTAACTTTAATATTAAAACTCTTTAGTTAATTCAAAACTTAAAAATATACTTAATTTGTCACTTTGCTGCGTATTGTCAATTAAAGTTATGAATAACCAAACAATGTCAGTAACTCCCAAGGGACTTGAATTAAAACTTCTCATTCATTAACAATATTATAATAAAGTCTCTAGTATATTGACTTAGTAAATAATTAAAGAAAATATCTGCTTACCATTACTTAGTATTGCTCACTAGATTTTATATTTCCAAAGTTCATAAAGTATAAATCCACTTTATTTGATTAATTTAAATCAATATTATATAATTAGCTTCTATTATAATTACAATAAAATATATTTAGAACTTCTAATTATGTTCATTAGTGACTGCTTTCTCATCAGAAATATTTAAAAAAAAATGTACAATCATTTTACTTTGCGATTTCATAATATATGCAATATTAAATGGTATATGTATTTTTAAAATTAAACCACAATTTCATGAACTTACATGCAATATAAATATCAATAAAAGATATCCAATATGCCTAACTAGGATTTGCCTCTACTAATTTGCTGACTTTCTTGATATTTTCATATTTATCTGTGTCTATTATGTTATCCTCGCATTGATTCATAGAAAAACTAAAACTCTTAACTTAAAAATATTAACTCTAGTTTAAATTATTATAATTACACGAGAACGTTAAAAAAGACAGATAACAAATTAAAACCATTTCGTTAAAACGTCCAAAATATGACATGTTTTTAAAACGGTAGCCATTAAAGATGGCAATATTTGTACTGAATTATTGCAAACAGCAGCTTTTGAGATCACGCTAAAACATGGCGGAGAAACGCCGTTTTTTCTACACTGCCGAAACATTAATTGGCCGTTGGCTACCGAATAGCGTAAGCGTTAATGTGTGTCTTTTCGTAGCACTGTCATGGCGTCGCTTATTGTATCCCGACTCACGCCTTTAGGGCCTCGGCTACCGACTGTCGACACGAGCTGTCATTTTCATACAAATTTAGTTTTCGACTTTCTACATACACTACTGTTAAGCCATCTTGGCTAGACCCCCTGCGTGAGGCTATAAAAAAAAAAAAAAAAAAAAAAGTGAGATGACGTGTGTGACGTGACAGAAAATAGAACCTCACCGACAGCAATAATTGATTTCGTGATCCTACATTTCTACGGTTTTTAAATTTAGAGCATTAGAGTATTTAAGATGTTTATTCGTTTTTCATATATAATACCTCTGCTAATAACCATAGATCTTTGTTGTGGTTTATATTTCCATATAGCAGAAGGAGAAAGAAAATGTTTCATAGAAGAAATACCGGATGATACCACAGTTCTTGGTAATCTTTTGCTAATTTATAAGAAAAAGCAATGTTTAAATACTTATGCGTGAAAGGAAGAAAGTTAAAATTTTAGGTCTTTACTAAATCCCATGTCTTCATAAAACTGGTTTTCGTTTGTTTTAGTGAATTATAAGGTGGAATTATATGACCCACGATCAGGGGGATTCATGCCTTCTTCTCCTGGAATTGGTATGCATGTTGAGGTTCGAGAACCAAATGATAGAATTCTCTTATCACGGGTCTACTCATCTGAGGGTATGATTTCATTTACTTCTACATCACCTGGAGAACATGTAATTTGCATGTATTCTAATAGTACATCGTGGTTTACTGGATCTCAATTAAGGGTAAGCTCAAATTTCACTCATTTACTTTAGGAAGAAAACACTTAGAATTACTTACGCACAATTAATGACAGTGCGCAACTTATTGGTTGGGAATAAAACCTCAATTTAAAATGCCTTTAATTTTAAATACTAAAACACTTTCTTAAAAGGAAAAAACATTTTATTTTGTCTTGATAATTAAACTATTAGAAGCAGTGTTGGCCTGTAGTGGCTTTAGCATGCACTTCTCATCTCTGAAGTTGTTGGTTTGATTCCTGTTGTGCACCAATTGATTTTTTGTGTCCATTTAAAACTTGTGTATAAGTGAGGAAACTAAAATTAAACACTAAAAAGGTTAATAGTATGTGTGTCAGGCACTAAAAGCTAGGGTATCAGCTTGTTTATTAGAACAAATTATCATGAAACAGATACAAAAATCTGAGGCCTAAACCTAATATATAAATTAAATTCCCTACCTTCTCAATAGAAAATTTATGTCTTTCTCACATTTGAGTGTAAAAGATTGGGAATTGTAGGCCTCTACTTTTACCACACTTTGCCTCAAAACTAGTCAGAACAATCTATGCCATAAATATTTATAGATTTTTCCACATTTCTACATAAAGCAAATAATTGTAGGTGCATCTTGATATTCAAGTGGGTGAACATGCTGTTGACTATGCAAATGTAGCACAAAAAGACAAGCTTACTGAGCTGCAGCTCAGAATTAGACAATTGTTGGACCAAGTTCATCAAATTACTAAGGAACAAAGTTACCAAAGAGTAAGTATAAATAGAGCAATAACTAAACTTATTTTACCCTACCTAGTAATATTGTAATAAATTGCAGGGTGCAAAGAATAAAAACATATCAAAAGCAAAACTTTTATTGTTTTTGACTAAGTTTCTTTATAATATATTTAAAGTTTCCAAGTGTTAGTCAAAAGCTAAGCTCTAATGTTTAAAGGCATATTTTAAAACCTGGGAAGTGAATACAATCAAAACATTAAAGCTTAACATATTTATGTTTGCAATTTCAAACATTTTAAATTATTTACAGCACCGAGAAGAACGATTCAGACAAACATCTGAAAGTACAAATCAAAGAGTACTTTGGTGGAGTTTACTACAAACTGGTGTTCTTTTAGGAATTGGCTACTGGCAAATGAGGCACCTTAAGAGTTTCTTTGAGGCTAAGAAATTAGTTTAAATTATCTTATTGCTTTATTTGTTAGACATTTTTCTCATTGATTATAAATAAGGTCATAGTTGTGAAAATCACATTTTAATTTGTTTCATATATTTTTGTAAATCTGCTGTCAAAATGTTTAATCAATAAAGATAGTGTTTCGTTTGTAATTTTATGAAAATAAAAGAATACATATTTGAGGTCATATGAACAGTACGCATTCCATGGCATTGTTTGTATAACATCATTCAAGTTTTGTTGAAAAATCCTTTCTATATTTTATTGTTAGGTCAACCTTCTGCCAAATATGTAGATAATCATATACATATTTAATCTTGTATCTTTAAAAGTCTATTCAGTGATTGAAAAAAGTATGTAGGATTAGCTTTTTCTAATGGTTTTAATAAACTGAAATCCATTTGGTCTAAAGTACAAACTAAGGTATCGCAAGTGCAATAGAATAAATGACCATCCACTTGCATTTGTTCTGCTAATTCTAGTTGATGATTATCCATAAGATCTTCGTTTACGACTACCAAGAGTGGTTTACTTGCATTTAAAACTTCCAAAATACTGCCAGCACCAGCATGACTTATGACGAAATCGGAATTTCTTATATCATTTTCTATAGAATCTTTAAACCTGTAACAATGTAGTTTAATTCCGTCTAGTTCGTAATCGCCGGAGTCCATTTTACTATTTCCAATTTGAAAAGTAATATCCTTGCAACCTGATCTCTTTAAGGCTTGGAGAACAGGAGACGATACGATTTCACTGCAAAGTAAATCAAATCGTGTGGTGCCAACAGTAATAAAACATTTTTCAAAATTTTTCGAGGTTGTCATATTGTTTTTAAAACGGAGATCAGTACCCAAGTACTTATAAATTGTTTACAGAGTTCTGACACCAGTCACCAATAGTAATATTTTAATTTATAGTAGAGCTTATGTCTACCAAACAAGACTTATCTTTTAAGCAGTAAGAAACACTTTTGAATTTTGATTAGTATGGCGTTAATAGAGCAAAAAAATATTTATTTATTTAGCGTGATTTCTAATCACATAAAAGACAGTCGCCAAGACTTAACAGATGACTAGTCAGTCGCTAGAGTAGTGACTAGTGTTGCTCAATAGCTGACTGTAGCAGGGCTGCCAGATGAAAAAAAAAAATTGGTTGTTTGTAAAGGATGTTTACGTGATAACGTCTTATTGGTGATATAAGTTTTTGGGAAGTAAGGAATTAATGAAGATAACAATTTTTTCAAATTTTAAATTACATCTATCGTTTTATTCACACTTTTGATGATAAATTTCGGGTGTAAAATGACAAGTTTACTTATTCGACTATGATATACATTTTTCTTACAAAACTTAACCGCACGAGAAAATCTCCATTCGTTTGTATGCCGCTAGAGTGAGATGAGACGGGAGATCGGTCCGTCTCTCTCTCGTTATACCTGCGATCGCGCTCGTGAGGTTTTGGTGTGACACAAGTTTCTGAACATGTCACCCGACTATGTATGCCGCTAGAGTGAGATGAGACGGGAGATCGGTCCGTCTCTCTCTCGTTATACCTGCGATCGCGCTCGTGAGGTTTTGGTGTGACACAAGTTTCTGAACATGTCACCCGACTAAAACGATTTTAAAGACGTTATCACGTCAAAAAGCATGATCGTATACCAAGGAAATTTTGAAATAAAACGATCGTACGACATAAAAGTGGAAAGTTTTTATTTAAAATGCCTTTGTCTTGAAGAGTGTAACTTTAAAACTCCATATTCTGAATCCATTTCGACGTCACAAACAGTGCATCTGGCTTTAAATTGGTATTTACCGGGCCCTAACCAGTCCTTATATCAATCTAATTTTTCCCAATCGGGACGATACTTCTGTGCTGTGTTTGTTCCTCTCTGTCGCAGAAAGCTCTCCTCTTTTGGCTAATTTCTTTTTTGGAGAATCTGGCGCAGGTCGCTCTTCTTCATTTTCACTACCCATTCTTGATTAAGCGTATTGAAGTAACACAAAAAACACTAACGACAATATGCAGATCAAAATAGGATACAATTATTCATCATCATCCTTTTAAATCACTTATAGCTCGAGACTGATGAGAAAAACAGGTTTTTCACTATTCCTTATATATACAACATACATATAATACAAGTCTTTATAAGAGGAAAATAATAAGTTTTGTAACAATGCACACAAAATATACAGACTTTATATGAAAAAGTGTCTTCATTCAAGTAAAATACAAAATAGGCATACGTTAGATTGTGGGGAAATTCCCCGAACATAATACTTACCGGAAAAATCGTACATTTTCTGTACGGTCTTCGTCTAGCGATCGTACATAAGCAAAAATGAGAAAAAAAAACACATTTCCCGCTGCGCCTGCGGTCATCTCGCACGGGCGGGTGCGGGTCGCGGCGGGAACTTAACTTATTAATAAGAGTAACATCAATCAGGCCTTCTTTTTTAATTCTTCTGTAAAGTAAGTATAACGCAACAGCTCGATTCTGGTGTCTGTCCATGGTGGTCTGGAACTCAATTGATCGTTAAACCGCCCGTCTTGCGATAATCATCCGCCAAGTTTCCGGTCTCGTGAGTTTTGAAAATAAGACTCCTTTCCGCCACCGCGGCAGGCGCGGGTGAAAACCGCTTCGTGAACCTTAGCCTTAACTGTACTGCCAGTCGCGTCAACTTAATTTAAGGTGACCAACTATACTCATTTACTGAGTTTTTTACTCTTTTTAAATCCTGTACTCTGAAAGTACTCATTTGTATAATGTAGTTTTAATAGAAATTTCGTTATTTTGTCCAGGCACTAATGCTGCTGTTATAAGGGTATTTTCAGTAGGGAATGATTATTGAACCAGTGAGAAGTCGCAACTTTCTGTAAAAACATTATCTGCTGTCTTAACAGTCAAATTTAATATGCAAAATGAAAGTTGTTCGGATATGGCTACATTATTAGACGAACATCCTCATTAAGCAAAAAAATCCACTCCGAAGAAAAATATGTTTTTAAAAGACAATAAACTTTTTATCGTTTTTTTTTTCGTTTTTTTCACCTAAGAAATACTTGCAAAGTGTACTCTTTTTGAACAAAAAATAGTTGGTCACCTTAATTAATTGTGACTTTAATTTATACCACAGCTGACTGCTGTCTCTAAAATTATGCGGAATTAATTTTCTAATCACTTAAATATCGTGTATATACGTATATTTTTATTATCTAGTTTAAGTTGAGGTTGAATGTTTATATTCCAATAATTATATGATCCAGTCCTGAGTCCAATCCAATTATATGGCAGTCCTTCTGGAAGATTCAGATTTCAGAAACAAGACAAGTTCCATATTTTATTTTGTATCTCAAGTCACAATCTCGTCTTGAGCGCTGTCAAATATGTTAAGATTCATAAAAAAAAGTCGTTCTAGAATACGGGCCTTTGCGCTAACTCCCGTGCGCCAAAAATGTATTGGATATTGACATATGGGAGTCAGTTCTCGCTAAGTCCCATTTATGAATCTCATCCAAATTTCTTTCCTTTACAAGTATTTTGAAGAGAGTATATTTACGATGAGAGGTTGAAGTTTGTTTAACCAATCTTTATTGTTACTGGAATAGTTATAATAATAAAAAACAATTACTTCTTATGAAAAGTATTTATATTTTAAATAAATATGAAAATGGATTGCTATGTAGTGCACCATGCAAGTCAACGTTAACTACTTTAACCGATGTATGGTGCTGTTGAGATTTTACCTTTGCCCTATTTAATGTCATTAGCTGTTTATTTCTATTGTTTTCGCTTACGCGGGCATATAAGTATAAACAATATAAATTTTTACACTTCTGAAACATTACTTGATAGTCATTATTTTCAAAATTCTCTTTGCTTAACTCTACAATATGGACATTTTCTAGACTACTGCATTGACTTAAAAACATGATCAAAGTTCTATGATCGATTCTCTTGCCTAATAATCTGACATTTTTTATTGACTTGCTCAAAGGGATAGATCGAGCAATGGATTTTATATAATTCACACTAAAGTTATCTTCATAGTTTAATGTGTCCAATTGTAAACAGCACCGAAATAACACATTGAAAAATTCACTACTATATGGTATAGAACCTGTTAAGCTTAAATATGTTAATTTGGTTAAAAAGTTAGATGATGGTGATAAGGCTATTGGATTTGGTTTTGAAGAATAGTTGAAGTAAATTGACAACATGATTCTTTCTTTTTCTTTAAAAATGTCATCATAATCAATTATTATACTTGGTTGACCTAATCTTATTTTCTTACAAGAAGGTTCAATTCTATCATTACTATTTGCTGGATTTTCTAAAAGAGGATCCTCATACTTGATGTAAAATCTGTCATAATTATGTGGGACAAGTTCGTTCTTAGTTATGTCAATGCAGTATACAAAATAAGGCTGAAGATGTCTTTGTAAGCGACTAAAGAAACCTTCATTAAAAACATTTGTTTCTTTATTCCAGAATAAAAATACAGCTTTATAGGATGGATAATGCTCACATAAACTTGTTAAAGAACCTGGGTCTTTATTATAATTGTTTTTAATAAAGTCTCTAAATAATGATGTACAATAAATTTGAGTTACACATGATTTTGACATTGTTAGCAAAAAATACTCATATTTATCTATATGAAGTGGAAAATGTGGATTGTTCAAAGATTCTATGTCATGTTCTGTATTAACTGAAGATATTACAATTTCATCAAAACTTATTGGCACCAAGTCACATTCAAATCGTGTATACAGCACATTATGAACAGGAGAAATACTAAATTTTAATTTAATATTTTTAGTTTTTTGTAACATAAACATAGTATAAGTATTATAAACCAAATTTAGCAGTGATCCTATAAAATGTATGCTTTTAAATTTCTCAAACACATCCTGACACATCAGTAAAATATTCCTTGGTACGTCTTGCAAAGTTATTAATTTTTTTTTTTCAAATATAGAATCAAGAGTAACATCTGTTATAGTAGAACAGTTCTTATAAATTTGTAAAAAGTCAATAATGCTTATGTTAGTATAGGACACATTAATTGTTGTTAAGCACTTTAATCTTCTTACTGCAGATAGTAAAAGTGTTTTATTTAAATTGTTTACACAAGCCAAATTCAGATTTTCTATAAAAGGGGCAATGTCTTTGAAAAATGGTGACTGGAGTATATGTGCTGAAGCCATTCTGTTACAAGACATATTACATTTCTTGATTACTTTAAAAAGACAAATCACATCTCGCGTTCTTCTACAGGTATTATATAAATTATTCACTGAAGCTAGATCCAATTGTTTAATGATAAGTATAAGAATTTCTTCTGGCAATTTAAGTAAGTCACACATTTTTCAGGTCGTACTGTAGTCGTCCAGATTTACGCACTTCACACAGAATGTACATTGTACAGTGTACTCTATGCTACACAGATTTCTAACGTTATAGTCCACAGATCAAGTAGAGGTAAATTTAAGATTACGTAAGATTAAGACACTTTTTAGTACCATAGTAGTAATTACCACAGATTACATAAATAGTGATATTGACATACAGGTATTTTTTTTTTGTTAAAAAAATCTCGAATTCATATCGTAGTGACGTAGTCGTACATTTGACCCATTCAATTTATATTCATTTAGAATTAATTTACTACTCTATCTATTGTTATTGTAAAAAAAATAAAAAATGTTTATTATGGAATACGGCAATCGGAATACGGAACATGGCATCCCTATTCCCTACTCATCGGCAAAGAAGATAGAGGGTATAGGGAGAGAAAAAGTTGGCGTAAAAACTCTCGGTACTGTTTTAAAATAGCAAATCATCAAGCAACACTTATTTTAAAACAAATATTGCAAATTACTTAGAAGAAGCCCGTCTCGCACTAGTCCCAGGCCCTTTTATCAACTAGATAATCGTTAATTACTGTATAGTGCCTAAGACTTTTTACAGAGCTTTTCTTTAATTTAAGCCTCTGGGATTTTATTAAAGAAGAGTATCCCTTTTCCCAAAAAATAATTATTAACTTTAGTTAGTCTAGTACTGGGAAATTGCAGCCTGCGTTTGTTCCGATTATTAACATTGTGCGTATGTTCTACTCTAGTAAACTTATCACTATTTTTATATACATACATAATATTTTCATAAATATATTGCGAGGGAAAGGTAAGTTTATTAAGTTCCTTGAATTTATCTCTCACAGATTCCCCACATTTTAAATTATTATAGATTGCACGAATAGCCCTCTTCTGCACGATGAAAATAGTTTCGACATCAGCAGCATGACCCAATAATAAAGAGCTAGGTAATTTGACGTATTCCCGTTAGAAGGTGATAGGGATGACTAGTGATAATTAACGCCCATACGCCGCATTATGCAAAAAAGAACAATTTTTGAGTTATCATGTGTTTTGGCTTTGTTTTTAAATAAGTAAAAAATACATCATCAAAAATTTATTTAAAAAAATATCTTATAAGGTTATGCAATTGGCGACTTTGGTAAGTCGAGTGGAGTTAATCAGTTCTTATTATATTAAATCCTCGTGATGCTTTTGTTTTATCAATATAGTAAATGTTTGTGTTCCTTTAAGACTTTATGTATTACAATAATACATTTGTATTATAAAAAATTTCATATTTTGTAGAGTGAAAACAAAGAGATATTGTTGATTACCTTTATTGAAAGTTACAATTTAATTTACATATAATGCTACAATATTTCGGGCTACGTTGCCTCCTAAGAAAAAAAAACGTTTTTTTTTCTTTTTTGTTTTTTTTTCTACGCTATTGAAATGTAAAATTATAAATGAAAGTTAGCCCACGCTTAGTCACAGTTTCCATTCAAATTCCATGGTTGGTAGTTGGTCACGCCTCTATCAAAGTATTTTTGTCTCTCACGTTGCCAGTAAATCGAATAACTTTATTACACATTAGCAATAGCAGGAATAACAGCTTCATATGTTTTGATGCCTTCTAAGAACACAGATATTTGTAGACTTTCATTATGTTCATGAAGACCTGGTGGTGTTCGTCGCATCGGCGAAAATCCTAAGGCGGGGATGCCTGTTTTACGAATAAAACGAGAGTCAGTGCCACCAGGAAATGTGCGAAGGTCCAATGGAATATCTCTGAAACACCATTCAATATTTAAGTAGTAGTTACCGATTGTAACTCTCCTATGCACTACATTCTATTTTTAATAAATCACTTTACTTACTTTGAAATTTCTCCTTTATACATTTAAATACAAAGGCAGGCTATTTACTATATGATGAATTTCTCAAATATATTTTGCCCTTTAATAAATAGTATTTTTTTATGTAATAGGAGGCAAACGGGCAGGAAGCTCACCTGATGTTAAGTGGTACCGCCGCCCATGGACACTCACATTGCCAGAAGGCTCGCAAGTGCGTTGCCGGCCTTTCAAGAATTGGTACGCTCATTTCTTGAAGGACCCTAAGTCGAATGGGTGCGGAAATTGTTCAGTGGGCAGCTGGTTCCACATAGAGGTGGAACGCGGCAAAAACTACCTTAGAAAACGCTCATTTGTGGAATGACGGACGTCGAGGTGATACAAATGGTATTTTGTATTTTGCATTGACGTCCGATAATGAAACTCAGCTGCAGGTATTAGACCGAACAACTCCTCTGAATGCTCTCCATGGTAAATCCGGTAGAAGAGAGACCCCACGTCCCTACGCAACGCCAAGGGATCAAGAAGTATCGTCTCGCCTTGCTGAACACACCAAGCTTTTTGAAGGCTAATTTAGCCTTCCCTTCCAAATGACCGCGAAACTGTACATCATTCGATGTGTCAACGCCCAGTATTCCGATGTCAGCTGAAGCTTTAAGAAGAGTGCCTTCAAAGAGGGGAGTAGCGACAAGGGGAGTGTTTTTTAGCGGAAAACGCGCAGACTTAAGTCTTCTTGGACTAGATTTAGTCTACCCCAGTCCGAGACTCCACGTAGAAGAGTTTCGACTTCAGACACAAGTTTGTTCCGGTACTCTTCGACAACAGCCCGAGAAATACCTGCCCGGCCAGTGTTAAAAGTATCCCCAGTGCTGTCGTCCGCATAGCAATGAATATTGTTAAGTTGCAACACATCATTGATATGCAGAATAAACAGGGTCGGGGATAGGATACAGCCTTGTGGGACACTAGCATTGACGGGTTTAAGGTCGGAACATGCTCCGGCGATGACGACCTTGATGCTCAGATCAGCGAGAAAGCTGGAGATCCAGTTGCATAATTTCTCGGGGAGCCCTTAGGCTGGAACGTTTGAGAGCAGTGCTCTTTGCCATACCCGATCGAAGGCTTTCACTATGTCCAAACTTACCGTCAGCGCATGTTATTTCATATAAACACTTAGGATAATGTAGAAATAAACTTACAGTTGTTCAATTGTGGTCTTAAATGCCATCCAGTAGCCATTGGAGGAATCAGTAGGAGTTGGTAAGACATAATCATCCTTTTGAACGAACTCGTAGGTTACGTTTGCTCCAGCTTTCGTACACCAATCCTTAATCTATATGTATCACAGAATATAATTACTATTGGCGTTTAAAAAGATTAGGCTTGTTTTATTATTATATGCAATGAGTACGATAAATAAATAATGCTTAATTGGATTTTAAAATTCGTATAATATTAAATTAATATTATACGAATAAAATATAATAATTAATATAATAAAATATAATAATTTATCATTAAAAATCGTTTGAGAGGTAAGATTTAATAAGCAATAATTTTATTATATTAATAACTTTATTTTATTTAATAAATTATAGTATAATTGATTAGGTAATAAGGTTTATTACTATTGAAATCTTACCATATTTTCAAACTCGACAAAATCAACGGACAAGGCTAAACGCAAATCGAAACTGACGGTTAGTTTCTCAGGAATTACGTTTTCTTGAATGCCACCCTAAAAGTGCGCTTAAATTAAATAAATTCCATAGTACTAAAATAAATAAATCATAGATTTATGAATTCGCTGCGTACGACGCAGAGGGGACTACATTTTCAGATATTTCATGACACATTTTAGTTAATATCCTGAAAGCTACTGGATAACAAAATCCATCCAATTTAGTGACAGATCTGAATCATTTGACACCTCCATCACCAAGATCAGTCAGTTTTCATGTCGATGAAGATGATGATGATATTAATTTATTCCTAATGGGAAAGGCAAAGGAGTTTTCATAACAAAAATGTCACAATTAATTAGTTCTACTTTCAATTAAGTATTGTTTACTTGAGATATACTAAACGAGTACCAAACACAAATATACGGTCTCTTTTCAATAAAAGTTGATGATAAGAAACGTGTAGTAAATGTGTAGTAAACAAATAAAGCATATAAAAAAATACAGTTCTTAAATTAACAACTAGCACTTATCTCAAATTCAACTGGATTCGTACAGTAGAGCTTCAGTAGGTTGCATGTTAAGTAGTAAAAACAGTCTGTACAGTGAGGTTACCTTAAGCATTGTTAGATTGATGGACGTTATGTCCCCGATCGTTAATTGAGGGTTTTCTTCCAATTTCTTTTTAGACTCTTGACGAAGGTCCATGAACTTGTCTATGATGAATCGCATCTATATAATAAAATAGACATCTTTGTTTAGAAAGGTTGAAAAAGGTCTCATATCCGTTCTGTAATCGCTTTTTTACTGGCTTAGATTATGTAAATTAAGGTTCAACTCCGCTAATCCGTCTGCACAGAGTCGTCAGTAATTCAGTGGAATTACTGTTACTCTATACAGGCGGAGCAGTTAATAGAAGTGGACAAGGCGATCTTGTTGAAGCCTTATTCGTGTGTCAGCTTGTAAATGATTCTTAGTTTCTTAATGTAAGTTTGACTACACGTTACATTATTAAATACTAAACTATTTCAATTAGAGCATTAGTGGCGTTAACTAAGACTCCATTTACCTTTTCACCACAATTGTCAGGCAACAGTAGAGAGCCGTGACCGGACATTCCGGGACAAATTATTCTTACATCTGTGGACAGGAAGTAATTTTATTCGTATTTTCTTTTGCAGTAATTTAATCACTACAAAAAGAGATATAATTATATTTTTGAGAATTATAAATTTAAGATGAGAAGCAGTATTTGAAAGTATTTTTACATTTTATGAAAACTTACGCCAAATGCTTCTTTCTCCATTGTATACAACGTAATGATCTGTGGGGCTAGCAAGACCCTCGTCTAGTGCAAACCCGATGTTTAACTTTTTATAATGTTCGGACTTGACAAATTGCGCCATACCCTGATCTCCCCCGACTTCTTCGTCTGAAAATTGGAATAAAACTAAGTAAAGTAGTAGTAAAAATATCATTAAGATCAATTCCTAAATCTTTCCTAGATCAAGAAATGATTTTAGATTGCGTTTATTTTGCGTTTTGGCGCCGTTCATACGTTTTGTAGTATTTAATACGTTGAATTCTAATTTAAAAGATTTTTATGTCACATAAAGTAGGTTGCCTATAAACATTAACGTATTAAAACACAATCTTGTCTTAAATATGGAACAAGAAAAGGTTTCAAAAACGTTTTTAAATGCTTAGTTGCTAAACAGCTAACATCAATGTAACTCTTACAGGCTAAACCTATTATGATAGATAATATACTTTTAGGCATTTTCATATACCTGGAACAAAACTCAAGTGTATGGTGCGCTTAAAAGTAATTCCTTTGTTTTTGAGTCGTTTTATTGACTCCAAGAACTGTACAGCAACAGACTTCATGTCCTGCACACCTCGACCGTAAATCACTCCGTCAACTATGCGAGCTTCGAATGGTGGGTATGTCCAACTTTTCTGAAATTGTTGCAAAGCAAAAACATTAATAATTTTTATTTATACCTTTAAATTATCCGAAATATGACTTTATTTATAAAGAATTATTGCAGTAGGGTAGCTACTACAATTTCATTTATAAAGTATGTAAACCGAAATGACAAGTCGTTCTTGATAAATAAGTCCTTACTTCAAACACAGGTACAACGTCCATATGCGAGTTGAGAAGAATGCTCGGAAGGGCTGGTTCCTGGCCTTCCCAGGTCATTACCAGTATAGGTTTATGGGGGACCACCTCAAAAACTTGGACCGTTAGACCCAGCTGTGCGGCTTGACCTCTAAGATATACCAGACATTCCTCTGAAAACATTACTTATTGAATAATATATACAAATGTATGCTTGTGCGTACTTTAACAAATTTATGGAAAGACGGGTGAACATAAATAAAATTTACAACACAGCTTTATAATAAGAATATTTCCTAAGATTATTTCCTGAAGCTTAACGTTTAATTGTCGTAAGGGATTTAGTCATTTAATGCACCTATTTATTCTTGTAAACACTATTGTTTTTACACATACAGGCGATTACAAATTCCGTATGTGTTTGGTATACAAATACAAAATAAAAATAGCATATGTGTTTTTGTTGGTCGCTAAACTAATTGTCAGTTAAGAGAATCCATTTGTTTTGATTAAAGACACAAATTTTTTACCATAATTTACATTCGGATGAACGCTTTTGATTCGTAGATATTCCTGAAGATTACGGACAGCTTCATCATCGCTCGCCACGTTTCCTTGAGTGGAAGTTAATAATCCACTTGTAGCCATCATCTTACCAACTAACAATGCAATTGGTTAACAGTATATAATTCTAATGTTGACTATTTTAATTAATTTGTTCATATTTATATAATGATAAATAAACCTCAAAATAGGTTAGGGGACGTTGGTTGCAATCGGGACATTTTATTAATTTTTTAATAGGTTAAAATAATATTGTTTCGATGTTATAGTAACAAAAAACAATTATCTTAATATATTTAATTCTACTGTACGTATGTATGTATTCCTCTTAAACGGCTGGACCGATTTCAATCAATTTTTTTATATGTAAATTTTTTGTACGTTTATCTATACAGCAAATAAACAGCTGGTATAAATATAAATCTTCTGTGCATGTGTTCGTAATTACACTCCTAAACGGCTGGACAGATTTTGATGAAATTTTTTGTGTGTTCAAGTGGAGTCGAGAATGCTACACACTCCTTCGAGAGGTGTGAGCTTTGGCTCGTTCGGGGCGTATGCCCCCTTCGAGTGGTGCTTATATTCGCACCCTACTGATACAGGGCGGCATGGGGGCGGTCCTGTAGCCCTTTATGGGGGCTGCAGTGCGCGAGGAGACAGGGAGGACAGAGGAGAACGGGCTCTACTCGCTGCGCGCAGCCGATGTTGGGGTCGTGTCCGTGGTGGTGAGGGGCTAAGAAGTAATCTCTACTTGGCCCTGGTGTGATGTAAGACGTGTGGACAACGTCTGTCGGATCCGCTATTGTTATATTTATATTATCAATTAAATTGTTTATATGTCAAAACAGCAGCATTGTATCTTGTAGAAAATTCGACCATCCACGCTTTAAATCACATCCATCAATTCTATAAATGGATTTTTTGAGCAGTACAGTGTCTATTTACTTTTTAATTTAGATTGGGAAATTCTGAGAAATATTATTAACAAATAAATTTATTATTTTGTACGCATACAAATAATCATAAAGATAACTGAAAGCTGGACATATAATAAACTTGTAGAGGAGTCTGTGGTATTCTTTTATTTAATATCTTTCTATATGTATAAGCTGTGTGTGTGTTACTTTAATATATCATACTTTTCTTTATAAATGCGAAACGAGTAAATAAGACATTTCAGACAAAATTTTAAGAGGATTACGATTAAAAATATGAGGGTAGTGATATGTGCTCTAAGTTCTAACTACAGACTTCAACTACTAACCAATTGGCATAGCTTATACCCTTACTACCCCATTTTACCCTACAAATATATGTAGAAGTATCATAAACATTTAGTTGTTTGTTATTGTTTGCGGTATTATCTAGTCACAGCTGATAAAATGCTCCTATCAACCACAATGTATCAGTGGTGAAATATATGTATATACCATAGACAGAGGAGTACTTATTTTTTTATAGAACAAACGGACAGGTGATTCATCTGATGTTAAGTTATACCGCCACCCATGGACACTCTCGAAGCCAGAGGGCTTGCGAATGCGTTGCCAGCCTTTAAGGGATTGGAACGCTATTACCTTGAAGGACCCTAAGTCGAATTGGTTCGGAAGTACTTCAGTGGGCAACAGGTTCCACATAGTGGTGGTGTGCGGAAAAATTGCGTTATATAATGCTCAGTTGTGGAATGACGGACGTCGAGGTGATACCGTTGGAATTTTGTATTTTGCCTCGAGGTCCGATGATGAAACTCAGCTGTATTAACCCGAATAACGCCTTGATATTGTAAAGAACAAGAGATTATAAACAAAAGATTTACCTCACATTATATCGTCTCAATTTTGACACATTATATCCAAAACTTATCTATATATAATTGTTGGAAATAAATGAAACGGACAGACAATTAGGGCACACGATACGCTGCAGGTAATTGTTTTGCATTGTTAATGTTTGACCTTTAACAAATCACATTTATAGGCTGAATTTTTGGGTTGAGATAAAAATAGTACCTACATATGTAAATAATATATGTATTTAATAAAGAATAAAATAACTTATTGTGAATTTATTGTGTTTATTATAAAGAGATTTAAAGACATAATTTCATACTTATATCAATAGATTTGAGTAATTTGTAGTTTGTAATTTGTAATTAAATTACTTTAGCAGACATCGTCAGACTTAATCTACAAACATATGTATATCTATAACAGCAATATATTATGAGTTATAGCTATAGATATATTACTTTAATCAATTACAACCACCTGTATAATCCTAGTCTTCTACTGTACGCATTAAGTGTTGATATGGGCGCGTTTTCATTTAGTACATTTCTATTCATAAAGCTGTAAATAACGAATAGAATTTTTGATTAAAAACAGGTGTTTCTCAATTATGACAGGCGTGTTAGTGTCACAGTATCGGTTTGAGCTACGAAATGCAATTATGGTTCGTGATTTTGTGTTTATTAGGCCGCGTTGCTGCGGAAGATTTTCCCTCCCTCATAACTTCAAATGCATCCATAGGTAAGATTAAAATAGCCATATTTTTAATAATCTAAACCAATATTTTAAAAAATTATGTATATATTATGTAAGATTGGTTCCGTGCCTGCCATATGTCGACTAAACTTGCAATTTTTATTTAATACAAATGAAGCACATATTATTATCAATAGTTGTTTACGTGTCTGTACGTGAAAGGTTAAAAATATTGAAAATCGCAATAAAAATTTAAAGAAAGCTGCGTCAAAACGCTTTTTAAATTTTGAAATTAACTTAAGTAATTATCATTTCTTACTTTCAGCATTTTTGTTTCTATGTAGTATAGTCGAGTATTCATAAAGCTTAGCCAGTCATTTCTTTTAACCTGATCTACCTTGCGAACACGATTAAATGTTCTGTGTTTTGTGATTCTTTATTTTTCGAATTAGTAGTTAGTATTACTACTAGTAGGTAGATACTAATTATGTTGCTTCTAATTAAAATATTTACCAGCTGTAGTTCTGGATCACCAGTTCCTGAAGGATCAGTACCAGGCTATAACGGACGAGTTGAAGGATTACATCAAAGAACTAGCACGGGTTAAGCTTAAGCATGGTGGAGTAATTGTGCATTATTACTCTTGGACTGCCATCAATCTGAAAAAAGGTTGTTTCTCATTATTATGTCAATTATCAAAACTTATAGCTCTCAGAGTTTATAAGAATAAATAAAATCTTCCTAAATGGGGCTGGAAGAGGCCTACCTGGACCCTAAAACGGAACCTAAAACGGGTCAAGTGACGTATTAGATTAAGTTTTATTTATGTATTAGAATTAAGTTTTTTATATAACTTAAATAAGTGTTATTATATTTTACTGGGTGTCAGCAACAAAGACTTAATAATAATAATAATAAAAAATGGGTTCACAAAATTGATTAAAGACTTTCTTAAAACGTGACTTAATTTTGTAGCTGACGGAGTTTTAAACTCAGGATTTAATGGGATTGAACTTTAATTACAATATGGAAAATCGTTTTTAATACGGAAGTTATATTAATCGCTTAGTCTTGACTACCGTAGTTTTGGTACATAATTATTATTATATTTAATTATACTATTAAAGATAATGACGAATAAGAATACCTACGTCTGTTAATATAGAATATCGGAAACGTAGTGCAATTGCTGCCTATAATCTTCATCTAGCCAAAAGTATTTTGGAATCCGGTACATGATGATTTTATTAACGTGCCATACACAAACTAGTAGTGATAGATATGACGTATAAATTTCAGTATTTTAATCATCTATAAAAAAACCAGCGGTGCTACAACCTTTTTTTAAAGTCTGATCCTCAGATTTCTATTTCTGTGTCATTATCATTTGTCAATCTCATAGGCAAGTATGTGATCCTGTGCTTGACACACGACGTCGACTTTTTTGGTCGAAGGCTAGCCGATTTCCTCGCGATGTTTTCTGTCACCGTTCGAGCGAATGTTTTTTGCGCACATAGACAGTAAGTCCATCGGTGCACAGCCGGGGATCGAACCTACGACCTCAAGGATGATAGCCGCACGCTGAAGCCTGAACACTGCTCACAATCAATCATCTATAAAACTTTTTAATTTTTCTAGGATTTCTAGCGGTATTTAGCGTCACTTCATGCGAAGACACTTGGTCATTATTTAAGCGAGTTCAAGATGAACAAATGCTTTTTTTTGCTCTAACCGAAGTAGATTGCCCGCGGCTTCCATCCAATGCTGCTATCACTGTCACGTCTTCTGATCCCGGCGAAGAACTTCCCCAAATTGTTCTTGATCTTCGTACTGAAAAGGCCTTTAATTGGAAAGCCGCTATTCTTCTCCATGACAATACTTTAAGTATGTTTAGTATTAATACCCTAGTATTGATTTTCTATACATTTTTCATGTTCTATAAATGTAACAACAAAAATACAGTCAAAACCGGTTATAACGACATTGAAGGGACCGTATAGTTGTCGACGTTATATCCGATAGTCGTTATAAGCAATGTCATATACACAAGTACAGTACATATGTATGTACATAGTTATCGATCTAGAATAGGTAGGTATGGGTTATAATATGGTATGTTAATATTATAATATGTAAACGAGTCAAAAAAGAAACAAAAATATTTATTACGAAATAATTCGGTACAAAAGTAATCAGTCAGTCTGATTTTTTTAGCCCAGTCTCAAATATTTTTTACATTTTACGTTTCATACTCCTCAAGGTATGAGTATCATTAGTATCAAACTGTAGGTTAAAGACAACAAATTTTTGCAAAATCGTTACAGCGTTAAGAGCCTCGGAAATCATTGTTGACTGAAACTGGGAGAAAGTGCGTAGGTAATAATATGCCTAAATTCATTAAATGCAAAAATAAGATTTAAAATCGTTTGTATTGTTTTGTTTTGCTGAGAAAAGAAGCGGTTGGTCGTTATAGCCGATGAATATCGATAAACTTTCGCCGTTGTAAGCGATATGTCGCTGTATCCGATGTTGTTATAAGCGGTTTGTTTACTGAATAGTTTACTTGGGATTCGGACGGGACCATACAATCTGGTTGTAATAACCGATAGGTCGTTGTAAACGATGTCGTTATAAACGGTTTTGACTGTATATATATTGTAAGGAAATGAGGTTCTTTCCATATAATTGATCAAACAATTCTTTAGTATTAGTGTTTGATCACGTTTTGTACTACCTGAAATAATAATATAAATGATACATTTGTAACTTTAAGGTCGAGACATGATATCTCGAGTGGTCCAATCTATGACATCGCAAATAGACGGTAAACCTTCCATCTCCGTAACCTTATTAAAAATGAGACATGAAACCAACGAGTATTTCAGAAGGAAAGAGATTTACAGAGTATTATCCAAACTCCCAGTTAAATATATAGGTAAGACTGTGTTTTCATGCTTCACTACTGCTAAAAGGAGTTTGAAACGCCTTTTTTAAAAAGCGTTGTTATATTTATTTTGTCATTTATATATTCTAAATTGTTGTATTTTTATTTAAGTTGTGTTACACATCTACTATACAAAAATAAGTCGGGTTTTCCTTCCTGACGCTATAACTCCAGAACGCACGAACCGATTTCCACGGTTTTGCATTCGTTGGAAAGGTCTCGGGCTCCGTGAGGTTTATAGCTAAGAAAATTCCGGAAAAATTTCAACAGAAAAGCGAGATCACCAAACGAAATGTTAGATAAAACGAAGCCATCTGGTGGCGAAACGGAGTTCGCCGAGTTTGCTAGTACATTTATAAAAAAATACTGTCTGTGAAACAATTCTTGTATTTGTGATGCGTCTGTTAACTTATTAATAAAGAATAATAATATAATAATAAAGCGCCTTATTTTACAATAAGGCACAAGAAACTAACACATCAAAAACAATTTTGAACTATTACCATTCGAGTCCGCACCTCTTAAATTTTATACATTTCTTAGTAACATTTTTAATTTCATTTTGCCGCATTACAGATAAAATATTTAGTAGGCACTAGGTAGTCTGCACTGCAGACCCGAATAAATGCATAAGCTGCCAACAAAAGTAATCACAATCAAAAATACACGTTCTAACGTTGAACATTTAAAAATGTTTGCGATATATATTTACTTCATTACACTTTATCTGTAATACCCAGCCTGTAGCTTGTACTACTGGATTTGGCTGATAAATTAAGAATCTTAAACCAAGTGTGTATATGTTGGCCAGTCGATACGAAAGCCTCATTTATTCATTGAAAATCAATACAAAAGCAAAGGATCAATACCATACTAAGTAACCAAATAAAATTTGTGAGTCAATAGTGTCAAATAAAGTGTTATTGTTTTAATTGTTGTCTTAATTTAGGAATAAGTAATGTACATTTAACAGGACGGACAGGACCATATCTTGTTGTACCCACCATTTAATAATAGTTGTAGTATTTGTCTATAACAGCGTCTAAATTATAAGTATGTCTTATTCTTACTACAACAACGACATTTTTCAATTTCCCTATATTACTTGGGATTTTAGGTGAAAATTTCATAGTCATAGTAACGACAGACACTATGACAACAATGGCTGAAGCTGCGCGCGATCTTCACATGTCACACACTCTTGCGCAGTGGCTGTATATCGTATCAGACACAAATAGACGGAATGGCAATCTATCCACATTGATCAACGAATTGTTTGAAGGAGAAAATATTGCTTACATTTATAATAGGACCGATGATGGGACACACTGTCAGGTACTTACCTGTTTATACATAACAAATGACTTGCTAAAGGATAAAATAATTATTTTTTAAGGCAGTTTTAGCCGCACCACCACTTTGTGGAACCAGCGGCCCACTGAAGTTTTTCCTAACCAATTTGAGTCTATTTAATTTTTTTAACTTTCAATGCAAGCGTGGGATAATTTGGTTAAAAATAATAAATAGTTTAATTTCAAATAATTTCCACTTAGGTAGAGATCTTGTTTAAATTTTTTACTTATATGTTATTGTATAATCTTGTAATCAGTGATTGTACACTACGTGTTCGTTATTAAGTTATTGAAATAATCTATTGTTATACGTCTAAACGCAAGATCTTAGTCGAACATTAAAGTGAACACTTTTGAATCTACCCGCAAATTTTGCATTATTAATTAAAATGAATATTAACTAGTTTAATTCATCAAGATGCAGAATGGAGGTTGCTGAAAGTGTGAAATTGGCTACCGAAGACTCCACGGGGGTGGGTACCCAGGCCCCCGTGACAGTGAATGCTACTGGTCAAAGTAAGAAATATGTACAACAAGCCTTCCATCCAAGCCTGTTTATAAGACAGAGAAGTGTATCGGTTGGGAGTTTACTGCCTACCAAAAATGAGGAGAAGGAACCACAAAGCTCTCAAGAAGTAGCCTGCGACACCAACTTGCCTGAATGGCAAACGGCTCCAGTAAATAGAAAGCCGAATAAAAAAAGGAAACTCTCAAATCAGTCCCCCGAAAGTGTAGCTACTTCGAACATGTTCGATGGACTAACTGTCGTTGAAGAACCTACCCAAACCAAAGGAAAGAGGCCCAGCAATCCACCTCCAATCATACTATATGGAGTCCAAGATGTCAATAAACTGACGGAATTTCTCGAATCTGCAACTGAAAGAACCACATTCAAGTTTAAGATAGTAAACAAAACACAAATAAGAATTATGAGTGAAGACATAGATGTTTACAAAAAACTTATTACAGCTGTAAGAGAGAAGGGTCTTATTGGCCATACATTCAATCGAAAAGAAGACAGAAACTACAGACTGGTAGTAAGAAACTTGCACCACACTACTCCACTTCATGTTATAAAAGCTGAATTTGAGAAAACGGGAAACATAGTAGTTGGAGAGATTATCAATGCCAGATTTGGGCCTGATAAAAAACCTACCTCAACTTTCTTTGTAAACCTGCAACCTAGTCAGCATAATAAAGCAGCCAAGGAAATCAGACATATTTTCCACCAAATTGTTACTATAGAAGACCCAAAAAGAGGACCACTATAGTACAGTGTCAAAGATGCCAGCAGTATGGTCACACCAAAAACTACTGCATGAGACCAGGTCGATGCCTCAAATGCGCAGAATCACACTTAACCAAAGATTGTCCTAAAGTGGACCGCAGTACCCCAGCAAAATGTGCCTTATGTCTCGGCCCTCACCCTGCGAATTATAAAGGTTGCGAGGTATATAAAGAAATTCTAGCCAGAAAAACACAGCGCTCGTCTCTAAGGGCAAGAAAAGCTCCTACGTCAAGCTGTCCCAATAGTGGTATAAGCCCAAACCCCCAACCTACAAACCAACCCCCGAACCCACCCACAATAAATACGCCTAAGGGATATAATGAAGTGGCTAAAAGTAATCATTTAGTCCAAGGTACAAACCAACAATCTGTACCAGAAGCCAGTCAACCATCACTGAATAATAGAATTGAGGAGATATTTATAAAACAATCACAAAAAATTGATACAATCCTACAACAAATGAGCACCATTCTGGGGCTCTTGACTACACTAGTTAACAAATTACCATAAAAATGAATAAACTCAAAATTGCTACATGGAACATAGATGGTCTATCGCCTAAGAAAAATGAAGCTGAAATCCTGCTAAAAATGCATAATCTGGATGCCTTGCTTATTTCTGAGGCGCACCTTACATCCAACAGCCAAATACATGTACAAAACTACAATGTGTACACAACAAATCATCCCGATGGCACTGCACATGGAGGCACAGCTATTATAATTAGATCCTCCATTGAACACTATGAACTTCCACAATTTCGATCGGAATCCATTCAAGCCACCTCAATAAATATCCAGGATGAAAATGGGAATTTATGTATCTCCTCGGTTTATTGTCCTCCAAAGCACGTTATAACTGAGGAACACTTCACCACATATATTAACAGTCTGGGTCCACGCTTCATAGCAGGTGGAGATTGGAATTCAAAGCATCTGCAGTGGGGGTCGAGATTGATTACCACGCGTGGTAGAGAACTTAAAAAATGCGTTGATAAAAACCACTTAACAACAATCTCCACCCCCGAGCCAACTCACTGGCCAAGCGACCCTGGAAGATTGCCTGATGTCCTGGACTTCTTTTTAATGAAGGGTCTCACACGACTGTTTTATCACATTGATGGCTTTCTCGATGGTTCTTCAGCTCACATCCCGGTGATATTAACGATTAGTACCAATATTCTGGAGTGCCAACGGAAACCAAAACTGTATAACAGGAGAACAAATTGGCAAATGTTTCGTGACCTCGTAGAGGACGCCCTACAATTACGGATTTCACTAAAGAGTAAGGAGGAAATAGATAGTGCAGTCTTGGCATTTACGAGAGTGGTGCAGGACGCATGCTGGAGGAATTCTGAGGGAATGGCTCAGAAAAAGACCAGACAGCTTTCTGTACCCCACGAAATTCATGACATGATCCTGGAGAAGAGAAGATTACGTAGAGTGTGGCATAATAGTCGTCATCCCGATGATAAAACAGCACTAAACAACTACGCTAAACACCTTAAACAGGCTATAAAAGAAAATCTAGATGCTACTATTGAGGAAAACCTGATGTCGTTAACAGCTACAACAGACACCGACTACTCTCTCTGGAAGGCATGCAAAAATCTGAATCAACCCACAAACCCTAAACCACCTATAAGACTAGATAGAAACAAGTGGGCTAGATCTAAACTAGAAAAAGCAAATGCTTTTGCTGACCATCTGGCTAAAGTATTTGTTCCAAATGAAGCCACTCCTGGGTCGGATGAGGCAGAAATAGATGACATTCTCCAGCAGGATTTCCAATTGCATTTGCCCTTGAAGATAGTAACACCAAGGGAGGTACAAAGAACCATACAACAAATGGAGAATAGGAAGGCACCAGGTTTTGACCTCATTGACAAAAAGGTTCTCTCCGAATTACCTCGTAAGGCTATAACTTACTTGACGACCCTATTCAACCGGATTATAAGTGTTGGATACTTTCCAGCACTATGGAAGGTCTCTCAGGTTATTATGGTCCATAAGCCCGGAAAATCGCCACATGACGTCTCATCTTACCGACCAATAAGTCTTCTCCCAATCGTCTCTAAAGTACTGGAGAAGGTACTACTACGACGGCTCTCGCAAGCTATTCATGAAAATTCTATAATTCCAGATCACCAATTCGGGTTTAGAGCTCAACACGGCACTATCGAACAAACTCACAGGGTGTGTAAATTCATAAGCAATAGCCTTGAGCTGAAAGAGTACTGCTCCTCAGCTTTTCTGGACGTTCAACAAGCATTCGATCGCGTATGGCACAAGGGGCTCTTATGCAAGATCAAGTCACTTCTGCCTCATACTTTCTATGGAATCCTAGAGTCTTATATCACCGATAGAATATTCCAAGTGAAAGAGATGGATTGTACATCAGGTTTTCATGATATACTTGCAGGGGTACCTCAAGGCTCTGTACTTGGCCCAGTGCTGTACACCATATATACCTCAGATCTACCGCGTACCTCTGAAGTCAACATTGCAACCTATGCAGACGATACGGCAATCCTAGCTTCAAGTAAACAACCCGAAGAAGCCACGTTAAAGCTTCAGCGAAGCCTAGATGAAATAAGCAACTGGTTCGATAGGTGGAGAATTAGGGTGAACACTAGCAAATCAGTACAGGTGACATTCACACTGCGAAGAAAGACATGCCCCCCTGTAAACCTAGGAGGAAAGGAACTGCCTCAGAGTGACACAGTTAAATATCTTGGACTGCACTTGGACCGTAGATTGACATGGCAAAAACACATCGAAACAAAACGGCGTGAGATCAACATTAAATATAAGAGGCTGTACTGGTTACTGGGTAGAAACTCGAAATTATCCATCGACAACAAACTCCTTATCTACAATTCTGTTATAAAACCGGTGTGGACCTACGGGATACAATTGTGGGGAGCTACATGTGACTCTAACAAAACAAAAATTCAAAGAACACAAAATTACATCCTGAAACAAATAAGCAACTCGCCTTGGTTCATAAGAAACGCTGAAGTACACGAACACCTAGGCATACCTACAGTCAAGGAGGAAATAAAAGTATATGCTCAGAAGTACAAGACTAGGCTGGAATATCATCCTAACCACCTAGCTGTTCAACTCACCCTACCGGAGTATATAAACCGTCTCAAAAGACGAAGAACCTTGGAGCTCAGCAGCATTGACTGAGCTAATATTATTATGGTAGATATTCCTAATGAGGAATATCTCCACCCGCAAACCATCCTACAACTCATCTGCTCATAGTCAGAAGACTGATTGCACGATGCGCTCCATTAAAAAAAAAAAAAAAAAAAAAAAAATATGTTATTGTATTTAAACAGTATTTTATTCGTATTCAACTTGTGATTCAGCTCATACCTGGGGTATAAAACATTGGTCAACAATTTCCTACTGAGTACATGCGACACTTTGAATAATAACAATTAAACGAAATACACCTTCTATTTATTATATTACTCGACGTTTCGAGTGCTTTTCAGCAATAATATTCAGCTAGAGAGAGATAATCATTTATTATGTACATATTTATAAAAATATTTTAGAATGGACTTCTATGTTACTGCAAGGAATTGATGGATGCGTTCATATTAGCTTTGGATGCTGCAGTGCAGGAGGAGTTTGACGTTGCAGCACAGGTTTCAGATGAAGAGTGGGAAGCCATTCGGCCTGATAGACTGCAGCGGAGAGACATGTTATTAAGACATATGCAGGTAGGAATTTATGTGTACTTGGCAATGAGGTACACGTTAGACGGGTGTTAATATGGTGAATATGGGGTTAGTTACAATGGTTACCATATTTTTAACTCAGATTAAAGTTTTTTTTTTAATTTGATACATAATATTAGGACAAACACACGATACAACATCAAATTGACGTACACACAATAATATCAAATCCATGCCGACCCTACAACATGTGGACACGATCAGGGCAATCAAGTACAAAAACCAGTGATACAAACAGCAAAAAAAAAACATGTGTGTGTACTTATGTACACGCGTTGGAAGTTATACTTATTTGGCGTAACAAGATAAAAATATTTTTAAGTTTTTATCTTTCGCCTTATTCTACGTTTGTAGAAAAAACGACACTAACAATAGAAAAAAGGTATTTAATACATTGAAAGTTTTATTATAACGCATGATCTAGCTATGTTATGTTTATTTAAATATAACAAAAATAATCTTTTATTTTAAAATGTTGACTATGCTAACTTCAGGGTGTCGGTTTTTTGTGACGGTGTGCGCGCGCATCGTAAAAATTTACTCTCATCATTTTTTCGTAACGCGCCAAAAGAAGTATAACTTCAAAAATCTATACAGAACTAAACTATGTGAATCAAGAATGAATTGTCGGTAGCGTATCCTAATTCTACTCTATGCCGAGGCTAGATAGCCAAGAAACAAGTCAAAACTCTTGCAATGTCATTATGGTAGCGACCTATTCATTGTAGAGTTTTTGCCAAAGTTTGTTTCATGATGTGGGATGTGAAAACATCTTCCATTGAAGAAATCACCGAACCGAGGACCCGACTTGTGTAATTGTACTTTCTATTTTTTTTAGTTTAAAAAGGTATAATATGTCGATGTTTGATGATGAAATTTAATTTATCCACATATTTATGTAAAATTGCACATTTATTGATATTTGATAATAAATGTTTCAGTTTGAAAATAAATATTGTGAACATAAATAAAATATGTCGATTAATCATGCTTTTAGCAACATATAACAGCGCATAGCAAGTGCGGCAACTGTACTACTTGGCAAGCACTTGCTGCTGACACTTGGGGTGCGACATACAGAAGCACAGATTTGACCAGCAACAAAGATGATGATAATGTGACTACTGTTATTGAAAACGTCGACTTGCTTCAGGTCAAACTAATAATATACCCTATTACTTACTAGCTTTTAGGTGTGGCTTTGGTAAATTAAGTTTTCTGAAGTAAACAAACATGAGGCTGGAGTTCAGCCTAATAATTTATCACAACTTAACACTTGTATGTTAATTTGAAAAGGCGTGTTGAATTTGCACATGAATTTGTTTGTTGTTTCTTCTATACCCAGTTCTTGGTGTTGGTGAAAAATCATGCGCCTAACCACCAACTGGACTTACATTGATGTCATAGACAAAGTAATTTGTATTACGTATCGTTATCGTTGAAACAAGCAAGATAGGTTTAAAAAATTAGTACTTGTGATACGTGTAAAAGTTTTGCATTTATACTTAAGCAAACTTTTCTTGTCGTCGCTAAGTCGACTAATATAGCGTCGTGTCATTTAAGAATTTATTGATAATACGTACCATCATTGGTATAACTCGGAGGTTTGAGTTAAAAGGCTCCAGGGCCCAGCCCGATGAGTACCTACTTGTTTAAAATTTGTTTAATTTACATATAAATATTTGGACAAATAAGTTTTAAAATTTACAATTTATCATAAAGTTTTAAGCCATAAATAATTTCAGGTTGCGTTTTGGCGCCCAATAGATGGATTTATGTTTGAGGATGCATTGTTTCCGCATATACAACATGGTTTCCGTGGCAAAGAATTGTCTATATTGACCTACCATGTAAGATATTATTATATTTAAAATTGTATTAGAATTTATTACCAAAAAGATCACGAAAAAGCGCTGTCTAAACCATCGCAGGTATTGTTTCCCCCGAAATAATTTTTATCTAATCTAATTATAATATCGAACTTATAATATTATTAATATAATTCAGTTGAAAATGTAGTTAGCATTATTAAACATTAATATAAACATTTTATAATTTACAATTAAGTAATTGTGCATTGTGTAATGTGTTTTTTAGAATCCGCCATGGACTATATTGGTGACAAATGCATCGGGGGCTGTCGTAAATTATGGAGGTCTATTATTTGATATTATTGGACAATTTGCTAAAAGTAAAAATTTCACGTAAGTTCACAATGTAAAAAAATAAATATATCACTAAATTAAAATACCATACTTTTTATATTTTTTAACTTTTATTATGAAACGATTATTATCTTGCAAGTGTTAAAACACCTCTCCTTGCTCTAGAATACCCCTTATAAAATTGTGAAAAGACAGTTTAATAATTATTTCAAAAAATATTGTTCCTAAAATTTATTATAACATTTGTTACAGAATCCGTATCGTCTTACCGGGGCATGTGAAAGAGGAATCTTCGAATGAAACATCTACAGATGTAAGTCTTGCTAAACTATTTTTGGAATTTTGCCAACTTGTCTCCAGCCTGTTTGCATTCTGATCTGATATTGTGCCTCTAAAACAAACTTTTGGCAAATGATATTCATATTTAAATATGATTAAGGAATTGTACATTATATATTTGATAAAAGTATACTAAACTAGCAGACCGGCCAAGCGTTGCTGTGGCTTAGGTTTTTGTTATATTACATAGTTGTAACCTATTCAAGGGAAACGGTAGGAGAACACCAGTAATGGGGACCACCATGCTTTTTTGGTGGTAATGCCATTAAATTGTAGTTTATTTGAAACGTTGGTACTTTCAACACAGCGCCATCTGTTAGAATTGTGACTATCAAATAATAAACAAATATTTTGCAATAAAATAATATTGCGGGTATAAATTGAGATGTAATCTATCCTATCTTTTAAGTTAGATCAAACTACACACGGTGTGCAAATTTGATTGATATCGGTTCGGTAGTTTAGGAGTCCATAGCGGACAAACAACGTGACACGTAATTTATATATATTAGATTGATTAAAGTACTGTCCATCTATATATATAAAAATGAAACCCGTTTTCCGTTGTCACGACATAACATGAAAACGGCTTGACCGATTTGTCTGATTTTTTTTATACCTTGAAGTACGAGGATGGTTCTTACGGAGAAAAATTAAAAAAAATTGAGTGAAAAAGTCTAAAAACAACACTTTTCTATATTCCCATACAAAACATACGTAATAATACTTAAAAGTCAATTTGAACTTTAATACCATCGCATAAAGTTTAAGTATTAGTGGAGGGGTTCCGGGAAGGTAAATTTTTATTTTTTGACATAATGTATTTGTTGTCTTATCAATTTTCTTTTTTTTATAGACCGGTGTCCCGAATAGCAGAATAAGTATTTTAAACAAAATAGTTTAATAATTAAATAGGCATTTATTTATTCATGTTTTTTAATAAACAGTTTTTAAATTTTAGCTAACTAGTATAGGATACTAATCTAATCTATATCTAGGATACTAAATCAATAAATTTTTAAGTAGTTTTGCCGTCTTCTTATTTTTCGAACCGTTTGAAAAGTAGAGTTGTTTTGTTAGATTGTGAATAATTGTATTTCTAGCGTGTTTTTATGATTTGGTCATTTTTAAGTCCTCTGGCGTAAACACAACACGACGAGTTTCTCTTGAATGGCATTATTATGCAAACGAAATGGCAATATCAAAAAATAGATTTCCGCTTCAAGTTTGCGTAGATATTAAATAATAATGTTTAAAATTTTCCATTTTTAATGTATTATACGTGTTTATGGATATGCTTTAATCATGTCAGTAATGTCTTAAGCTAGTTACTTTCAGTAGATAAACATTTACAGGTAATTATTTATTTAAAAAAAAAAGGTTTGCCAACATAGATTACATCTATGAAAAAAAACTGACACCTATTAACAGAAAAACACAGCATTTTTACTTAATAACTATTGTAAACATAGTTCTTACAAACTATAAATATGTGATCTATAAAAAGAGAGATCTAAATGATACGTTATTGCAATGTTTCGGCAAGGATAGCTATGCAAAACTGTGAGTAAGAGAGGTGAAAGGGATCAATCACAGGGGAAAATTTATTAGCTACTTATACAATATACATACTAGGAATAGCAGCGCTAGAACCTAGGACTGTTCTGCGAAAGAAAAAATCGCTGATGGAGATTTTTTTTTATTTTTTTTTGGAAATAATTATATCCTATGCTAATCCAGGGTATTATATAATTTTCATGGTTAAATAATTGTTTGAACAACTCAGTCGTTTTTTTAAAACTTTATCGTTACAAACATATAATAAAGTGAAAAGTCTTTATAGGAATTGTACTGATGAAAAAGTAATCACTAAGGTTGTTTTTTTTTTAATTATCTTTCTAACGGCTATAAGGATATTATTTTGATATATTAATAATATTTTTTGGTCAGAATGACCATAAAAAAAGGATTTATAAAAGGACTATTTTCAGATGATGCACAGTACTAGTGCAAGGTTGACGTTATCAGCAGTCGCGAAGGGAAAAGTAGCTTTCGCCGCTGCAGCTTTCTCAATCTTATCTGATCCTCCACCAGGTAATTTTATGCTGTATGCTAAATGTAAACCTGTATACACATTTTGCGTATTTATTTCTGGGTGTTCATGTTGATAGAGTAGTGTTGGCCTAGTGGCTTCAGAGTACGACTCTCATCCCTGAGTTCGTAGGTACGATCCCCGGGTGTGCTTGGTGAACTTTCTATATGTGCATTTAAACCTCGCTCGTACAGTGACGGAAAATATCGCGAGGAAACCGGCATGCTAAAAATTCGACCACGTATGTCTGACACAAAAGGCTGGTTACCAACTTGACTATTAGAGAAAAAAAATAAAACGAAACGGACCACTGGTTTTTTAGCAAGCGTATGTAGCCAGATGGCCTTAGAAGTACTGAAATAATTTTAACAAAATTTATATTTTTCCATAACCCCCTCAGTGTCACATCTATAGAAAATAAGTTAAGCGAATCAAAATTTATTGTTCCAAAGCCTCTCCCCACATTCTTACAATCACTATGTCAACTACTCCGCAGGACTTATATCCTCTAAATAAGATGCTTGTTTAGGCTATGTCAAAGTTGAATGGTTGGTTTGAGACGGTTCACAAACTAAATTATAATTAGATTTTCATTGTAGCACTCGCATTTACATTGTAGCAGTCCCAACACGTAATGCACTGCAATAAAATACTTTTAATACATCCCTGGACTATAAAGGTTTCGCTTAAAATAAAACGGGACAAAAACTGGAACAAATGGGCTCTGATGTATTGCTTAATATAAAGGATCCGTTTCAATTAAAATGTATTCACAACCATGCCTCCTCATGCATCCTTTTATGACGGAAGTTGTTTTCTAAAATGATAATATATATGAACATCAAAACAAGAATTGTATGCCTCCTTCGGGTTTTAAGATGTCGGTCAGTTAAACAGCTTAAACAGATACCTTCATTGACATACGTGGCTGTATGTATACAACACAAGGCAAATATGTGAATGCTTTAAGTGTCAATCAAAGGAAATCTTTTAACTTTTTATTTCATTTAAGGTATAAACTACACAATTCCTGTGAGTATTCAGCCGTACGCTTTCATGATAGCACGTCCTCGAGAACTTAGCAGAGCGTTATTATTTTTACTACCATTTACGACCGATGTAAGTATCTCGTATGTAGTGTTTAAGCTTTTTTTATATATTGATGCCTCCGTCCCCGGCAGCTTGCGCTCCGGGGCTAAGGATGTACCGGGGGACTTTCCTGTACCTCATAGAAAGAGTACTTATGAAGGTGACTTAAACATTAGGTATTTCGCTCGTATATCCTGATAATTACTGCTTCTTTTCTACTTATGCTTTTGATTGTCCACCGCTTCTTTTGTGACTACAATGGAAAAGGAATTGTTTTCTGGATTTTGCGTCTTAAATAAGTGTTTTAATGTAACTTAAACGCTAGATAATTCATAATGAATATATAAATTCATAATTAACGCATAAATAAATTCTCGCAATGTTCTTACCAAGTTCAATATAATAGTTCTACAAGCTATTAAAACGCAGACAATTTGGGATAATTGTAGGGGATATACATCCTGTCGCAAAACACTTCATTGGATGAAAATATATTTGCGTATACAGTTGTTTTTAGTAATGTTACGTTAAATCTTGTACTAAATGAAGAATAATATTGCTAAAGTCATACAACAAATACTAGATTTGCATTAATATACATAACTCGCCCGACCAGTGAGTATTATCTAATGTAATACCTTTGTGGCTTTTAATGTACTTCAAGAACATTAAAATCTCCATATTGTAAAATGAACTCGTTAACTTTGATAGTTAAATGAAGTGGGCTTTGAAATTGTGCCAAAGCACTTCAGTTTACATTTCACACATTTAGCGGTCAAGATGATGTATATTATAATTGTTAACTTTGTTAAAATTATTGTATACTATAGCATACTACTACTAATAGATATCTATTTAAATAAGAATATTTGAATTGTCAGTATCAACTTAGTTTCATCGTCGACTTAACTATTTTATTGCAAACCAGTAACATATCATCTAAGGTTTGAATTAATTTATGTTTCCAGACATGGTTATGTTTAGGATTTGCAGTGATTTTTATGGGGCCAACATTATTCATAATACATAGAATAAGCCCTTTTTACGATGCTGAGGATATCACAAGAGAAGGAGGATTATCGACTATACATAATTGTTTGTGGTATGTTTACGGGGCTTTATTGCAACAAGGTGAGTTATTAGCTGCTTTCTTTAGCGGTTGACACTTCGTGCTTGCTGCTCATGAACATGGATAGTTGGCTCGCAAAAGCGTTTCCGGTCTTTTAGTGCCGGTTAAAAGGTTGTCTTCAAGGTAATATTAATTTGACAACATCATGAAGTTTCTTTATTGTTTTTAATGCTTATATTGATTAACGAAAGCTGAGGAAGGATTATGGCAATTTAATTTTTTTTGCAAAAGAATTTAAAAAAAAACGGAAAATTGTATTTGATTTTTTCGGATCCTATTGCGAAAGTTTTCTATAATTTTAACATTGTGTTAACTTAGAGGTGCATCTCTTAACCGGTTCATGCAATCGACCTTTTTTTCTATACGCACCAAAATACCTCTTTGGGTGACAGAAAATATTCTAAAGAAACCACACCATAGTCATAGGCTTCAGTGGCATGCCTTAAGTAGGTGTGCCTTCAGACCAAAAATTATTAATGGAGCAGACGTAGACGTTTGTCCCAAGCCCGATTGAGGTATTACGAGACAATTTTTATAATAACATTTTCAGAAATTCGTATTTTTAACATAGAACATTAATCTTAACGAAGAAATATCTACCCAGCGGCCCGAACATTTTAGAATAACTGAAATATCTTTTATATTTTTCGATCACAGAATATTCCTGATATTTTACAAAAAGATTAATTTCCCTAGAGATTCTTGTTTCGAACACAGGTGATAGCAATAGATTTGTTTTATTTAAACGTACTTCCGTAAGAATTCCAATTGCGGAGCGTATAACGAATCTTATAATATGCCAGAAATTAGAGAAAAGTAAGAGTAGGGAAAATTTTTATGGGTTAATTTTTATTATTTAAAAGCGACGATTATTATTTTCTTTTGATTCAGAGTTTAGAAATACCAATTATAAGGAAATTACTATAGCTAAATGTTGTACCCAAACTGTACAAAAGTATTATAAATTCTTTAAAATTTAAATAAAGCGTAACTTTAATTACCTTATTAACTGTTTAAAACTATTGTATTCCACTATCCTCAAAAGCCACATATTTAATTAGCTAATAAATAAGAAAACAAACAGTAATGGTTGTTGATAAGATACAATTAATTTTTACTGTAAATTCAAGGAAATGTGACAATAATTTTCAAGACTATAATGCTAAACCTGCGAGTTCCGTTCTACTGTTCTGGTGTAACTAAGTTAAAACATTTATCCAAACTTTCGCTTGAAACGTGCTGGGCTTTCTTTGCAGGTGGAATGTACCTCCCACGAGCAGATAGTGGTAGACTAGTAGTTGGTACTTGGTGGATAGTGGTGTTAGTGGTTGTTACAACGTACTCTGGGAATCTTGTCGCATTTCTAACCTTCCCTAAACTGGAAATTCCGGTGACTACTGTCAGTGAACTGTTACTGAATAGAGCAACTTATACATGGTCAATTAATAAGGGATCTTATTTAGAACGTGAATTAAAGGTATTGTATTATTTCACGAAATTCTTAACGCCTTGTAAACTAAAAATAGACGAAATGTTAGGCACCGAACGACGACCAACTTGCGTCTAAAATGTTAACAATTCAACAAATAAAGACCGTAGCCACGATACATAAAGGTTGTTTATAAATTGTTCATTGTCTTAATACGGTACTAGACCCATTTTGAGTTACAATTTTTATTATTTATATTCTTAACTCAATACCAGCTGCTGTAGCTTCAAGTTTCTGTTTGAAGATAAAGATGAATTATCGATTATCGTTATCCGAATATACCGATATATGAATAAACATTGTAAGCACATAGAAATTACTAAAATCTAAATTGATATATTTTCCATTATAGAACTCAGATGATCCAAAATATGTGTCTCTACTAAAAGGTGCTGAGCTGACGAGTTCACTGACCGCAATGGAAGCAATGGAAGCAAACAATATGGCTGGTAGGATTAAAATATATGTTTTAAATGCTAGTGCCTTGATATATTATAAGTTACTTCAGAGCAAGCACGACATTCAGTTATTTTGAATATGGAAATAACCTAAAAATACTTTTCTAAATATGAATACGGGATCTAAAAGTCCCTACATAAAATATATTTAGTCTAAAGGTAACATAGTTGATATTATTATTTTACCATATTATATATAAGTTACTCTAAAGTTGCTAAAGCCACTTCGTGAAAAGTATTAAAATATTTTATACGGTCTTTACCTCGTATACGTTAGTAAAACAACGGACAGATGTTTCTATTTGTATGGAAATTTTCTTTGTAGCGGAAAATCTCATATCCAACGTCTTATATTGAATTGTTCGGAAAAACTTACACGACAGTTATACAAAACGTATAATGTTTGAGTACCGCAATTTTTTTTTTTTAATTTTCCGCAGTTTAAATTCGACAAACGAAAATAGTCTATGCGCTTTTGGTCTTAGTACAAAACTGAGTCTTTGCCAAGGTGGTTCGATTTTAAATTGTGTGTTACGAATAAAGTCAATAGCTACTGCAATGCTTTTTTAAATTATTTCTCCATTAAAATTCTACATTATGCCTAAGTACCATATAGTATTTAGTAATTACATTTATTTCCAAAATATTTAAAAATAAGTGTTCAGCACTGCAATGCCGGGTTTTAGACATCACGTCAGGTAAGGAAATTATTCATCTATATATTTGTAGTTAATAAAAATGCTATAATGTAGTGTCTATAAATCTTTGAAAATTCCTCAAAAAATTAAGAATCAAAATAGCCGTACCAAATAGTTATGTTCGTATAATAATCAATTTAGTTAAATCTTCAAGACGCCCAGATTACCTCATTAAGTCAAATGTGAATTTCAAGAAAGAAAGATAAAAAAAAACACGATTTCACTCAACGTGCCATATAAAGACACAACTTTAATGCAAACAATGCAAAACATTTATTGTGTACCGAAATAATATCTTAGTTTTAATTTGTAATTAGCAAAATGGCCATCATCTACGCATGGGTAGCGGCTAGTAACCTAGTAGTTTATTTTAACTATAATTAATCATTGTTTTTAGGGGCGAATTTACTTAACCGGGTTAGAAAGGAGCGTCACGTGATGGTGGATTGGAAGTTGAGATTAAATTATATAATGCGAGCCGATACTGTGGCCACGGACTCTTGTGATTTTGTTTTAGGTAAATACATATTAATAACCAATTTAAACTTAAATAATTGTATACTTGTCCTAACAAAGTTTTAATATCTTTACAGAATTTAAAGATGTTTTATATTTTATCAAAACTTGTATGACTTTTATGCCGTTGTTGGTATGTTCTCAGTGATCTTCACACCTTACATACAATTTGTGACATTGGATTTATTCAGTAAACTTACACACAATAACGTTCTCCAGGCCAACTTGGTCACAGTCGTTCATATCTATTGAGACTTGCATGTATATACAGTCTCTATTCCATAACTGTCATACTTCCATCAGACGCAGGACTTTCTACCTACTCATCCGGGCTACGGGGATGTGTAACTATCGTACATTTTTTAACACAGGTGTCTTTATAATGTAATGTCGAACATAATAACCACTAGACTAATGAGAAAGTTAAGTTTTTAATATAGAAGGACATAGGAGACGACGAATCTTGTGATAAACAAACCGTAAATTAAATCTATAATATCATATATATTTTCCTTATATTGTTTTTTCATGTTAAATAGGTTCGTTACCATATCAACGTTATCTTCACAATATTCTAATTATATAATGTTAGAATAACATATTTATTACATTAAGTCAAGGTAAAAGTCATATATAAATACATATTATATGTGTTAGGCGTGTAGCAATAATGCATTGGTTACAACCATATTTTAGATGAGACCAACTTACTACCAAGAAGATATTAAAAAAACAAAAGCGTATACGTAAAGGAGTATGTCGCTGTCAACTGTCATGGTTAAATTATTGCAACAACTTACGCTGTGCTTGGGTGGTTGTCCTTATATAACTGTAAAAGTTAAATGTTGTCATGTTTGATTAATTGAAAATTACTACAAAAGTGGTGATGGATAAAATATTCCTCAGCTCAGGCGTTAAGTTTAGGGGCAAATTATTTTAAATTAAATTAGTATATTGTTTTTTGTAGGTTTTGAAGAGTTTATGGAGGAAAGAATCGCCTTAATCGTACCCGGTGCTAGTCCATACCTGCCTGTTATTAATAAAGAGTAAGAATCTATCAATTCAGTTTTTAAATTTGCTTGACTGAAAATAAGGTTTAACAAATAAGTTTTTATTTATTTTGCACTGTAGCCATAGAACATAATATGTATTATAATATTGCGCTTTATGTAGATTATAATAGATTTATACGTTAACTTACTTTAAGCATTGTATAAAAAGGGAAAAAAAGGACTGCTTAATATTATTTGTTATATTTTTATAATTTAAAAACATTAATACAGCCTACACGCCCTGTTAAATAATTTTAATAGAGAAAAATATTCAAGGCTTTTTCTTATATTTTTTTTAATTTTTATATCAATTTTTAAGTTTGGTAACACAAATAACATTTATCAACTGAGAGGTTTCAGAATTAATCGCATGCAAAAAGCGGGGCTCATATCAAAATGGTTGAGCGCTTATTTACCAAAGCGTGACCGGTGTTGGCAGAGCTCTACTATGACTTGGGAAGTGAATAACCATACAGTCAACCTCAGTGACATGCAGGGCTCATTCTTTGTTCTGTTTCTAGGTGATGTATCGTATTATTTTCTTAGCTTTTCTTGTTAACAACTGCAAAAGAGAAGTATGTATTTCTGTTTTTTATATTTTAATCTAGAGAAAAAGGAAGGCAGGTTTATCATATTTAACTTCATATATAAAAAAAAAATTGCTGTTCGTTTGTCTCGCTAAATACGAAAATGGCTAGACCGATTTGACTTATTATGATGTTGAAATTTTTGTGGAAGTTCAGGGTAGATTTAAACGGTGGGTAACATAAATAATAAGTAAAAAAATACTTAAAACTTCAATTGAATTCTTCAATAAGACCTGTTCCTTGCTGGGTAATATTTCATGTATTTTGTCTTTTTAGAAATAAATAAAAAGTGCGTGCGTACAAAGTACACATGTCACAAGTGAAACTTCTTTGTAAATTAATAAAAAATAATTTTCTTAATTGCTAACTTATGTACACATTTTCTAAAATAGCCAACTGGGTCTTAGCAAAAAAGGTCTTGGGTCTGTGTCCTTATAAAAATACAATACCAACAAAAAAAATGGTAATTTAGTTACTTAGTAAAATAATAATGATATTAATATGTATTAAAAACACCATCGGTGTTCAAGTCTCAATCGCTCTCTCCCTTTTCTTCGACAAAAACGCTGCACATCTTCGTGACGTTCCGCAAAAATTTTACCCTCATGCGCCTAAAGAAGTTTCACTTCAAAAATTGTCACTTGGTTGTCATATATATAGCTGGCTTCAAACCAGACTGAGTTCTTTGGTCTGTTTTAATAATTTGGTATTAATTTCTGACACAAGTATGGTGATACGAAATTCACTAGGTAAATTAAAAAAAAATATGAAAGACACTTGAGAATATATATTAAATTAAAATTTGTTTGTATTTCTATTAATCTGTATAGAAGAAATAGGAACATTTCATTAAAAATGCATCAAACCAGTATTGAACTTTTCCACGGTCGCTACATTACATCGGTGTATAGCGGTCATTTACCACGACCACAGCACGTGGTTGTCTCGCTGTACCAGTCTGATCCGACATTACTAGTATCTAAAAATTCCCCAATATTTGCATTTTAACAAAAACAAGCATAATTTTGTAACCATTCCACTTTTTATAATTATGCTTTTACGTCTTACTAATTGAACTATTATTTTTGTAAAGTTCTTATTACATTATTAGTTTATACTTCTACTCTCGATAATACTTCGAATTACAAGTTAGTTTTAGAAAAATCTTCTTTTTAAAAGTCTTAAGTAAACGTAGCCAAACACCTCTTAAACATATCCTTCCGTCTTAATCGTGACTTCTGTAATTATTTTTTTTGTATTTGTATTGTTGTGTATTGTAATTTTTTTACGTATTTTAGAATCTACTATTGTAATTCATGACTCTTTAGAGATAAGCTTTTAGTTTTTTTGGTAACTACAGTCAACGTTGTTATCTGTATTTTTTTTATTTAGTTATGCATTTTATCCTCAGTATTACTTTTTCTTTTTCCCAAACGAGGGTTGCCTGGAATAGATCGCTTGTTAGCAATAAGGCTGCCAATTGCCTCCATAATAATCTATGTTATTTGAATGTATATGTACCAAATATGTAATGCAACCAAGTGTTAATAAATGAATAATTGTAACTTTGTATTTACATAACCCTTAAATTAGGCATCAGATATCAGCATCTGTTTGATTAATCATCTATCAAGATACCATTACCATTTTTATCTTCATCGTAGGCCCAAGTAAGATACAGATAATAATAAAATTATGTTAAAAATAATCGCGTTTTCAGGCGTTCTTTCAGCTACAACAGTTTTGTTGACCGAATGGTTTTGGAATAGAAGAAAAAAGAAGATCGAGCAAGTGGTCATTCAGCCTTACTTGAATTGAAAAATGTAATAGAAGAGATATACTAAATATATAATAAGTTTCAATTCATCGTAAGTGAAAGGGTAATAAATTTCATGTTTCATGTATTTTATTGCCAGTAATCGTATTTTCCCATATATTAAATTTTATCTATTTACAAAGTAGCAGTAAGCAGCGCATGTAGCAAATAGAAATTGAAAAAGTATAGTTGTTGTTTTATTATAAATATTTCACCTATAATATTTAAAAAATAAAGTAATCAACGTTATTCAAAAGGCCGTTTTCTGCGTAAACTCAGCAGAGAAACCTTGTCGTGCACATCGGCACGTGCGCATATTTCTTGTCTTGGATACATTTTCAATAATCTTCTGACTGACTTAACAATTTTTTAACTTCGTAGTAAATACTTCTCGTATAATATTTATACTACAAGTTTTGTGTTATTATTCTATCTAATAATACGAGCTAAATATTTCGAAAATTGCTACAGTAACCACAGTATTAATAGTAGTTCCACAACTGAGCGTTTCTTAAGGCAATTTTGGCCGCGCCCCACTTAGGGTCCCTCAAGAAAAGAGTATACCAATTCTAAAAAAAGGCCTGCAGCGCGCTTGCGAGGTACCATGAGCGGCGGTATCACTTAACTTAACATCATGAGCGTCCTGCCCGTTTGCCTCCTGTAACATAATAAAAAAAAAGTAAGTTTTAGTGGATTTGTTGTTCGCTTCTATTTATACAAATTAAATTAGAAACGTGTAACTTGTCACATATGTTTTGGTCAATAATTACGAAGTTCTATGAAATGAAAGAAAAGGATTAAATAAGAACTGGAAAAATCCGCCAAATTGAATAAATTATTCGGATGACGCGTAGCTATACAAGTTGTACGAGTTGAGGTGACGTCGTCCAACGAGTCCCAAGCTGGTTTACATTTAAAGCTCTCTACATCCTCGCAGACAGTCAGTTTTAATTCGGTCCCCGTGTTCATCGGCAAAATTTACTATTCGGCGTGTAATTTTTTATTTTTTTTCCAATAACTTGGGTGCTAATGACAAAATCGAAGAGAAAATTCGCGATTACCGATAAATTTCTTCCCAGGTCAGTATTTTTGTCAGTACTTATTACACATACTTTAATTCTTTATTATGAAAATATATTTCAAGTCTGTTTGAATTATTCTGTTTTATGTAATTTGTTTTACTTATAACATATATTTATATTTAATAGATTTTACTGCTGGTTACTTACTGCAATATCGTTAAGTTGAAAATCTGACTGAACCATAATTTCGTTGTTTGGAAATGAATAGTTTTATAATATCGAGAAAATTTCCATTGACCTACATTTAAAGTTATAAATACAATTTTAAATGCAACGGAATTTGTGAACACTATCCAATGTCGAATGATTCATTGTTCGCGCCCCTTGGGACATGCGGGGCCAGCAAGTCGATTTTATAATATCAAATTTATGTTTTAATAACTTACAAATTCTATTTAACACAGCTGATTCCAAACTGTAATACGCTAAAGATAAATTACACTTTTTAATTAAGGTATCATAAAAGAAGTAATAGTAGTAGTACTATTTTGTTGTTAGGTAGTCGATTTTTTTTCAGCCTCCTCCAACATTTGTAGTTCAGGAGTTAACATAGGCATACAAATACAGGATTGTTTCGCTTTCATAATATTAAGCAATAGCTAAACAATAATATAAGTTTATGATTGAGGTAAAACTATAGACAACAAAATGTTGGGTAAGATCAAATTATTACAATAACCGGTTGGTGTTTACAACGTAAAGGAGAGCAAACCACGCGCTCGTCGCGTGTTAACGAATTAATTCTACGTATTTTGAGTCGATGAACTTTCAAACAGTGAAAGGCTTCCTCTGCATCAACTAAATATCTTTATATAAGACTTAACTAGCTTTTAAAAGCGTAAAATACCCGAAAAATGGAAAGTGTCTATGCGTCTATGCTGTTGTTTTTAAAAATCGACCTAATATACTTTTGGAAAATAAATATTATTCTATTAATGATTATTTGGGTGAAATGTTATATTAAATATTAATTTCATGTAATAATATATTTTAATAATGTGATTATGTAGTGATAAAATAATATAAGAATTGACTAATGATATTACTCATAATGTAATTGTAACTTGTATTTAAAAGGAATTTAAAACAAATTTGCACGCCATTATGTGTGGGAGAATATGAGAAGTTTGGATGGCAGCACCATAGTATTTTTATACCATATTCTTGCAAATAAATTATTATCTTATAGGTAAAATACAACAAACAAGATATATACGGATATATCAATATGGCAATACTGTGCCATATTGATATATCCGTTAAGTTTTAAATACTACTTCTTGAATTGATTCAATATAAAATTTCGAAAACCGTTTCATTTTTAAAGTCAAATTTATTTGGTAAATGTAATTTTATAAATAAATAATTTTGTTTACCTACGATTCATACCACTTAATGAGAACAAAAAAATAATAATATATACCGTAAAATTATTAAATTAGGCCACACTTAAGTGAAGGCCTGGAAAATGTTTCGTGCTAATTAAATGTCAAACATAACGAATTATTTTGCTGTATAAAATAATTATAAAAGTTACTTAAACGTGTGACAGAAATAGCTTAAACAATTAAAATAAATTATGCATATATAAACCCTTGGAATTATAATATTAAAATGAGATGATGATAGAGTAACTCGTTGTTGCATCATGCGGTTTGACCAGTTTTAATGCAGAAATATACGTATTTATGCAGATTTTCTATATATGTCATTAACATTATGTAATAAAATTTATAATAAAGCAAAAACATGAGGTGAGGGTTAGCAGTACATTTATAGGTTTAATTTACAATATTTAAGTATTTAATAATACTCATTTCTACTTTTAAGTATTAAATATATGTTAGAATTCATATGTTTAAATTTTAGTCAATTTTTGTCAAGATTACTATAATCATAAATACTAATTACATATCGTATCATTTCCAGACTCGCTAAAAACCTGTGCACCCGAAAAGGCAGCCGTCGGGCTAATACCGGAAACCGTCTAGAACACGCAGTGCTTACCCACATTCAGCACGTACCGTAGACAAGTAGCCCCAGCCGTCCTTCATCCATCATCTATCATCTCATTAAACACGATGGCCCGTGGAGACGAATGCAAAATAGCCACCAAGACTTCATTTGTCAAACAATTTGAATTCCCCACACCAATGATGTAAGTATCGTGTTCTATTCGAAACACTTTCCCCTGCAATAAACATAAAAAATATAATTGCCCTCAATTAATTAAATAATGCTTAACTAATAACATTGGTATATCGTCTAAAAAGAAAACAATTCTTACACACTACAGTTTTTCACGCAATCGGTGCAGTGCTTAAGAGGAGCTTTCATACAAACATACAAATGTAGACTATATTATAGTAAAGAATATATAATACATATTTTAATTACTCTTTCTACCTCTAGACGACAACTAAGATTCTACAATATATTTCACACTGAAGAATCGTGTTTTATGTGTTAATGTGTTTTGTAAATACACCAATATCATATACCTAACAAATCAATTGTTTCAGGAAACCAATCGTTGATAAACCTCAACCAAAAAAACAAGAGCAAAAGAACTACGGCGCTTGGGGCTCCACGTTTAAGGACAAGAAAACGTTCACGGACATGCACTTCTGCTAATTTTATCATTTTATCATCACTATCGCTTACAGTTAATCGTCATTAAACCTCATCTAGTTGTAAAGCTCCAACCAAAATTATTTGTATCAGATCGGCTAATAAATGTTGGATAAGTGTTTGTGGCGTTTAGCATTTCTTCTTCGTATTTACTCACATCTAATCTTCGTATTTAATCACGTCTCGCGTACTAATCTCATGTATCTCATTATAATAGATTAAACAGCATCATAATAACTTTTGATTTTTTTGTTATCAACCTAGTAGAATATAATTTATTTTCGTTTAGATTTTGACAAAAATTACGACTTCAATATATCCGTCAAACAATATATTCTCAGTTCAAAGTATTTTGCTGACCATAATAAACACAGGCACCAAAAGCTAGAGTGGCCAGTAAAAGTTATGCACAACAATTTTGTCCCCGTTAAATTAAGAGGAATATGAAGTTCCACGAAAATGAGATTTTAATGATTCCTGCGGGCATTTGGTGAACACTGATAGTAATGTATTACTCATTAATTTACGCTGGCGGTGAACGCAAATATTTTTTTATTAGTACATGAATTACACACAGTCCACATGTAATTATTAGCCGAAAGATCACTATTAAAATAAGTGATTAAAATTATGACAGCATGGGTCAACAAATAACGAAATATCTGCGCCTTTGACTTTTTTGCTGCAATTTATAGACAACACATACAGTGGATTTCATTTATTACGACCTTGGTTGTAGCGACCATTAAGCTATAATAAATTAAATAAATTAATATAATCTATACATATGCACATGTCTTTATCTTAACCATGGCCTGTAACGACTTCCGGATATAACGACGAACTTAGAGTGGCCTCTTCATCAACGTTATACGCGAAATCCATTGTATATATTATTAAAAAACATACGGCACTTTCACCAAAGAACATATCGTAATTGAAATTATTTTCTCGTGTGTTGAGTTGGCTCAGATCGCACCGCCATAGACACATTCTGTTCTAATTAAGATTCTCCGACTTTGAATATCTTTGTGTCGTCTTGTTGACCTAAAAAGCTGACATGTTACATTCAAACACCTTGTTTTTGTTGACCCTAGATTGTAAAGCGTCTTTAAAGTGTGTCTTGATGTTATCGTACAAGTTATTACGAATGAAGAAACATGAAAAATGACATAACATTTTATTAAAAGAAAGAACTGCTACAGAAATAAAAACATTAATGCATAGCGGGCGAGTGAAAGTTCAGGTGAAGTGTATTTATTGCTATAAAAAATAAACGTTGTATAAAGTTCTTAACTCGAACTACAGTGACAACCTTATGGTAGCAATATATAATATACATACAATGACAATGTTTTTGAGTCGGTTTAATTTCACAGATGTAAGTCCCGTATTAGATTATTGCCCCCTACCTTTAAAAATAAAATAATAAATCAGTGGCGCTACAAACTCTTTAGGTCTTGGCCTCAGATTTAAAGTAGGTGATCAGCCTCCAGTGCCTGACACACGCCGTCGACTTTTAAGACATGTCGGTTTCCTCACGATGTTTTCCTTCACCGTTCGAGCAAATGTTAAATGCGCACATAGAAAGAAATTCCATTGGTGCACAGCCAGGGATCGAACCTACGACCTTAGGTATGAGAGTCGCCCGCTGAAGTCACTAGGCCAACACTGCTCTGCCCCCTACGTTTATTGTATATAATATATATGTCATTGCGATTTTTCTAAAAAAAAACAATGTTTAAACAACTCCGTGCTTTAGATGACCACATGAAATGATCTCTGTCTGATAGTTTGGTCGTAACCGACATTCTTCCCAGGTGTAAATCGAATAGAATAAAATCGCCCAACCTATGGATACTGAGATAGCCAAACTATGCCGATATAAACTCACAAAACGCTTAAAAATTATGCTGGCTGAATTGGATTTCGATTCCACAGAGGCCTATTACCACTACTACTTTCGGTCTTTTTTTTTTTTTTTTATATAAAGCAAATGAGCCCATGGCACGACACTCTCATTTAGTGGGTGCGTTGCCGGCCTTTGAGGGAGGGGTACACTGTTACTTCGAATAGTTGGAGGTAGGATCTCTCAGGGAAACTTCCTCCACTGGAAGTCGATTCCATAGTTATACTACTTTTGTTTCATTAGATGTAACACTAACACTTCTTTTTCTTAAAATAAATTGTTGTAAACATGCACCAAGCACCATGTACGACAGAAGAATTGTAGTTACCCAAAACACAGAGGCTCCCTAGTGTGGGAACTAGCGTTAGATCAATTTTGCCAATGATTAATCTGTCATGAATAAAGTATTATTATTTATACTATTGAGAGTGTGATTAATGTGGACATGAGTAAAGACCTAGTGTCTTATAATATCTCCTGAGTGATAGTGACGTGATCAAAAGGGTAGGAGAAAAAGAATGTAGCCACATAAGTAGGAGTAGTAGGACAGAATCTTTACCATCATTACTGAGTTGCATTATTTGAATATAATTTAAGTCTTTTAAAAGCAATATTTAGTGCGCCAGGGCAGCAGGTGCACAATGTGAACAATTGAAACTGTATTAAGTTTGATTTGTTTCAGTATTTATATTATGGACTAATATATAGCATTTGACTTATTGCGATTTCAACCGTATTATATTCGATCATTCGGTGCATTTAAACGTATTAAAGAGCAATGTATACTCTTATAATTTTGCACACTAATAAATCAATAGGCTTTTATTAAATACTTGATTTATATTTGGGATTATTAGGGCTATTTAACACGAGTATGAACATAATTTAAAAAAAAAAACAGAATTTTACACTTCTTTATCTAAATAATGAATATCTAAGTGATACGTAGGAATGGTGGCGACATTTGATAATGCCATACTCTTTAAAAATATAAAAGAACGGAGTAGTCATAATATACTTTACAGTTTATTAAAGATCTTCTGGTTTCTATAGTCTTTCTGTCAGTTGTCTTGATTAATATAGAGCATCTGTGGCCGACACACACTTTTAGATCTTAGATGCGCTGGTTTTCTAATGACATTTTTTCGTATCGATTGAGCAAAAATAAATGTAGATAATTGCGCTTAGATTTAAAGCAAGGTCTATTTGTACACAGCCGGCATTCGAACAGACGATTATTAGTACCGAGAGGTAATACTAATTCTCCGGACTTCCTATGTAATATTAGTGGATAAGTCATTTTGTTTTACTTTGAGATTTGAATAAGGGTCTCATTTACTAAATTACTTTGCTCGGCTCAAATACCGAAAATTAATTGTGAGATCTAGCAAGCTTTAATAAGATAAGCAGATACATACCATATCGTGATGATTTAAAGATGAATTTTATCTGTCTGCCAAACTTTCAGTAAATTTAACGTAGTTCTGTATGAGGAAATTTTAATCTTAAGAAATGCTAATAGAGTATAGTAATTATTCTAAAATATGTAATTTTATTACATATTTTAGAATTTAAAAAGTAATTATAATTATGAATTCGTAAGGAAAAAAATACAATAATTTCCTATATTTATAAACACAATGGAACAAGAAACGCTAATTGTTAGGAATAGGTCCAGTCAGATAGAAATATCATTCATCTTTTTTAATTAATAAATATGTATAATTTGATGTAAATTAATGATAATATTTATTAGCAATACCCTGGCATAAAAAAATAGGTTTAAGCTATCGTGGAAACAATAAACTTCTCCTTTCATTGCTAAACTGAAATGTAATGTGAAGGAAAGTCGGCATTGCGTCTAATCATACAAAATTCACTGTTCGCGAAAACTTCTTTGCCTCTTGAATTATTAAGTTCGGCGAACAAAATAAGTATTGAGGATAATCAGAAGATTACGTTGTACATTTGAATTTAGAATTATTATTTTTATCTTTTATTATTATTATTTTTATATATTGCGGCACAACCGACCTGATGTCATGTTGGTTGTGCCGCAATATATTTGATTAAATGTTAGTCCTAATATAAGCACTAGTATAAAAGGGAAAAAGGTTGAAGGCACAGGCGTTCTTAATGTTACAACGTTATGTAATCGAAGCATTATTTTTAGAGGTCTTTCTTTGTTTCTTAATTATCATTCTTGGAACTTATTTTTTTAAAGATGTAGATAAGTAATACTACAATAATCTCCTTTGAATTACATCTTCGATATTAAAAAAGTTATTTTTTTTACAATGCACCAGCATCCCGGTGCATCCCATTTCCCGCGCTATCGTGCTATCGACCGTTGTAGTGCGGACCCTGTGCCCTTGCGCGCGCAAGATATAGTGACGTACCTCTTCTCACTTCTGGTAATTGCCTATATCCGGAATCGGAATTCTCGAAATAAAAATACTTAAAATCGAGTATATGAAACGTTCGCAGGAAATTTTGTAATCTTCTCGAATTGCTGTATTTCAATAGTTATATAAATTGAGGTAGACTTGATGCAAGCAGTGTAAAACACATTTTATTTTGAATATAAAATATAAAAATAAGTACAAAATGGTTCAATGAATATTTAATTTAAATTCTATCATATTTATAAGTTTGTCATACAATAGTAATTAATGTACAATAAATATAAACTTGTAAATACAAATCGCGGTATCAGATTTTATGAAACGAAAATTAAAAAAACTAAGAAAGTACATGTTGGTTAAAACAAAATGTTTAAACGGATTAAAAACTTTTCTGTACGTATTGACTGCCCCAATTGTATCAATTTATTTGTTGATTAGATCGCGGTTAACTAAAGTTTGGTAGTGTTGCACACGATTCTGCTTTATCGATAGCGCTGGAGCTCGAACGCCGTCAGACGCCGCATGGCCGACCGCGGTAAACATCGCGTCGCGCCCGTCCCGGCGCCTACGAAAAAACAATACGCGTATACCCCGTGCCCGCGATCAGAGGAAGTAGGAACGGAATTTGCACTACAATTACTAAGGACACACCACGAAGAACCGCCGACGCCGGAGAAAACTCCCCCAGGTAGGACTACTTTTGGCGGGAAAAGTTTTCACGAGTCATTTTAATTAAAATTGTAATTGTATTAATTTGAAAGAAAACTTATAATTTAAGTTAATATGAGGTCAGTCGAATGAATTTACATTAGTATAAAGCATTAGAATAAGTAACATAAATAGTTCACTATAAGCGATACTAAAAAAAATTACATTCAAGGTTAACGAATCTGTGAATCTACAGTCAAAGATGAAAATGCCGTCCGTTTTTAAATATTTTAATACATTACGTAAATTCACGTAATGGATATGAATACATTTCGGCTCTTAATAAATATGTTACGCTCAGCCTGTGCTAATTAGTCTGAAACGAGCAGAATATTTGCATTTTTTAACGTAAAAATCATCATGATTTGGTTGGTAAAGTCCACAAGTTCTAATTCGATTCTCGGCGACACAATTTTTTATTTTGGTATGTAAAGCATCTTGATCTATTACGAACTTGAAGTTACTTTAAAAATAATAGTACAGAGACATAATATATAGTTGATACTTCAAAAATTCGCGTCTCGTTGGTACGAAAAAAATAAAATAGAGTTTTCTTAATCTTCGTCATTATCTTAATGATAATAATTCTACTTAGTTGTTATAAAATATTATTTATTTTCATACCGTATTACAAAATTATAAACAGTTGCCGCACATATGTCTTGTCACTACACAAACGAAACAAACAAATGATAACATCATGACAGTCATCCGGGCACTAAGAAGATATTAATATTTGTGTACCATTTAAAAATAGTATAGAAGTGATGGTGCTTGTTTTATTTTAATTCACAAATGTATAAAAAATCATTCACATTTAACGGACTCCAGATGCACTGACTATGGAAAATACCTATAGAGAAAAATATTGAAATTTACTTAAAGACGGCAATACTTCGACTTTACCTTATAGAATACCAACTTCAATATTAAAAAACAGCGCTGTTATACATTTTTATAGATGTAAATCTTGATATCTTTTTAAAATTGTTCTTAATCTATCACGTCCCTTACATTACTTGAACTTAAGATTATTCCGCGGACTGGATCACGCTCATATTAACCCTACAACTTCAGTTGTTATATCTAAGCTAATGTTATATCCTAAGTAAGTAAGTAAGTAAGTAAGTTAATAACTCCACCAAAATATTGCTGTATGTATAATAACTCAAAATATATGCTATAAGAACTTATTTTGGAAAGCACACAGCTTTTTACTTTATTTATGTAACCTTAATTTATGACTGTAATTTAAATGTAAGCTACACGGTTACCGCGCTTATGTTACAAGAACCTTTTGATTGTTGAGCGTCCCATATATTTTAAATGTTAACAAAGGCCGCTAATTGCGGGTTATTAATACGAGAGCTGAAAGTGAGATCCGCAATGCGACTGGGACCATCTCTTGTTGCGGTTATGTCATCTTCCTTTCGTGAATAACATTCAAATTTTGAATTGAGAATTCAAACAGACTATACTGTTTAATATTAAGCGATTCGTAGAAAAGTTTAATAATTTCTAGTGTTATACTAGATTATAGATTATACTGTAAAAGCAGAACATTGACGCTTAAGTTATGTAAACTAATACAATGTGTAAAAACTTAATGTTTACAAATAAAGGAAAAAAATCAAATATACCTGACACAAATGATAAATGAAATGTAATTAAAGCTTATATTGTAATCTTAAATTCTAACAATAATAGAAATATGAGCTTTACTTTTAGCTTAACTGTATAAATATTCATAATATCTCAGCATCGTACCTGAAGAAGAACCTAAATAAATGCAAATATAGCGAGAAATATTTCTAGACAACGGTACAAAAGTAAACTTCTAAGCAGAATATTAAAATAGCGTACTTTATTCGCTTTCCTCTGTGAGCTTGACTCAGCTCTTTAAATTCTAAAAGTTGAAATTGCTTTTTATTCTCTGTGTGCTTAACATATATCGGTGATACCCATATAATAAGATAAATAAATTCGTAAACTAACTGAAACATTTCAATATATGATGTCTCAAGCTGAGTCAAGTGTCTAAATTTTGAGCCGAATTAGTGATTACATATATTTTACTACCGAAGTCTTGCATGTCAGATTTTCCTAAACGAATTTTAGATTCCAACCTGAAATCACTCTTGACTGGTTTTCTCTTAAAACATATTCGGTAAAAAATATTTTTGTCCACGATTTGAACTATATTGCGAAGCGGTACTTAAAAAACTGTCACAGTTATTTTATACCTTGTTGACTTTCTTTTTCAAACGTCTAACCAATTATATCATTGTATACATTCAAATAAACCTTGACACTGTTTGGAAGAAAAGAAAGTGTATTACTAAGTTCCCTAGGGCGGCGTAGCACTGCTGTAGCGGTTCTACGAAGTGCAGTTGACATCTCGTAGACGCGGTTTATAAATCTATTGACGTTTACATAAACATAAATACTTTTAATGGTTAAAACGAAGTCAAGTTTATTTTTTACACTTTCGGGTATTTACTTGGAGTAAATGTAGATAGGAATAGAGAAAAACTACAGTCAGTACAAATTAAAAAATATTTTTTGCACTCTTAACGCATCCAGATATATTTGTAGTGAGTACAAACAGATTTAGTTGAGTAAGTCAACGATTACAAAAGAACGACAACAATTGTATAAAGTATAATTAGACTATAATCATACAATACTATTTTAAAGATCATTTGAAATGAATCTATTATAAACATTATTACACAATATTAGATAACAGATTTGATTGATTAAAATATTTTTGTAATAAATAAGTACCTTATTTTCCTTGAAAGTGGTACATATTATAATTGATGAATTAAAAACCGCACAATAAGCCATATCAGACTACTAATATTAGGAAATGACTAATTATAATAAAAAGCAATTAAATTAAAATATTATCTAATATTCTATGTTAGTTTCTCAAAACTTATAATCGAAGAAATCCCTCATATTATAGGACACCACGCCTTCTCTTTGAAAGCATTACAGGCTACGGTTCTGCAAAAACAAAGCGAAGACATTGTTGAACTAAAAGCTTAACAGTTATTTTGTTCGAATGAATACTACGTAATGTTTATATTTTCAAGTGCTATGGTTTGTTTTGTGTAACAAGTGATGTGCAGTGGAAGGTTAAACTGGGTCGAAACCTTGTGCTACGCGCTTACGAACTCAAATCACCATTTTAAATTAGGCAACGCGTAATACAATTCTATAGGTATAGGGTAATAGTATATATCTATTTCCAGTCTGTAAAACATCGCCAACTGCAGCTTGCACAATAAAATACATGGTTTGAATACGAACTGGAATAAAGGAGCGGGCGAAGTTGTTGTCCGACTATATATTTTGCTTCACCGTAGCTCAGTTTATGAAGTATTTGCGAAGTACTGTGCTGCCCTACACAAATCATTTATTCACCTAATCGTATAATGAAACAATAAGGCTCTAAAGTCAAGTAGAAGGTCTGTATTTAAAAATTTTATGACCTTAAAACATATTTTAAACAAAGAGTTCTGTATATAAATATAATTTAAAATATTTTGTGTTCAGAAACATTTGTTCCACGCAACAGCGAATTTATCACGCAATCAGATAAAGTACAATGAATGAGTGCAATAAAAATACGTGGATTTACATTTAAAAATTATGTTTTTTATGAGCTAAACTTCAATTTGACCGGTAACACCGACGCTTGACTCCTAAATATAGGTTATATTTAGGAGTATATAATATGGTGCTTCAACCATTTATGTGTAAAATGAACAGCATTCTGTGCCCGACACACGTTGATTTTCAGGTGTATCCTTTATCGCACGGGCACATATTAATTGCGCATATTGAAAGAACAATGTATAAGTACACAGGCAGGGTCCAAATGCATCTCTGAGAGCAGAATCGCCTATCGTCTGAGAATCAGCCTAGTGTTTGATACGCTCGTTGGTATTGTAACTATTGTTATATATAAAAAATACACTTAACATATCTGTAATCTATATTTACATACAAATCAGTAATTTGTGACTTTTGTTCAGATTTCATTGAAAATTAGACACACATAAGCCGAAGATTTATTTAATTTATATTTTGCTATAATTCTTCTAATTAGAGACTATTTTATAATTTATATTTATTTTTTTAGTAAAAATAATTTATCGCATTATAATCCAGTATAGTTAATTTCAAACTATATCGATCACTGCCAGTCTTATTACTTGACACGTTGCGTTGATATGTGTGCTGTCAGTATGTAGGACTGTGAGCTGCTGAGTAATCATAATAGACGGGACTTACAGTTGGGTTACTATCTACTTAAATCTTGCGAGGGGTGGTCAGCAAGCCCAGTGTTCTCCAAAAACTTGGTTTCTTTGTACCTAGGGGATATGTGCGACGGCGAAGGCCAAAGTTTTATGCGATATCAAGGGCCTAGAATCAGTCTGTTGCACAGATGCCCGTAAACAGACTTAGCGCTTACATTCATTAAGCTTTCTCCGACTCTATGGACATCTTTACATGTTCGCAAAATGATTTGACAGTAGCAATATTGTGTAATTTTTAAATTAAATACTTTATTATATTTCTTTTTTTTGGAAGGATAATGTATGTATTTTTGTGAATACTCACTAGGTAAGATCCAGAATTGCGCTAAGTGTGACTTCCGTTTGACAAAATCGTATTGCCTTTGTATCCATATTTGGCTGAATCCTACTTGAAATTTTGGTAAAACTGATATAAAATATATCTGAATTACTGTTTCCAGTTTTTGTTGAAAATATCAGTAAACTTTGTGTACCATCGGCAGCTATATTGGAACACCAGGGAAGTCTGTTCAAATATTAAAAATGAATCTACAAAAGTAAGGAAAACATGCGAAGCTCGATTGCAATTCTCTTGACGTTTAAAAGCATTTCGGACTAGGTTTTCGACTAAAAACCAGTGACCATATTTGCAGTGCAGCAACGTTAAGCTTTAAGTGGCCATAATAATAATAAGGTAATTCCAAATGTCGTACGAAATTTAGTTTAACTTAATTTATCGTTGCCGTCTTAGTATTCAGTGTAATTTCCTCTAGTTTTGTTTGGATTCATTGTATAAATATTTTAAAGTGACCACGCACGCTGTAAAGCACGCGAAACGTCGGATAAATTTAAAATTATGTTAAATAATTATAAATTTATAATAATACATAACTTTAATCCGGTAAAAAGTTTTTTTCTTTAAATGTGTAAAGGTTATGTTAATCAAAGACAATACTATGTATAAATCTTATCTTCGTTATTACAATAGATATACTCCTTATAATAATATATATTCCTTTTGTAAATCTTAGCATATATATTTGTTTCTAATCTAAGAGCAGTAGATAAAGAATCGATATTATTTTATACTCGTATAACACTTTTTTCCGACTTATCGACACGGAACTTCAACCGCTGACGCGTTTTATAAAATACCATAATACCTCTATTAAAATGAGATTTTATAAAACTTTATAAACGGTTATAAAGAAACTTATCAAAGTCTGAAGCTGCGGTAAATGGTTTATTTTTTATCTTAACTTTTTCATATTGTTACTTTCACGGTGTATATACACCGTACAGGGTCAATTAAATTTAAGCCAAGCTACACAGAACCCAGTCCACGTAATTTAAATGGTCCGAAGTTAATCGCTACAGTAATATATGTTTAGCCGATTAGTCTACTTAATCGAATCGATAATGGAGGTTCCTTGACTATTTATCACAACCATGATATACATTTCATTATATTTTTTTGACTCCGAAACAATGATATATTATATATTACTAATACCAGCCTTGCGATTCTGGAATTCATTTAAGAAACATCTAAGAAGATTCTAATTGTAAACCTATGTCATAATTGATATTACGCTGTGCTTGTATTTATATTATTACATCTTTAGTGTTGTTTGCATAGTTCAGTATTTTTATTATTTTGAAATATTAACTTTTTACGTTTGGGAATTCTGCAAGGATCTCCTTAGCAATAAAACCGCCTATTTCCATCCTTTCTCTACATTTATTATTTACCTGGTTTGCGATGTAAATGAAGTATTAATTATAATACTGTTACGAGCTAGGGGATCGAATAGAAACGCCGTAAATCTCTTCAAGGGTTTATTTTCAATTAAATCCACGAGGAATTTGTTACACTAAAAACTGGAAATTACGCACTAAAATTCACTGAATACACACACAAAATACTGTCACTAATTACGCGCACTTCACACAGTACTTGTATTCACTTGTATCCACTTGTCTTCACTATATTCGCACTTTTTCACTCCGGTGTTTATCGCTTGGTATCGCATTCAAAACTGAACTAACTGATCGCGTTTCGGCTCGCTTATATATCCCTGGGAATAGTCTTGCAAGTTCGAGAACTCTCCAGGCGGGAGCGCTATTGAGTAGTGATCGCACAATTCTAGAACGTGCGTGCTATCTCTCTCGCACATTGCTCCGTCCTTGTCTTACGGTGTTCTAGAGTGCTCGGTCTAGCTTCGAGAAGGTTCCGATCTTCCGTCTCTCTCTCGCATCATTCCGTCCTTGTCCCACACCTAGAAAATTCGTTCTAGGCTATTCTTCCATCATAGGGGTATAACCAGGCCTGAAAACGCCTGAAAACGGGTTTCCTGAAAAGTGTATCACTCGACTACACTTGTTTTGAAACGGCCTGAAAAAATGTTTCAGGCTCCTGAAAGCTACGGTAACATTATGAGAATTAAGAATTTCTAATATGTGATTGACCCTCTCCTGAAACGGTCAGAAATCACTTTTCAGCCTGCTGAAAACTTCTCTAACTAGTGGAAAATCTAAAAACATTGCAGTCGACCCGTCTTCGTAACACTACCCCCTCCTTAGACATGCTCGTCCCGAGCATCATCACTTTCTTTCATCGTTATCCTTCCAATGGAGACCGAGTCTGCGAATCCTTAATAGCTGCACAAGCTTTACATTTCTTGATCCAGTCTTCAACATCTTCACGATAGTGTATCCAATAAAATATTTCTTTAATCTTCATAAGAGTCCTCTTTACTCCTAAATGTCCACTAGACAAGTCAGTATGAAACATTTCCAATATGTCGCAAATCTTTGATCTTGGCACAACTAACTGCAAATGATCGCCTTGAGCATTTTTCAGTTTGCGACATAACACTCCATTATGTAGAACTAAAGTATCCCATTGAGCCCAGTAACTCTTAGTAATGGTACTTGAAGATGCGACTTTACTCCATTGCGGCTTGACAGCTGAAGATTTCATCCAATCCAAAATTGGTTTAATGTCACAATCTTCTTGCTGTGCTATCTGCATTAATTTTCCACCCCAATCTGAACGAATGGTGTCTGTTCTAAAAGTTCTCACATGGCCAATTTCCCTTCTGTCCTTTTTGTTGACCTTTTCACATAGCCGTTGAGACACATCTGAACTTCTTGTAACCTCTCTTTCATGGGCAGATAACATGTCCGAAAATTTCCTTAAATGTTCCTCTGCTTTTGATAGTTGTCTTGACAAGACTTCCTCATAGGTCTCAGTAACTTTCCTTTCTTGTTGATTACTGGCCTGTCTGTCCACATTGATAACTCTACAGACGTCATAACCACTATTTGTAGAGTGTCCTTTTAAGCAAACTTCCTGTTCTCCACACTTAAAGATTCCTTTTTCCAGATCTATTTTACAATTGTACAGCTTCATAAAGTCTAACCCGATTATGCAGTCATCTACTATGTCTGCAAGAACAACCTTGTGTCTGTAAAATCTTCCACCAATCTTGAAGGTTGCAATACCTTCTCCCCGATCGGTTATACGCTGACCTGTAGCTGTAACAAGCTGTACGATTCCTCGAGAAGGGCTTCCATAAAATGACTTCAGAAGTTGATATCTGATTACAGTTCGTGAAGCTCCAGTATCTAGTGTTAGGTCACACTTAATTCCATTGACTTCACCGTCGATGACTAATGTATTCCCACGTTTAACCTTCACATCACCTCGGAAGTCTTTCTTAGGGCACGAAAACCTCATGTGCCCTACTTCCCCACAGATGTAACAGGTTGGCCCACGTTGAACATTAGCTTTTTCCGTGATAGCCCTAATGCGGTAAGGTCGAGGATCTTTCTGAATCGCCTCCACCTCCAACGCATGAGCTAGAGCATCCTTCAGGTTCTTGTGGTGACCAAGGTTTACACTCAACCTGACTTCACGATCTCTTATTCCATCAATAAAAGTTTGCACTAATATCTTGTCTGCTACATCTGGTAAGGATGCGTAGGCTTTCCTTACCAGCTTCTCTATTTCCAGACCCCATTCTTGCAAGCTCTCACTCGGTCGCTGCGCTCTCTCCCGTAATTGAGCCCTATAGACTGGCTCCAAATGTGAGTCCCCATAACGTGACTCCAGAGCATCCAGCAGTCGCGTCAGTGTCACTTCACCTGTCATGACTTCTAACACGTCCAGGGCTTCGCCTCGCAGTCCCAACATAAGGGCAGCCACAGCCTGATCATTTTTCCAACCGTTTATCTTGCACAGAGCCTCAAACTGTACCTTGTAGGCGCCCCAAGAAGAAGTACCATTAAAGGTAGGTGTTTCCAGAGTTCCGGATGATTCCACAAATCCTGACATCTTAAGGCACCGAATCTCGTTTTCTAACTCGAGCAAGCGCTTCTCATGTTTAGATAACCTACTTTCCAGGTTTTCAAACTTGGATGTTAATGTCTCAGTCTTCTTTGTCTGCATCCCCGCATCTGCTTCAGACTCTGCCACAAACTCCTCATAATTGTCCCTTGGAGTAATTGGCATTTTTCTATCCCACTTCTGACACCAAAATGTTACGAGCTAGGGGATCGAATAGAAACGCCGTAAATCTCTTCAAGGGTTTATTTTCAATTAAATCCACGAGGAATTTGTTACACTAAAAACTGGAAATTACGCACTAAAATTCACTGAATACACACACAAAATACTGTCACTAATTACACGCACTTCACACAGTACTTGTATTCACTTGTCTTCACTATATTCGCACTTTGTCACTCCGATGTTTATCGCTTGATATCGCATTCGAAACTGAACTAATCGGTCGCGTTTCGGCTCGCTTATATATCCCTGGGAATAGTCTTGCAAGTTCGAGAACTCTCTAGGCGGGAGCGCTATTGAGTAGCGATCGCACAATTCTAGAACGTGCGTGCTATCTCTCTCGCACATTGCTCCGTCCTTGTCTAACGGTGTTCTAGAGTGCTCGGTCTAGCTTCGAGAAGGTTCCGATCTTCCATCTCTCTCTCTCGCATCATTCCGTCCTTGTCCCACATCTAGAAAATTCGTTCTAGACTATTCCTCCATCATAGGGGTATAACCAGGCCTGAAAACGCCTGAAAACGGTTTTCCTGAAAAGTGTATCACTCGACTGCACTTGTTCTGAAACAGCCTGAAAAAATGTTTCAGGCTCCTGAAAACTACGGTAACATTATGAGAATTACGAATTTCTAATATGTGATTGACCCTCTCCTGAAACGGTCAGAAATCACTTTTCAGCCTGCTGAAAACTTCTCTAACTAGTGAAAAATCTTAAAACATTGCAGTCGACCCGTCTTCGTAACAATACTAATTTTGCAGCCACAAAACTATAGTAGGTATATTTATATCATTACCGATGCCACCTATGTAACAATGCGGTAGGCAATAATAACTTTGTGGCTTTCGTGACGTAAACTCGAGCTATAAGCAAACAAAGCTATGTGATAATTTAAGTAATTAATCATAAAGTTGTTAGATATTGTTTTAGTATACGCGTAACTTTTACAATAGTAGCACAAAACATTGTGCATACTTAACAAAAAAAATAACATTTTCTTTCAAATGAAAATAAAGCCTAAGTAATACCGCAAAGCGAAAAGCTATTAAAATTCGATTGAAATGGTTGCCTGTCGTCAGGTCTTATGTATTCGTGCCAGGTACAGCTTTAGCATTTCTTGTTAAGATTTGAAAACAATTCTTCGTTAAATTTCCATTTTCTCCTTTTTATCAAGGGCCATTCGCAATATAGGGGGGGTCTTTTATTTTCTTATTTGGTGATTACGTCAACAGTAATTATTTTATTTTTACACATATTACCCACACATTGTCTATGCTTGAAAACTAAATGCATTTTTAAGGATTCCTACGAAAAATTAATACGTTTATGTACTATTATTTTCTAGTGCTTTGCTTACATTTGCTGACAAGAGGAGGGTGGAGATAAACTACAGTAAATCTCCTTACGTAATACTTGAACGGCCCCCAAAGGGTTTTTAATATTTTGTATAAATGTATATAGGTGTAAAGTATTGTGTATATTAATCAATTGTTGCTTGAAAGCTTGTTGTTAACAGAATTCAAGAATCGTTTAATAAAGTTTAGAAAGCAATGAAAAAACTTTATACGTGATTGAAACATTTATTATTATATATTTGGAACGTTTACGTATTTTTGGTTGGCAGTTGGAAAATAATATAGATTTAACTAAGGAAAATTTTGCAAGGAATATAGTATTGTGTCGAATACCGCATAAGTTCTTGTAGGTAACTAATACTGAAAGAGCCTTTTTATGAATATTTATAATTGTGTTACAATTGACAATTGTACATTCAGTAGAAATTAAAAGATATAAGAAGAAATACAACTAGGATGCTTATGTACACCAAATAGTTTTTGCATTGTTTACAAAGAATATTACCAGTAAAAGGAGATAACAAAGTAATATATCACACGTAACGAGCGAGTTACTTAATTGAACGTCGCGTAGTTTAGCGTACCTTTTGGCATAGACAAGAAAATACCTTTTCCACCGAATTAATTTGAATATTACCTACGTCTTTTAAGTTTGGTATAAAAAACGTACCTTTGTAGTTACATGCAAATAACATTATCACAATAAACTTTATTTCTCGCGCAATTAGTTTCTAAAAAGGCAAATCCACAAAACTATAGTAGGTATTAGGTAGGTAGATATATTATTAGCGAAGAAAAATATTATTTTTTTATTAAATTTCCAAAATGTTTAGTGCTACTATTATAAAAATTCTCATCCACAACTGACGTTTTGCCTACGAAATCATGGCCTAAAACGTCAATCAAGCATTAACAACAATATTTAAGTGGCCTTGAGCACCTTAGGTTCTATTACCAAAAGAGTGGTACCATACGCCGCTCTCTTGTGTCTGTCAAAATTCCAGCCATTTTGGAGCCAATAGGCATTGCTAGAGACGATGGCAAGCTGCCGAATGGTATGTCTTTAATCCCATCAAACACTGGGACGGGTTTTAATATGATGTTTCTTGTGTGAACACGTTGCTGAGTCTCACCTCCCCCGGACAAGCACAAAAGCTGGCGCGAGCAGATTGAAGATAATAAACGGAAAAAATATGAGAATCTTTCCTTCAACTTTTAATTTCTTTCCTTGGGAGTAGAGACTCTTGGAACGTGGGTTTCAAGCGCACAAGCGCTAATTAAAGATATAAGTTAAAGCCTGGTAGGTAGTACCGATGACCATAGAGCATAGCTTTCCTCGCTCAACGAATAAGTATCGCAATACAACGAGGAAATACTGCCAGCATTGAAGGTACCTCAGGGACCAAACTTTTAAAATTTATTTTAGCTTTCTATTCTCAAGTTCTAAGTTTAAATTATTTTTAGTACTAAGTAGGTTTAGAATATTGTAAATACATTAAAATATAAATCAACAAGTTACCATTGTATAATGTTTATATGTTAACATTATTTTTAAGATAACAACAACATTTGCATGGATCAAGTTAACTTGCTTTGTGTTAAAATTTGAAATGCACGGATGTGATTAGGGAGACTTGTCCAGTTGTGGTTAATCTGACGGAACAAGGTTAATCGCGCAATGAATGGCTGGTTCGTGTCATTTGGCTTTTCGCCAATGCTATTCAATAGCTTTACGTAAATACTACAGGTGTTGCTTGTATACGATTCATTTAAATCATATCATGAGAATTAGTTTAAAAATTAAGCTCTAATTCTTCTTCGGTTCTTCAAGCAAAGTTTAGCGGTTAGTCTTTAACAATCAAACTTCCTTGATATTGCTTATTATATGGCGTGACTAGCTGGGTAGGATGAGCAGTGTTGGCCTAGTGGCTTCAGCGTGCGACTCTCACCCCTGCCACGTCGTAGGTTCGATGCCCGGCTGTGCACCAATGGACTTTCTTTCGACATTCGCTCGAACGGTGAGGAATCCGACATGTCTTAGACCCAAAAAGTCGATGGTGTGTGTCAGGCACTGGAGGCTGATCACCTACTTGCTTATTAGATTTAAAAATGATCATGAAACAGATACAGAAATCTGAGGCCCAGACCTAAAGAGGTTGTAGCGCCGCTGATTTATTTATTTATTTTATCTGGGTAGGAAATTGGGTGTAGTAGGTGCAATTATAAAATAAAAATGTGTTTATTAATTTGATAACAATTCATTATAATGTGTAAGATTTGGGAACCCCTTTAAGTAAAGAAATACCTGTGTCAAGGTTCCCAGCTCTTTTATAACGAACTTAATCATAATTTTCTTAAAATATTAATATTTCTGTTTTGATTTTTTCAACTGTTTTCAACGCGCCTGAGCGAATGAGTAAGTGTGTGGGTGCAAGTGAGTGTGTGGGTGCAAGTGAGTGAGTGAGTGAGTGAGTGAGTGAGTGAGTGAATGAATGAAATGTGTAACTACAAATCAGGTCTCAGAAGCATCTCCATATCAATACATTATCTCATTTAGTATACGAAGTCGACTGGTATTATTCACGAGTAAACAATGATACAGTAGCAATTTTACATACTACATAAAAGATGCATTGCAGTGTTATGAATGCATATTATTATTTCTACTGGCATTATTTTATAGATTTCACACTGTTTTAGAGTTGATTTATATATTTTCTAACTTGCAAGATATTATATGAAGAATACACGTTTGTAGGTTTCTAAAAAAATATGTCAGTATTTTTGCTAAAGCTTTTTGATACGAAAAAATGTACATTTTTAATCTTACTGAAATCCAATATTACCTTAAGTGAATTGAATAGTTAACTCTTCATTAGGGCACTTGAGCTCGCGGCTAACAGCATTAAATGTTGGTGGAGAAATAAATTAAGCTCAACCTTCGACAGGGGCCAGACCGTTTATATGGAAAAGAAACATTATAAAATATTAAGGTTATACAATTAGAAACAATACTTAGTTACTATGAACTAAGAAAACTTTAAAAAACCTTATAAAGAAGAGTGGCACAAGTAGAAAGCATGGTTTATTTTATACGGTGAGAATGCTAAATAACTATAAGTACATACATCTAATTTCGATGTCTGCAATAGGTCTCTGATCTTCCCAAAAATCAATACCACAGACAACGCACATTCCATTATTCTGTCAGCTTCATTAGATGGTTAGTTAACATATCTTCTGCATGATTAAGGCATCCGTAGGCATATGGTTCACGCATGTGTTAGCATTATCATGCAACTTGTTCTAATATAATGGTATACAGAATAAAACGTAGGTATAAATTCTATATACAGCCTTGCGATTCTGTATCAGATAAGGAGGGAGCTTGTAGTTTATTGTTTATCAGAATGTCAAAACGTAAAATGACTGCTTTACGACTGATTTATCGCGACCGCCGCTGTGAAAACCGCTGTGTGAGTCGAAAAGTGTGTTACAGAATCGCAAGGCAGTTCTAGCGGGCACATATTTTGCGTCTGTTTCATTTATTTGACTAAGCTGGCTAGTAAATTATTAGTATTGCTTTCAGTCGTGCACTTTTATTTTTGTGACACAACCAAAGTCGTACATGTATTGTATAGTTATACTACTATTGTAAAGAGAGAAATGTATGTTTGTATGTGTACAACAAATAAACTCAAAAACACTGGAGTGAAAAATTCTTCCAAATCATTTGATATATGTTTTTTTCAAAATATAATGTTCAGCCATGCAAATCTACGTCAAGCATGTATTTAAAATGTTACATAAAAACTCATCAAAAATACTATTCCAAATGTATATTTTAACACGTGTATTGTTAATGAAACTTTCTGTAAAAATTCAGCTGAATGTACAATAGTACTTTATAATAAATCAACAAGCAAATGTACATATAAATTTTAAAAACTCCGCCAGTGTGGAAAGAGGACCAGCGTGGCGGTTATCTAAACTAACATAATTCTTATTTGCTACATATCATTGATTCCAAAATTAAATACTTTACTTTTTCCATATTACGTTTCAAGATTACTGTCAAATATAATGATATAACAGTTATGTTAATATGAAAAAAAATGAAAATTTAACACTGCTGCGACCACAAATCCCACGACAGTACTCATTCCGCTCTACATATTTTACTTTTAAATACAAGTTGCCGGCCATTACGAACGCTTACATTACCAGCCATCGATAAAACTCATAGTTATGTAACTTATATGTACTCTTAAATTGTAATTTAATATTCAGGTTTCCGATAATTACCAATAACATAAGAGAAAGTGTTAAGAACTTTAAGAACTCTTCAATGACTCATGTTAGGTCATTTGATCTATAATTGTTTAGTCAAGCCACATTTCATATACCTAATTGAAATATGGGGTACAGCATGCAAAAACAAAATTTCTACAATACAAACACTACAAAATAAATTAATAAAAGCACTATTCAGATACAATTTTTTAACACCTACTAATAAAATCTACCAAGAAACTAAAATTATGACGATTAAACAACTATATGTTTATAGCACCTGTATCCTTATTAAAAAAATTTTAAATAACTCTCTACATAGTAACTTATCATTTAATAAAATCAAATACACCACTACACGCAATACTCGTCGAGCGAGTTTGCTTATCTTGCCAAAGCCGCGCACAAATTATTTAAAGAGATCTATTGTCGTGATTGATCAGTTCAAAAGGGCATTAAAGACACACATCAGAATGGGCCCATTAGACTAGAATTGGGCTAGCTGATGGCGACGTGTATCTCGTTCGTATATATACTTAATATTAAATTTCTCATGTAAATAAAAATAATAATTTTAGTAATGAGAAATAAAGTTCTTTAAACATTAAACATTAGTTTTTTGGTAATCCAGCGTCGCCCCCGCTACCCCTAATTTTATCGTTGTTATATGCTCATGATGTCTCCAGCTTTAAACAAAGTGTTTTATTTAAACATATCCATACAACAACCGATACCGAACTTACTCGACGTAGTTACATATTTTATTTCTATATTTTTTATGTATTTTGTCGTCTCGTCGATACGAGTGTGAGAAGACTCAGACAAACTTTTTTTAATTAATGAAATTAAATTGTCTTAAATTGTATAAATATTACAACTATAAAGTATAATACGGAAATCTGTAATACAGATACAGACACCTAAAGTATTGTAGCATTTTTTAATTTATATTATTTTGTACAGTGTGCAAACAGCTTAAAAGGAAAGATCCAAGATTTGTAGGATCAGAACACGAGGTATGAATGAGATGTAGACTTATTGGCATCAAAGAGGAAGTGATATTACTTTGCGTTTGAATTTTGAGAAATATCGTCTAAAATTTATATAATGCAGTAATTATGTACTAAGATAAAAAAAAAATAGAAATATCTGAGGCGGTTGTTTTATACGGTAGCTTTTAATAGTTGTCGTTAATTATTGGTACAGCTACAGGAGCTAAATTTAATGGTTTTTTTTCTCTTTATAAAATGTTATCCAATATAATCCCAATAGAATTCAATATAAGTTTCCAAGTCAGGATGGCCGAGCGGTCTAAGGCGCTGCGTTCAGGTCGCAGTCCACTTCTGTGGGCGTGGGTTCGAATCCCACTTCTGACAGATACTGTTTTTGTAATCAATAAAATATTATCTTTTTTGTAATTCATGAATGTTAACTTTTTGTAAGCTGAATTTTAATCCATTTACGATCTCTAATTAATGCAGTAAGTAACATTGATTATTAAGTAAAACGTTGACTGGGTAGTGTTTTAATAAAGTGTATAAATAAAATTAAAAAACATATAATTGTGTCATAATTAACAACTATGTAATAATCATTTTAAAAAGAATGTGACACTAATGAATTATGAAATGTTAAATAATATTTATTATGCTGATAACATAATATTGGGTGTTGGCCAATGTTACCACGTCTCCAAAAGTTATTTATATTATAGTCCAAGCCGGGTGTGCTATCAATATACTGTAATTGACATGACACATCTGGTTAATAGAGTAAGAATCTATGTTTGTATACAAAGTCTTGAATATATAGCGATTTCAAGATGACGTGACGATTTTAAATTTCAAATGACGAATGTTTATTAATTCAATTCATAGCCGAAAATCAAAGACTAACGTATACATAGAGTAGATTGTCTTCTTCCTTTTAATAAGCTTAGAAATAACAATTGAAGGAGGTATATAGTTAATTAAGAGTTAATCTTAGCAAATTACGTTAAAAATTAATGACACATACACAAGTATATTTAAATTCTAATCGGTAATTAATTCCAATCTGCGTATTTTTTACTATATATATTTTACTATGTATCACTTATTAATTATTTCTCAAAATTTAATGATAGTAAGTTAGTAACATGCAGTATATTGTATAAATAATAAGATATTTAAGATCTTTAGTAGTTTGTTTTGAACCTACGTAAGTACCTATGACACAAACATTTACAGAAAATAGACAGATTACAAACATTAATTTAAAAACGAACAAACAATTCAATATAGGGACAATAATAACGTTGATTTTGTTTGTATGTACTTGTACGTTTCTGTTCCCTGCCAGCTCAACAAGATTATTAAAATTATATTAACTGTTATTAGAAATTTTAAATAACACAACGCCGTCTACAGGGATAATTTCGAGGTAGCCTTTTTCAGAACCACAAACACTTTCCCTATTACTACAATTTTCCTATAGATGGCGCTCACTTGTAAACATTTTAAAACTCATTTCTCATTGTTGGCTCACAGACATTATTTAGAGGGCGCTTTAGTATGAAATTCAAAGTAATGACTAGACCCAGTTTACATGATTACAGATAGGAAATATATAATAATACAAACTGACGTAATCCGTCTAGAGTCTAGACTATAGTTTGTATGAAATGCGTACAATATCGTAGCTACTACTTATACATATCGTACCGCTTGCGTTGGCTGGTTTTTTATTTATACATTTAGAATCCGAGTCTCAGCGCTATGTGTGACTCAAAATTGTTTTGGTTTGCATTTGACACACGGAAATTGTATTTAACGATAAGTCCCAACTATAAATATTTCCCTTCCATTTCCATACTTTGTGAATCACCAAATAAGCCACGGATGCGTTTATTACTAAATAAACAACTAATTCTGGATTTACTGTTAAGTTCTAAAAAAATAGTAAGTAAGAATATAAATAGAAATTATGTATTAAAAATGGTATACGCGGCCCCACATACAATAAACATAATCACGAAACAAGTAATCGTAATGTAACTATAGAAGATAAATGTAATATTGCTCTGCCAACGTCTCATATTGCCTAATATAAGTTGGTAAGAGTAATAGGTGTCAGAAAATATCTGTGGTAACAGTTTGCCAGCCTCCCCGCATATAAATTATTTTGGAATTATGAAGATTAAACCAATATTAGGACTTTTATAATAATTCGCATGTTCACTTGATTATAAGTAAGTACTTTTATTTGTACGTATTTTAGAGTTAGTAACAACAAAAAATATAGCCATTTAAAAAAATATATGAGCACACAAGGAGTAGCTATTCAATTTTAAATATTTACAATTGATAAACTAGAGTTTGATAAATTTATGGTTTGTTATTGAGAATAATTGATGCTACGCGCTGAGAGAAATAATCTACCAGTGAAACTTTAATAAAATGGTTGCTACGCGCTACGAGAAATGACTCTACGAGCTTCGTCATAGTCATCAAAGCTTATACATATACAGGGTGGCCAAAAAGTCGTGGATCAAACGCAAATAGGCGATAGATGAGGTCATCAGCGGCAAAAAATTGTTCTACGGGAGGTCTCTAAGGTCAACCCCTGCTGAATTATGATTTATTTGGTTTTTATATGAAAATTGACTTTTTTTTACTAATTCTTCTTAAAATTCGAAAAAATCTACATCCTGTATCTTTTTCATAATATCCACTAGATTGGTACTGATGAGTTCTTGCGTTAGACATTATATTTATAGTTGTTTATTGAGTATGTTGAAGATAATATTAAGTTAAACGATATAATTTTTTTTCAAATTCATAAATTTTTCTTTACTTTGGACCCCACTGTGAAAAAAAATTACTCCATCGAAAAGTGTCCCTGTACTACAAGTTTTGGCGCATTTAATAGGGATTCTGAAAAGGTATTACACGTGGCCATGAGTCGCTCTAATATCTTTCTAGGAAGAATTACAAACAACGATTGTGAAATAATAATTGTATTAAGGCAATTATTTCTCAATGGTTGTTTCTAGGAAACAAAATATTTTACAATAAAATATGCTCAAAATTCCTGACTCTGACCATAATACTTAATCTGCACCGTCTAATCGAATTCCTACGTAACCTTCCAGCCATCTGTCCAATTTTTTTAATCTAGCCCGATTCACACAGTACTGGTCACAGGTAGGTAAATAATCTATCATAAGTCCGAATCGTTGTTGTTTTTTCGTCCTAGAAAGATATTAGAGCGATTCATGGCCATGTGTAATACCTTTTCAGAATCCATATTAAATGCGCCAAAAGTTGTAATACAGGGTCACTTTTCGGTAGAGTAATTTTTTTTCACAGTGGGGTCCGAAATAAACAAAAAGTTTTGATTTGAATATAATATTATCTTCAATACACTCAATAAACAACTATAAATAGTATGTCTAACGCAAGAACTCATCTGTACCAATCTAGTGAATATTATTAGAAAGATACAGGATGTAGATATTTTCGAATTTTAAGAAGAATTAGTAAAAAAAAGTCAATTTTCATATAAAAACCAAATAAATCATAACTCTGCAGGGGTTGACCTTAGATACCTCCCGTAGAACAATTTTTTGCCGCTGATGACCTCATCTATCCCCTGTTTGCGTTTGATCCACGACTTTTTGGCCACCCTGTATAAGCACGTGAGCAGAGCGAGTAAGGAGCGAATACTTAGGTAGTTTGGCCATATAGAACGGATGAGTGAGAAGCAGTTATGCACGTAGGATTTACAAAGCAACCGTGGATGGTGAAGTAGGGTTGCGTAGACCTTGTCGAACATACCTTTACCAAATTCAGGAGATAATAGAAAAGGGACACGTTAAAAACACCTATAACCGAGGAGCAAGCATGGTGACTGCGATGCTAGTGGATGAAGTTAGAGAGGTATGTCAGGACCGTAGCAAGTAGCGACCCGTGGTCTCTCCGGGGTAGGCGGGGTAGACTCCTTCAAGGAAAAGGCGTAATGATATAAATATAATAAAAACTATAAATAAATATTTGAAGTCACAGAGATCAGAATACTTCATTATACTATACTAGCCGTTTCCCGCCCGCTTTGCTGGGAGAATTAAAATAGGAAATAAATAAAATTTTATGTTTCATTATTATTATTATTTTTCATATTTTTATTATTCTTCTTTTTAACTTCCCGCTAAGAAAATTGAAAATTTTCGAAAATCGAGTTTTTAACAGATGTTGACGTTTTGAGGTTCTAGGAAGCCTCCCTGAATGTTTCCGCGGTGAAGTCCGTATGTGTTAATTTTCATAAAAGTAAAACAGCAATCAAAAAATGATGGAACGATGGATTTTACAAAAAAAAATTAAAAATAAATAGCCATAAACCATCTAGGAAAAATTTCGCATCGAATGGCAGTAGTTTCATGTCGATACGATCAGTGGTTTAGGCGTGAAGGAGCCTCAAACCAAGACCATTTTTCTTATACGTATAAATATAGATATAATAGAATTAGATGTGTGGTAAATAGTAAAATAATCCGTTGATGGTTTCTATTATTACAATAGGTATAGTAACTTAATACTATTAAACTTTTCGATATTTATTTTCACTGTCTTACAGTGTTTAATTTTGTGTGATTATATATCTATATAGCTAGATTTACTGAACGATTATGACCTAAAAGACATAAACCCCTTCGGACATTCTTCGACTTACAAGCTTGTGATATTGAAGTGCTCACGTTTACAAACTTCGTATCAGAACTATCATTTAAAACAATATTATCGCAAAACTCGTCCTTTGAATTCAACTCTGTCTTTATATTTCTAAGAAATCATTTCACGACTTTGTCGCTTTGATCTATGTTTCAAGTAAACCCCTGACCCCATTTCTGTGATTATCACGATCGAAATCATCGATATACACCATAACTGACCAACGGTACACACCGTGGAAACAGTCTTCAGTCGCCACACGACCGCGAAACTGATATGTCCTCTGCATAAACTTCGTTCTCCGATTTTAATGAATGAAACTTTTATTCGGTATAAAAAAGTTATCTTTAGGTTTAAAGAAATTCTATTGTGAGTGTTGTGTAGTTTAAAACATTGTGGTAAGACGTACATTAAGAGAAGATACGTCAAAAATTATGAAATGGCGCGAAAACGTTTTGAAGGTTTTGAAGATCTGAAATCCAAAAAATATCTCAATTTAATGTTATACAAGATTTAGATAGGAATACTGTTTCCCTAAATATATGTACTTAGTTCAAAAAGATTTTACGTATCTTCATAGTAAAAAGCAGTCCAAAAATTGGTAAAATAATTTTTTCAAAAACAATTTTATCCAAAATAACAACGTATCATATACGGCGATATTTTCCTTCTTTACAGTTCTTATAAATATATTTCACGTGTCATGACGGACATAATAGAAGTAATGATATAACCGTATTCTATTCAAAAGAATCTAGGTTAAACGTCTTATGAGACGGTAAGTAACATTAATAGTAAGATTTTATATATTCGGCTCTAAGAATTGTATTTTAAATTACATTTTAGTATAATATTCAAAATTTGTCGCCAATATTAAAAAGAAACTTGCCATATTATTCAAATGAAAAGATAACATGAACTTTTGTGATAATAACAGAAGGTTTATTATAATTTTCATTTTTTATTCACCAAAACCTACACAATTGTTTTACTTTACCACTATTTGTAATCACAAAAAAGCTCTTCTTAAATACTATATATCAGATACCTATATATCAAATACTATATATCTTATGAGTTTCCCGTTTATTAATTATGCCGTCTATTATATTTTTGTATATAAATAAATTTGTTAGCCGAGGACGCTATAGGAATGTTCAAAGTAAGAGTCAAAACACTTAATAATACAATGTACTGATTTATAACCACTGTAAAAGCAGCCAAGTGCCGTTTATTCCTGGATAAAATATAATTTGAATACATTCAAACGATCACGACACGTCTTTGGCTCACAAACCATTTTCATTGTAAAAATAAACTTTGGAAATTAGCGAATAATATTGGAACACACCGTTGTTTTGACGCCATTGTAAAAATGTATAGTAATGTATCAGTATTGGTCTAAGATCCCGCTATACAACGACCTTCACCGAGTTCCTTATTTAATGAAACTTATTTTATATATAATTTAATATGTCAATAAATATAATCCATATGGGTTGCCTAGCAAATTTCAGTCCAGAGTATGTTTAATTAATTAAAAAAAAAAAATATTTAGTATATATAAGAGTAAAGCAATATAGTATATATTGCTTTACCTGGTTAATAGGACCCTAATGTGTTAATTCGATTGACAGATTTTTTATGGATTTGAATACATGGTCCATATATGGCGTATAGTATGAGTATGATGGTATGAGACTAATGTCATTCTTCTTCATTTTGCCGGTTTTCCTGTTTAATTAGATTCGGCAGTATCCAATGGTGCGTAAGGTCGTGTTAGTGGCGTCGCACTACTACATCCACTGTCCCCAGTCTTCGGCAAGCCCTGAGTGATGGTAAGACCTGTAAGGGTCTTTACTTGATCAGTTAGCGAGTAGGGGATCGGCCTCGAGGTCTGGTGCCCTCCACTCTGCCTGCTTGATATACGTCCAAGTAGATATACACAGATTATTAACTATAGAAAATTATTCTCAAGTATGAAAATATAAATAAATATCCAAATAACATATCATAGCCTGGGTAACATTTTCTATATTGCGTAAAGAAATTTAGGATAGAAAAAAGCTAAGGCTAAGAAACTCTTGAACGTTCAATAAACCAAACAATCCAAACAGTCGCTCTTCAATCGGTAGCTCCTGTCTGAGCGTCGTGGTCTGCAAGGAACCATCTGGTAAGGACTATCTGTTTCCACCGATTTCTGTCCAGCGCCTCCCTTATGACAGTGTATAGTTTTGAGGACGATGAGTCTTTCACTAGATCGGTCCATCTGGTTGTGTTTTGCCTCCTATATCGCCTCTGAGCATTGTATCGTCGAAATAAGATACAATTAATTGTTGGCATATGGTAGATAGGCGAGTCCGTATGCGGAGTAGAACACACTATATAACTGCTTCAATAATAAACGAATTCACTAAAACTGTAGATTTCTTCCTCCAAAACAACAAAGTAACAATCAGCCTTTTGGTAAACACATCAATCAAATTGTATCAAAGGGAAAGAAAAAGCTTTTCTATGTTTTTATATATGGACATTTTCTCTAAAATATTGTTGTCAATCCGAAATAGTCGGGGGAATATAATCATGACCCTATTTTTAAGGTCAGCGACATGTAATTATATATATATGTGTATGTAAATTTTGAATATTATGTAGTTTTATTTTATTAAAATAAAATAAAAATCTTATCTATTTTCATGAAGGTGTAACCGACTATAAGAAAATAAAATAATTTTATACTTATATGTTATTCAAGTTTAACTGTTTTTAACATATGATTAACTTCATTCAATCATAAAATAACTATAAAAATAAAATGTTTTCTCCTAAGATCAAAAGTACAAACAATATTTACTTAGTGTAGGTATGTCAATTAGTTGAGATGTAAACTTAATAACATGTATTAGTTGTTAATACAGTAGATAACTACAGATTGTGTGAAAAATAATTACTTATTGGTAGTAGGAACTATTTGATTATGACATCATCAGAAAATATTGATAATAATTAAGCACTTTAAAAATAATCTCAAAGTATAGATTCGCAACGAAATGAATAGAAAAGCAACGACGTTTCTCTCTTGTGTAGAATAATCAGTTTCACAATCTATTGTTGTTTTAACTTCAGGAAAATCTTCAGAATTCTTTTGAAATATTTTATTTCGTGGATGTTAAATCTGAAATTAAAAATATTTCAATCCTTAGGTAGGGGCTCGATGCCTATGCTTAATGAAATAAGCTTAGAGATAGCCTCTCATTGTGATTATGAGTGTCTTATACGGGTCCTACTATAATATCAAATATGTGTTATGGACAAAAAAATATATAATCACTTATAATTCCTGATCCTGATAAAAAGTTACTACAGGGAAAAACTGATAGGGTTTGGAAATGTTCTTGTATTTCATTTTATTCTAATTACATAGATTAGCTATATGCATTAATTATAGATATTCACTCGAGTAAATCACTTGAGATCTGTCTAAGTCATGAATATGAATTATCATACTTACTAACACAAATCAAACATTAATACAAAAAGGTAAATAAAGTACATTGCCTATTCACGATCCAATGGTCGGTAATTACTGCAAACAATCAAATCCACGAAACTATTTCCGTTCTAATTTATTATCATACTTTTACTTTTGATTATTATTAAAAAATAAATTCTAAATGCATAATATACCCCATAATTGATAGATTTGTCTATACTGAATGACTATAAATATTACGTAGAAGCAGAAAATTGCCTAACCAAAATATAACTTACTTGCCAGGAATAGGGTCCAGTATGACCTGCGCATTCGCTTTCCCTAGCTATTAAGCAAAGAAACATTATTACATTGAAAACAATACTAATACGCGTCAATCTTCACAAAATATATTTTTTTTACAATTGAATAGACAAAATAAATGCGACATCAGTTAATGGGTCGGTAATAGCTGCTAATTTTCGATAGTCGTAATATCTCCATAAATTCTTTCAGCGGGACGATAACCTTTCTCGTCGTTGCAGATGCCCATGGTGAACAATGAATTATATACATGCTATCCGTCGTACTACAATTATTTCAAGGTTTATTACGTTGGAACCTTTTGTGGGCACTTAGTTCCTCAATCGCTTGTGAAATGTTAGAGAAAGGTCATATATGATATTAGGTAAAGTTGACAGACAAATAATATTTCATTTGGTTGGAGTAATATATTCAAAAAACCATAATGTTGCTTGTGTCAAGCTTGTGGGATCGCGTGACGTCTGAATTAAGTTGAAAGTATTAAGAAAATAATGATGAAATTTTGAATTCTTCATATATTTTCTATTCATATTCACCGTAGACTGTTGATTGCATTAAACACGATGAAAACTTGTTACACTGTAGAATAATAAGGATGCACTTTAAAGCGCCTGAACGTGATCTGAAGCGCTAACGTTTTCGCTTTTGTTGCTTGAACTAAGACCTCGCAACAGGATATCTTTACTAAAAAGGAAAGAAAAGTATAACCAGCGGCACGTAAGTCTAGCGCTGGCCGATACGTGGAGGGGATTGCTGCGCATGTGTACTGTCGCGCAGGGGACAAAATGCGACTGGAGAGCCAATCGACGCTCTTCATTCCGCTAGCCCCCCCTCAGGTACCTTATTTTTTACTTCTGCGCAATAACGGTCAGCGCTAGAGTTTCGTGCCGCTACTTATATATTCTTTAATCATTGCAAGTTTCAATTGTCTTTTTTTAAGCACATTGTTTTTATATTATCAACCCATACGGTGTTATATAACATCATATACTTAGGTTCATTAAAAAGCGATATGTTCAGTGTTGAGTCAGAAATATTTTCTTTGGAAGCGACTAGAGTTTACCATACTAAAATAGTAATAATCCAAGATAGAAATGTGTAAAAGTGTGTGTGAAAGTAAATTTAGGAAATAATTTGACGATGTGTGTAATAAAATCTGCATTTAAAAAGTTATGATTTTCGGTTTGATCGATGTCTATATAACACGATAATTCATATATTGCTATTAATGAGTTAGAGAAAAACAATAAAACGTATGATTTCTTTTCATAGTATTACCCTCAAACAATTATAGGTGTCTTTGTCCAGTCGTGAAATTCTAAGTAAATACAAATATAAATATGTTGTATAAAAGCGCAGTGGCGCTACAACATGTGCTCCTATTTCTTTTGTAGAAAAGTATATGGTAAACCTACTTATCCTCAAAAACTCCATTGATAATTAAATCTAATTCAGATTCAGAGTCAAAAACGTTTTGGGTTTGACTTATGAGAGATACTTATCGCTAAGTATTGACTAGTCGGGGTTTCTAGTCGAGCACCTAGCCAATTAGCTAACACTAACTTACTCGTAAATATTATAAACACTAGGAAGATAAAAACGTACTGTTGCCTTCGACAAAGCCTTCTTCTAAAATGTACGCCCCTACATTCTCATGCAGTGTGAATCCACATTGGCCCTGCTATCTTTTGAATGTCCTCCAATCTCCATGTCTATCATATGTCCATAAATAGTTCAAAGGTCTATATATAATTCTATGAAATTGTAAATTTAAATATATTTTTTAACAACGAAAAACGTATCGGTATCGGAGGCAAACTTAAAGTTTTCCAAGTCAAAACTAATCAAAACCCACTTGAACTCTTTCCGATTCTACGAAATGAGTTTTATTTTGGTAAATAATTTTCATGACGTAAATCTCGACATTTATTCGAGTCTACCCGATGCGAATAATACCTTGGTACCAAAATTTATCGGAATAGCTTAGGGCCTAAGCCTTAGGCGGTTTATTGGTGAAGGCGCGTCAAGTAATCTGCGTATTACTACGTTGCATCGCATATGCAATTTAAACATTTTTTGGCAAGATTCAAACATAAGCTTTAGTACAAATACACTCTCTCGTCTGACAGATAGGATATTGATAAAGGGGGTTAGGTTGCATAGGTTTTTATATTAATGCATAGATTGCATTAAATACATATACCAATTGCGCTAGTACCTATTAAGTCTGGGCCTCAGATTTATCTATTTCGTGATTATTTCTTATAGGCAAGTAAGTGATCAATCTTCTGTGCCTGACACATACCCTTCGACTTTTTGAGTCTTAGGCATGCCGGTTTCCTTATGATGTTATCCTTCACCTTACGACCAATTGTACATATGATAGAGTCCATTGGTGCACAGCCGGGGATAAAAGCTATGAAACGGTTGAGAAAAAGGATGAGAGTCCCACGCACTAGACCAGCACTGCATTAAATAATTTTATATGAATGTCTGACACAGTGTTTTTGTCATAGATATCAAAGAAATACTCTGATAGTAATTAAGAACAATTTAATACAAATTTCAACAGACAAACAACAGACAGAAATATTACCATAATACAAATGACAAAGCTTCAATACAATTTACAAAAAAAATAATATAGTAATGAAAGAAACGGCACCCCAACCGCATTTCCCATCTTTGTAGATTACTACACGAAAGCTATAAAAACAATATCTGTTCCACGGAGCGGGGGTGAGAATATAAAATCAAAGATGATAACTTTAATGGTCTTTGTTATTACAAAAGACATAACGGCGTGTTTGATTGTCATTTATTTATTTATAAAAGCTTGCCAACGCTCGGCACACTGATACATTGATAAAATAAAAATAAAATACAATTTTTAATGTGACAAGCATTTACAAACATAGCAAGCATAGCATAGCATTGTCATTGGTCAATCGCATCTCTAGTCTAGTACGCGTTGACACCCAACACGATATGTCATGAACTCATGAGCATCGTTTGCCCAATCACAATGAAACGCAAGACACAGCTCTAGTCTTCTATTACGTTAACTATTCGTGTCTACGTATTGTTCATGCGACCCTACATGTCCAAAAAGCCAAAAAGCATACCGCCCTTTTCCTTACAATACTAATTAGGGATGCTATAATATAGGGTCACAAATCCTTGGTAAAAATCCACGATGTGACCCTGGCCTGCGCGATAATGGGCGTCCTTGGAACTGCAATAGTGGTTCATGTTTATGCGGCTAAATCCCCGGGGACGTATTATAAGTTTTTGGTCATTTAACAAGGAAACAGTAGGAGGCATTAACAAAGAAATAGGGAATATTATTTATTACACCATTACCATAGAACAGTGTAAACCCGATTAAAGTGTGATTCCCGATTGAAGTAATGCACAAATGTGATTTTCTTTCTATTTACTTACTTATACTATGTGATATTTATCTATGTGTAGTAAACATCTGCTTGTTAGATCGTTAGAAGTGATGGGCATTTAAAAGACCGTATGTCTTAATGAAGCATTATTATTATCTACTGATTTTATGACGTTTCTGAGACACGAAGGGCTAATCCCTTACTCGCCGTTAACGAAAGTGATATTAGGGTTATGGAAAAAGTACGTTACTGCTAGCGGACACGGTCCTGGTAATACGTATTAAAAGGTTTGGGATTGAAGTTATTGTTCAAACAATTCATTCCATTGACAAAAAATAAATTAAGTTTCAATAATTATTCTAAGCCAGGACTCGAAACTCTTAAAAAGCGAGTGTACTCCTCCCTGAAAGGCCGGCAACGCACCCACTAAAAATGGGTGTCTATGGGCTGCGAAGACTGCCCTTGTTAGTTGTCCCGCAAGCTCGTTTGCCCCCCTATTATATAAAAAAAGGACACAGATATAACCATTGAAGGTAGGCTGTTAAACATTTAATTCGTCAACTCAGCGGGCAAGTCGAGTCTCTCTAGGGGCTGTCATGGAGGTTTAAATTAAACTTTTACTAGCGGAAATTTACAGATTCTTTATAAAAAAACATCGATTCTTCGATCTACATTATAAAAATATAATTTATAAATCGTATTCTAGAACACTTGCAACTCACACACTGAGGGCAAATTTCACCTTTGAATATGAATTATTCAAATTGTATGTTAGTCCGAATATGGCGTATAAAATATTGTCTACGCACGCACGTCATTTTTGTGAAGTGCGTGAAACAGGCTCAACACAATTACTATAATCGTGAGCCTTATCTAAATAGGCTTGGTTAAATTTAATGAACGTAAATCCGTTCGTAGCAAACTCATTTGAGCATAACAGTACTTATTATTCTCTCGTATATAGTTAATTAAAATGCCATCTTATTTGATAAAATTATGCGTTCTAACTAATACCAGTGCTAACATGATTGTTTCAGTAACTTTAATTTCTTTAATTACAATATAAATATGTATTTAGCAAAGCCCAGATGCTTTAAGAATCGGTCTTATGGTCACACTTACTAAACCTTAAAGCGAACGGGTTATTTCATTAGAATTCAATAAGTAATATATAGGATAAAACCATTTTCGTGAAATAAGGAAGTATTCTTCTTGTGCAAAGGTAAATTAATTATATCATTGTAATAGTTATGTAGAATTTATTAAGTTTAAATTTAAAGTAAAATTTTATGTTTGTATGCTTGTTGTGGCCATTGATGTAATATTGCATTGCAAATGTTGTCAATCAAAGCTTTAATCGATTTCAAGAAACGTTGAAACATTATCCTCACGTTGAAACGTAAAAACCAAATTATCGTGTTAAAATGAATGAATTAGAGTCATTGCTAGACTTGTTATACAATGTCTTTGAATTAGCATAGAAACTTGACGCCAGTAAGGACACACCTATTAACTTTTTCACAAAACTTTTAAATGTCACGAATTGGCCGAGCGCCACCCAAGTAACACAAAACAACATTATAAGAAGCGTACAACAGCATGGACTTACGTGCAAAACAGTATATGAGCAGCATATGTAGCACTATATCAGCCGTTTATAAGTTTATAAGTGTCATATAAGCTCAATTTGGGCCCCAAATAATACGACTTTGAGCATTTTTAAATATTATTAGTGCTGCTAACCAGCGCTTATAATGTTATTGAAGACAGACATTAGTAAAGTTGTGAGACAGCATATTCTAATGTAAAAAGCAATTTTTAGATGTTAGTACAGCTTTTATACAGCTTTTTGAATTACAATGCCAAAGTTACGTTTTATTCTAAGGCTGAACGTTTTATTTTCTTTGTATAAAAATATTTGAAAAAACTTATCGAAACTTATATGTCCGAATTGATTATATTTTAGTGTATTGCAGTGCATTTGTGTTGTGCCGAGACGTTTTAATGTGTCTTCATTGAAAATAATTTATCATAAGGTAAGACAAACATCAATTTTATTTCGTTTTGAATGCAAATGAGTTGGGGGTATTAGTCTTATGTGAAAATATATATATGTTTGTGGCTTATAATTCACGCGCCGTCACAGAAATGCTTTTTAATAAAAAATAGGGACAAATTTAGAATCGACATCAGCTGACCTTTTGTAATTTTTTAACGATTTCATTAATTTTAACGTATAAAATTGTTTCTATCGATACTTCGCTTATAAGAAAAACATAATAAGTAGTATTTCATTCATATGTGTGTTATAATTTTATTTTTTATGTTCGAGAAAACAGAAAGCAAATGGCGTCATGTAATATTAATGTTCTAAACTTTCAACTAGTGTCTTTTAATGTTGTCAGTCTTATTATAGTATAAAAAAATAGCTTAAGTCATTCAACCTACATAAAAAATGTCTAAGTGATATCTTTAGCATTATACGATTACATTACATTACACAATTACATTACACAATTGTTTTACTTTACCACTATTTGTAATCGCAAAAAAGCTCTTCTTAAATACTATATATCAGATACCTATATATCAAATACTATATATCTTATGAGTTTCCCGTTTATTAATTATGCCGTCTATTATATTTTTGTATATAAATAAATTTGTTAGCCGAGGACGCTATAGGAATGTTCAAAGTAAGAGTCAAAACACTTAATAATACAATGTACTGATTTATAACCACTGTAAAAGCAGCCAAGTGCCGTTTATTCCTGGATAAAATATAATTTGAATACATTCAAACGATCACGACACGTCTTTGGCTCACAAACCATTTTCATTGTAAAAATAAACTTTGGAAATTAGCGAATAATATTGGAACACACCGTTGTTTTGACGCCATTGTAAAAATGTATAGTAATGTATCAGTATTGGTCTAAGATCCCGCTATACAACGACCTTCACCGAGTTCCTTATTTAATGAAACTTATTTTATATATAATTTAATATGTCAATAAATATAATCCATATGGGTTGCCTAGCAAATTTCAGTCCAGAGTATGTTTAATTAATTAAAAAAAAAATATATTTAGTATATAAAAGAGTAAAGCAATATAGTATATATTGCTTTACCTGGTTAATAGGACCCTAATGTGTTAATTCGATTGACAGATTTTTTATGGATTTGAATACATGGTCCATATATGGCGTATAGTATGAGTATGATGGTATGAGACTAATGTCATTCTTCTTCATTTTGCCGGTTTTCCTGTTTAATTAGATTCGGCAGTATCCAATGGTGCGTAAGGTCGTGTTAGTGGCGTCGCACTACTACATCCACTGTCCCCAGTCTTCGGCAAGCCCTGAGTGATGGTAAGACCTGTAAGGGTCTTTACTTGATCAGCTAGCGAGTAGGGGATCGGCCTCGAGGTCTGGTGCCCTCCACTCTGCCTGCTTGATATACGTCCAAGTAGATATACACAGATTATTAACTATAGAAAATTATTCTCACGTATGAAAATATAAATAAATATCCAAATAACATATCATAGCCTGGGTAACATTTTCTATATTGCGTAAAGAAATTTAGGATAGAAAAAAGCTAAGGCTAAGAAACTCTTGAACGTTCAATAAACCAAACAATCCAAACAGTCGCTCTTCAATCGGTAGCTCCTGTCTGAGCGCCGTGGTCTGCAAGGAACCATCTAGAAAGGACTATCTGTTTTCACCGATTTCTGTCCAGCGCCTCTCTTATGACAGTGTATAGTTTTGAGGACGATGAGTCTTTCACTAGATAGGTCCATCTGGTTGTGTTTTGCCTCCTATATCGCCTCTGAGCATTGTATCGTCGAAATAAGATACAATTAATTGTTGGCATATGGTAGATAGGCGAGGCCGTATGCGGAGTAGAACACACTATATAACCGCTTGAATAATAAACGAGTTCACTAAAACTGTAGATTTATTCCTACAAAACAACAAAGTAACAATCAGCCTTTTGGTAAACACATCAATTTTTTTAAAAACATTTAAGGTCAGCGACATGTACATGTATATATGTGTATGTAAATTTTGAATATTATGAAGCTTTATTTTATTAAAATAAAATAACATAAAAATCTTATCTGTTTTCAAGAAGGTGTAACCGACTATAAGAAAATAAAATAATTTTATACTTATATGTTATTCAAGTTTAACTGTTTTTAACATATGATTAACTTCATTCAATCATAAAATAACTATAAAAATAAAATGTTTTCTCCTAAGATCAAAAGTACAAACAATATTTACTTAGTGTAGGTATGTCAATTAGTTGAGATGTAAACTTAATAACATGTATTAGTTGTTAATACAGTAGATAACTACAGATTGTGTGAAAAATAATTACTTATTGGTAGTAGGAACTATTTGATTATGACATCATCAGAAAATATTGATAATAATTAAGTACTTTAAAAATAATCTCAAAGTATAGATTCGCAACGAAATGAATAGAAAAGCAATGACGTTTCTCTCTTGTGTAGAATAATCAGTTTCACAATCTATTGTTGTTTTAACTTCAGGAAAATCTTCAGAATTCTTTTGAAATATTTTATTTCGTGGATGTTAAATCTGAAATTAAAAATATTTCAATCCTTAGGTAGGGGCTCGATGCCTATGCTTAATGAAATAAGCTTAGAGATAGCCTCTAATTGTGATTATTAGTGTCTCATACGGGTCGGTAATTAAAATCTAACCTACTATAATATCAAACATGTGTTATGGACAAAAAAATATATAATCACTTATAATTCCTGATCCTGATAAAAAGTTACTACAGGGAAAAAGTGATAGGGTTTGTAAATGTTCTTGTATTTCATTTTATTCTAATTACATAGATTAGCTATACAAAAAGGTAAATAAAGTACATTGCCTATTCACGATCCAATGGTCGGTAATTACTGCAAACAATCAAATCCACGAAACTATTTCCGCTCTAATTTATTATCATACTTTTACTTTTGATTATTATTAAAAAATAAATTCTAAATGCATAATATACACCATAATTGATAGATTTGTCTATACTGAATGACTATAAATATTACGTAGAAGCAGAAAATTGCCTAACCAAAATATAACTTACTTGCCAAGAATAGGGTCCAGTATGACCTGCGCATTCGCTTTCCCTAGCTATTAAGCAAAGAAACATTATTAAATTGAAAACAATACTAATACGCGTCAATCTTCACAAAATATTTTTTTTTTTACAATTGAATAGACAAAATAAATGCGACATCAGTTAATGGGTCGGTAATAGCTGCTAATTTTCGATAGTCGTAATATCTCCATAAATTCTTTCAGCGGGACGATAACCTTTCTCGTCGTTGCAGATGCCCATGGTGAACAATGAATTATGATTAACAGGTAGATGACGGTACCGAGTCAATATTGAAAAAAATTTTGTGATTGAATTTAAATGTTTATAGTTATTTAAAAGTCTTTTTGAGTATATACATTTGATTATTTTTTGGCGCAGTGTAGCGTGAAGTGTTATCAACAGAAACTGTTCAGTGACAAGCCAAAAAAAAAAACGCAAAATTATTGTGCAACGCATGACTGCGATCTTTAAGTGAGTACGTTGCTTGTGTGTTTTATGGAGCTACAGCACACAGATTTATAACTGGTTGTGACTAGAAATTAAATTTAATTTGTGATTATTATATTACAATTACAATATATAATAAAAGATATTTGTCCAAGTAAAAATCAAGTAACGTTATTAACGCCATCTATTGACAAGTAGCGGGTGAACAATAAAAGTCAATATGGCTAATAAGTGTGAAGTCTGCAGCAAGTTCTTTAACAGCACAATAGATGGGGTGAAATGTGTGAAATGTTCAGGGTCGTATCACAAGCATTGCCTAACAATGGGTTCTGATCCAAAAAAATGGGTCTGTACTAAATGTAAGGGACAAAATAAAAAAGTTTCTGATAAGCCTAAAAGTCCGCACACACCAAAATCCCACGATAGTAGTCAAGATGATATAGGACTGTTAAGGGATGAATTATCTCAATTTCGCAATGAAATAGCCAGGATTTCTACATATATAAATGAGTTTAACGTAAGGTTGTCTGTACTGGAGGAGAGAGTTACTCTGCTAGAAGAACCGGGGGTAGGAATGCCGGTTCAAAGTTCTAACATAGAAGAAATTATATTAAAATTCCTTACTACATTAGAAGAAAAAATTAATTCTAGACAGGCCAATAGTTTTTCTCCAGAGATGAATAATAATAGCAACCTTGACATTTCAAACCAAAGTCAAAATTCGAACGTTATCTCTGTAAATAGTGTAACAAAATCAATGGAAAAAAGGAAACAGACATCGGGGTCGTCCAAAAGCCCACGTTCCACCACGTCTGCTGTACCTACTATCTCTATTGCTTTGGCAACCGACTCAGCCGCGGTTAAAAGTCCCTCCCCATCAACATCTGCGCCACGGCAGCGAGAGAATGATAAGCAGGAAGAAAATCGGGTGACAGGACGAAAGAAGGGCTTCGTTCGCAGCAAGACAAACGTAGTAGGATTAGGAAAAAACACTGATTGTCTATCTATCAAGGGTGTTGAGCACACAAAGTTCTTGCATGTTTGGCGCTTGCATCCGGACACCAGTGTGGAAGATGTCAAAAGTCATGTAGAAAACGTGTGTGGTAGTTTGAATGCAGACATAAAAGTTGACAAAATCAAGCATAAAACGGAGCGTCAGTACGCATCTTTCATTATAAGCGTATCGCAGGCCTGTTTTGATATTTTAAATCAGTCGGAAATATGGCCGATTAATGCTGCATTTAGTGAATGGATTTGGTTTCGTAACTCAGCCATACAAAGTAAAAAAAATTAAAGAAATTAGTTTATACTACCAAAATGTCAGAGGACTGCGCACAAAATTAAATCAGTTTAAAAACAATTTGGATGTATTGAGCTATGACTTGTATGCCATTACGGAAACCGGTTGTAATGAATCTATAAACGACACTGAGATTGTACTGATGGGATATAACATTGTGCGCAGTGACCGTACCGATGGTCGAAAGCAGGGCGGCGTGCTTCTCGTTAGTACGCAGCGATTCGAGCTACGACAAGTACATACACCGTTTGTATCAATTGACTCTTGTCCATTTGAATTTGTTTGTGCAAATGTATGCCTTAAAAATAATGTATTATTTTTGTGTTGTGTAGCTTATATCCCTCCGAATAGTTCGGAAAATGACTATATGCTATTATTTAAAATAATCGAAGATTTATGTACTAAATATAAAGACGTCATTATAGTTGGCGATTTCAATATGTATTCATGTCCTGTTAATGTTAGCTATTATTATGAATGTTACTTAATGTCTTATTGTCAGTTCACTCAATATAATACTGTGCCTAATTGCATAGGTCGGCAGTTGGATTTGGTTCTGGCCGCGGGTTCTCGCCTGGAGGTTGTAGTAGAAGAAGCGGATGGTTCGTTGGTGCCGATAGACGTGCAACACCCACCACTGGCGGTGAGCTTGGGCCTTATTTCCAATGCATGCTCTGTAGTGTCCTCTACGACCGGGGCGGCACAATCATATTCTGGTGGACACATTGGAATTGGTAATGAGTGGTCAAAATGGAACTTTTATAAAGCAGATTATCATTTATTATACACGCGTTTGTTATCAGTAGACTGGGGTACGCTATACAGCCTGAGCGACGTGGATGAGATGGTTGTATATTTTTACACTGTGATTTATGGTATTTTGGATGAATGTGTACCTAAAAAATCTCTTTTGACGGTGAACAGAAATTCAAGATATAAATATCCAGCGTGGTATACTAAAGACTTAATTGACCTGATCAAAAAGAAAGCTCGACTCCACAAACGATACAAACAAACCAAAACGACGTGTGATTACCTGGAGTTTTCTATGTGTAGAAAAGATGTAAAAAATAGCATAGAAAGTGCATATAAATTCCATTTAGATAAAATACAAAACCAATTCTCGATTGATCCAAAGTCTTTTTGGCAACATGTTAAGGATCACACACGACCATTAAAAAGGGGAGGTATTGTAAAAGATGGAACAAATTTAACGGAGGAGGAGAGTGCTAACGAATTTGCCCAGTTCTTCAAAAGTGTGTACAGTACCGAGACGCCACAACTTGATGTGAATGCGGCAGCAGCATATGGGACGAGCAGTTCCCGTGTTCACTTAGATGATTTCACCTTGCGGGAAGTGAGTGAAGCACTGGTGCGCCTCAAACCTAAGCGTTCGGCCGGTCCTGATGGCCTACCACCTTTTCTTTTTAGGGACTGTGAAAGACTACTGGCAGCGCCTCTTCACCATATATTTAGCACTTGTCTAAAGTCAAGTATTTTCCCAGCACAATGGAAAACCACTAGGGTTACGCCTGTTCCAAAGGGGATCCCGGGACCGGATGTACGTGACTATAGACCAATTGCTGTATTGTCTACGCCGGCAAAGGTTTTTGAGTCAGCAATACAGTGTACTATATTCTCACAAGTAGCGGCTCAATTGCGCGATGAACAGCACGGGTTTAGACCAGGACGTAATACGACTACGAATCTGTTGGACTTGATGATGTATTTGATGCCTGTAGTGGATGCTGGGGGTCAAGTTGATGTAGTTTACCTGGATATAAAAAAAGCGTTTGACACGGTGGACAATGACATTCTTCTCAGGAAACTAGCGGAGTTTGGCTGTACACCAAAACTGCTGCATTTCTGGGTATCATATTTGACAGAAAGAAAACAGTATGTAGACTACAAAAACCATGAGTCTGCGCCGTATTTTACTCCATCTGGAGTAAGTCAGGGTTCGAACCTCGGACCACTCGAATTCGTCCTTATGGTTAACGACTTGCCGGAGGTCCTGAGTTCTAGCAGATGCCTATTGTTTGCAGATGACTTGAAGATTTTCAAAAATATTGAAAAAAAATCTGATTGCGAGCATCTTCAAAGCGATCTCTCGAAGGTATTTGATTGGAGTATTTTAAATAAACTCAGTTTTAATGCTGCAAAGTGTTCCATCATGAGTTTTACCCGCTCTAACGTGCCTATACTATATAATTACACAATAGGATCGGAATCCATCAAAAGGGTGACGCAAGTAAAAGATCTCGGCGTTGTGTTTACGCCGGACTTGATGTTTCGTGAACACATAAGACAGATTTGTCGAAAATCTTATAAAATACTTGGCTTTGTACTGAGACAAGTCAAAGACTTCATGAACATCACTACTGTGAGAGTCTTATATGATGCGCTTGTGAGGAGTCATATGGAGCATAATTCAGCGATTTGGGCTCCATATGAAATTAAGTATAAGGTGATGTTGGAGCGGGTACAAAACAAATTTTTGAGATACATTTATCTTAAGATGTACGGTGTGTACCCTTTTTACCCACTCATGTATCCGACATTATTTATTCTTGGTTCTGTGGGCTACAATGAGCTAAGAGTACGCCGAGAATTCGCGCTTGTGATGTACTTCATAAAATTGTTACATGGCAAGGACAGTAATTCGGCAGTACTTCAGTACATTAGCTTTAATGTACCTGATGGGTACGTCAGAAAGCGACATCGTCCACCGTTACTCCATGTGCCCACGGCTAGGACTAACCTTCTGAAAAGGGCACATATGATTCGGTGTATTGGTCTAGTTAATGAACTGCATAGGTTAACGGACCTTTTTCATTCTCCGTTGAGTGAACTGGCAAAACTTTTATTATTTGTTAGTGCCTATACCTAGTGGTTAGTTAATTTTTTTTATTGTGTAATTTTGTTTTTCCTGATTGATTTTGTTTTTGCTTTTTTTGTTTCGTCTGTAAGCTTTTGTTCACTCTTGTCAATTTGGGGTCGCCTGTTAGGGCAGGAGTGTTGTTTTAAATAAATAAATAAAAAAAAAAAATTATATACATGCTATCCGTCGTACTACAATTATTTCAAGGTTTATTACGTTGGAACCTTTTGTGGGCACTTAGTTCCTCAATCGCTTGTGAAATGTTAGAGAAAGGTCATATATGATATTAGGTAAAGTTGACAGACAAATAATATTTCATTTGGTTGGAGTAATATATTCAAAAAACCATAATGTTGCTTGTGTCAAGCTTGTGGGATCGCGTGACGTCTGAATTAAGTTGAAAGTATTAAGAAAATAATGATGAAATTTTGAATTCTTCATATATTTTCTATTCATATTCGCCGTAGACTGTTGATTGCATTAAACACGATGAAAACTTGTTACACTGTAGAATAATAAGGATGCACTTTAAAGCGCCTGAACGTGATCTGAAGCGCTAACGTTTTCGCTTTTGTTGCTTGAACTAAGACCTCGCAACAATCCATCTTTACTTAAAAGAAAAGAAAAGTATAACCAGCGGCACGTAAGTCTAGCGCTGGCCGATACGTGGAGGGGATTGCTGCGCATGTGTACTGTCGCGCGGGGGACAAAATGCGACTGGAGAGCCAATCGACGCTCTTCATTCCGCTAGCCCCCCTCAGGTACCTTATTTTTTACTTCTGCGCAATAACGGTCAGCGCTAGAGTTTCGTGCCGCTACTTATATATTCTTTAATCATTGCAAGTTTCAATTGTCTTTTTTTAAGCACATTGTTTTTATATTATCAACCCATACGGTGTTATATAATATCATATACTTAGGTTCATTAAAAAGCGATATGTTCAGTGTTGAGTCAGAAATATTTTCTTTGGAAGCGACTAAAGTTTAAAAGTTTTAAAAGTGTGTGTGAAAGTAAGTTTAGGAAATAATTTGACGATAAGTGTAATAAAATCTGCATTTAAAAAGTTATGATTTTCGGTTTGATCGATGTCTATATAACACGATAATTCATATATTGCTATTAATGAGTTAGAGAAAAACAATAAAACGTATGATTTCTTTTTATAGTATTACCCTCAAACAATTATAGGTGTCTTTGTCCAGTCGTGAAATTCTAAGTAAATACAAATATAAATATGTTGTATAAAAGCGCAGTGGCGCTACAACATGTGCTCCTATTTCTTTTGTAGAAAAGTATATGGTAAACCTTCCAAAAAATCTCCATTAACGATAACGATAACGATAATTAGATCCAATATTAGGATTCAGAGTCAAAAACGTTTTGGGTTTGACATACGAGAAATACTTATCGCTAAGTTGACTGAATATAAGGTTACCTCTATTGGTAGGTTTACTGCACCTTGCCAATTAGCTAACACTAACATAACTAAATAAACACTAGGAAGATAAAAACGTACTGTTGCCTTCGACAAAGCCTTCTTCTAAAATGTACGCCCCTACATTCTCATGCAGTGTGAATCCACATTGGCCCTGCTATCTTTTGAATGTCCTCCAATCTCCATGTCTATCATATGTCCATAAATAGTTCAAAGGTCTATATATAATTCTATGAAATTGTAAATTTAAATATATTTTTTAACAACGAAAAACGTATCGGTATCGGAGGCAAACTTAAAGTTTTCCAAGTCAAAACTAATCAAAACCCACTTGAACTCTTTCCGATTCTACGAAATGAGTTTTATTTTGGTAAATAATTTTCATGACGTAAATCTCGACATTTATTCGAGTCTACCCGATGCGAATAATACCTTGGTACCAAAATTTATCGGAATAGCTTAGGGCCTAAGCCTTAGGCGGTTTATTGGTGAAGGCGCGTCAAGTAATCTGCGTATTACTACGTTGCATCGCATATGCAATTTAAACATTTTTTGGCAAGATTCAAACATAAGCTTTAGTACAAATACACTCTCTCGTCTGACAGATAGGATATTGATAAAGGGGGTTAGGTTGCATAGGTTTTTATATTAATGCATAGATTGCATTAAATACATATACCAATTGCGCTAGTACCTATTAAGTCTGGGCCTCAGATTTATCTATTTCGTGATTATTTCTTATAGGCAAGTAAGTGATCAATCTTCTGTGCCTGACACATACCCTTCGACTTTTTGAGTCTTAGGCATGCCGGTTTCCTTATGATGTTATCCTTCACCTTACGACCAATTGTACATATGATAGAGTCCATTGGTGCACAGCCGGGGATAAAAGCTATGAAACGGTTGAGAAAAAGGATGAGAGTCCCACGCACTAGACCAGCACTGCATTAAATAATTTTATATGAATGTCTGACACAGTGTTTTTGTCATAGATATCAAAGAAATACTCTGATAGTAATTAAGAACAATTTAATACAAATTTCAACAGACAAACAACAGACAGAAATATTACCATAATACAAATGACAAAGCTTCAATACAATTTACAAAAAAAATAATATAGTAATGAAAGAAACGGCACCCCAACCGCATTTCCCATCTTTGTAGATTACTACACGAAAGCTATAAAAACAATATCTGTTCCACGGAGCGGGGGTGAGAATATAAAATCAAAGATGATAACTTTAATGGTCTTTGTTATTACAAAAGACATAACGGCGTGTTTGATTGTCATTTATTTATTTATAAAAGCTTGCCAACGCTCGGCACACTGATACATTGATAAAATAAAAATAAAATACAATTTTTAATGTGACAAGCATTTACAAACATAGCAAGCATAGCATAGCATTGTCATTGGTCAATCGCATCTCTAGTCTAGTACGCGTTGACACCCAACACGATATGTCATGAACTCATGAGCATCGTTTGCCCAATCACAATGAAACGCAAGACACAGCTCTAGTCTTCTATTACGTTAACTATTCGTGTCTACGTATTGTTCATGCGACCCTACATGTCCAAAAAGCCAAAAAGCATACCGCCCTTTTCCTTACAATACTAATTAGGGATGCTATAATATAGGGTCACAAATCCTTGGTAAAAATCCACGATGTGACCCTGGCCTGCGCGATAATGGGCGTCCTTGGAACTGCAATAGTGGTTCATGTTTATGCGGCTAAATCCCCGGGGACGTATTATAAGTTTTTGGTCATTTAACAAGGAAACAGTAGGAGGCATTAACAAAGAAATAGGGAATATTATTTATTACACCATTACCATAGAACAGTGTAAACCCGATTAAAGTGTGATTCCCGATTGAAGTAATGCACAAATGTGATTTTCTTTCTATTTACTTACTTATACTATGTGATATTTATCTATGTGTAGTAAACATCTGCTTGTTAGATCGTTAGAAGTGATGGGCATTTAAAAGACCGTATGTCTTAATGAAGCATTATTATTATCTACTGATTTTATGACGTTTCTGAGACACGAAGGGCTAATCCCTTACTCGCCGTTAACGAAAGTGATATTAGGGTTATGGAAAAAGTACGTTACTGCTAGCGGACACGGTCCTGGTAATACGTATTAAAAGGTTTGGGATTGAAGTTATTGTTCAAACAATTCATTCCATTGACAAAAAATAAATTAAGTTTCAATAATTATTCTAAGCCAGGACTCGAAACTCTTAAAAAGCGAGTGTACTCCTCCCTGAAAGGCCGGCAACGCACCCACTAAAAATGGGTGTCTATGGGCTGCGAAGACTGCCCTTGTTAGTTGTCCCGCAAGCTCGTTTGCCCCCCTATTATATAAAAAAAGGACACAGATATAACCATTGAAGGTAGGCTGTTAAACATTTAATTCGTCAACTCAGCGGGCAAGTCGAGTCTCTCTAGGGGCTGTCATGGAGGTTTAAATTAAACTTTTACTAGCGGAAATTTACAGATTCTTTATAAAAAAACATCGATTCTTCGATCTACATTATAAAAATATAATTTATAAATCGTATTCTAGAACACTTGCAACTCACACACTGAGGGCAAATTTCACCTTTGAATATGAATTATTCAAATTGTATGTTAGTCCGAATATGGCGTATAAAATATTGTCTACGCACGCACGTCATTTTTGTGAAGTGCGTGAAACAGGCTCAACACAATTACTATAATCGTGAGCCTTATCTAAATAGGCTTGGTTAAATTTAATGAACGTAAATCCGTTCGTAGCAAACTCATTTGAGCATAACAGTACTTATTATTCTCTCGTATATAGTTAATTAAAATGCCATCTTATTTGATAAAATTATGCGTTCTAACTAATACCAGTGCTAACATGATTGTTTCAGTAACTTTAATTTCTTTAATTACAATATAAATATGTATTTAGCAAAGCCCAGATGCTTTAAGAATCGGTCTTATGGTCACACTTACTAAACCTTAAAGCGAACGGGTTATTTCATTAGAATTCAATAAGTAATATATAGGATAAAACCATTTTCGTGAAATAAGGAAGTATTCTTCTTGTGCAAAGGTAAATTAATTATATCATTGTAATAGTTATGTAGAATTTATTAAGTTTAAATTTAAAGTAAAATTTTATGTTTGTATGCTTGTTGTGGCCATTGATGTAATATTGCATTGCAAATGTTGTCAATCAAAGCTTTAATCGATTTCAAGAAACGTTGAAACATTATCCTCACGTTGAAACGTAAAAACCAAATTATCGTGTTAAAATGAATGAATTAGAGTCATTGCTAGACTTGTTATACAATGTCTTTGAATTAGCATAGAAACTTGACGCCAGTAAGGACACACCTATTAACTTTTTCACAAAACTTTTAAATGTCACGAATTGGCCGAGCGCCTGCAGACGTCGCTAAAAAATACCTGTAATTTGTAAATAGCACTCGGCTAAGTTCGCGGTTCAATTTTTAATTTAAAAAACTCTCACATGTCGGCCATATGTTTGGAATATGACGGTACCGAAGACTTGCGCAGTACTTAAGAATATCCGCCAATTATGTTTTCAATAGATTGATAGAGACAAGACTGGATGCTATCATTCAAGAATGACAATTTTTATGAATTAGTTAAAAAACGTATTGAAACTCAATTAAAGATTTGCCTATATTATGGTTTTATTTATCATTAAACATTTTATTAAGGAGTACTGTTTTAATTGAAATAACATAAAAAAAAACATTACTAGATATTGTCTTTTATTAACATAACTTTTACATGTTTAAAGAAAACACTGTCACCGTGACCACGCACGCTGTAAAGCACGCGAAACGTCGGAAAAATTTAAAATTATGTAAAAATATAATACATAGCTTCGATCCGTTAAAAAAGTGTTTTCTTAAACTTACTACATACTTTGCCGATAGTAGCAAAAATTATGTAGACGTAAAAAAACTAAAAATTTAATTTAGATTTCACTTTTTCTACGTTCATAGATAATATTTTCACGTTCCATATACGGTTCTTGGTGCTTTATAAATAGGTTCGGGGTAAGTACCCCTGTAAGTACTGGAGATCATTAATATTGTGCTAAAGTGCCTGTCAGCAAGACCGTCGTCACGCTTACCTCGAGTTGACACTCCAATTATATTTAGTTAAATTTATAGATATTGTAACAACTATATCTAAACTGACCTGCATATTACGATACAATTATTTCTTTTGTATTAGTTTTTTTTAACTACAGATTTTTTATTAATTATGAAATTAAAGTTGCTGAATATCGAAAATAAGTTAAATAGTGCAACAATTGCGGTTTCTGTTACGGCTGAGTACGAAATAATCTTGGCAGGCGATAGCTAAAAAAATCAAATACATACCATATATTGTTTTGTTAGACGTGTAGGTGCAATAAACTCGCATCAAAAACATTAAAATGTTTTCAACACGTAAAGTAAATATATCATACGTTCCCATGCATTTGGATATCTTCCAACAGTTGACGTGGATCACGATGACAATTTTGTGTCGTTTAAATTCGTCATATTGTTTTTCAGCTTTTGCATTTTACACATTTTTATTTTTAAGTAGGATAAAATATTTTGGTACATTTCCGTCTTGTCCAAACAATGTATTGATGAAATTGGAACACGCATTCAAAATCGACTATTTTACTTGTTTGTTGACACTTGCCCCATTGTTCTTATAACACTAGCGTACTTATACTTTTTAACTAAGGTTTTCATGTCTTTCACTCAAATTGTGTTTACGCTTAAAATTGTAGAGAAGTGGTGCAAACGGTGCAATTAGTTATGTATATGTCTGTATATATATGCTGTCAAAGTTGCATTGGTAATAATATTGTGTATCAGATCTATTACTTTACCAAATCTGTTTAGTTGTACCTAAAACAATATTAAAAAGGTTCACAAATAGTGCATACCTTTTTTGCCTTAAGGACATTGAAAAATTAAACCTACTCGACCCTCTTAACAGAGAAGACCATATTAGTCTATATTTCAAGAGAAAAGTAGAATTTAAATCCCCGACTCAGTCAATTTATCAAATATCATAAAATTTACATAAAATCCGCAATTTTTTATGAGCGCAATATATCTGCAGAATGTTGAACTTAAAAACATACTGTTTATTTTAAAACATTAATGAGTATTTTAACTTGCGCAGTTAAATGAGACGTTATAGCAAACGAGGTCAAAATTTATTTTCTATGATAAATATTTTTATAAAACGCAATTTATAATTAATTTTCATACGCACTTAAAATGATTTAATTAAAACGTACTTTAGCCACATCTCAGTAAGTAAAAAGCTTTCCTGTGTTAAAGCCGATCCCGATGCGGAAGTTGAAATTTTTGAAACTTCATAATTTTAGAGGATGACCTGAACAACATTAAAGGAAGATTAAGTAATAGAATTAGAAGGCTTATCTTAGTTTGCTAAGGAGCTTTGGTATGTTGCTTATTACACTAGTTGCACAGCATGACTAGGTAGGAATAGGTCTAGGTAGAATGTACAGGAAGAAAAATAAAAGACTTAGTTATTACGGGCAGCTTATAAATCTGAGATCGTGCATACTAACTCTGGCTGTGTATCTTTTTTTTCTAAATGTTTATACGTGAGGAAACAGACATGTGTTAGAACATCCAATCATCATGTTCAAACATCTATGACACCTGGTCACCTAGTAGCTTATACAATATGTTATATTTCTAAGGGTCGATTTGACCAAACTTCAATTTATACACGAGTAACTATACCAGGAATAATCTATTCCATGATTTTAATCTCGAGTAAATCCATAGTCGTTTCTCCACGTAATCGATAGTATAATTGCGCTAGGAATAACAATACGTGAATATCAAAGAGAATGGTGAACGAAAATAAAACTCTGCAAATAAATGTTGTTCTACAACGGGACAGTGTAAGAGCATATATCATGTCAAGTCGATTTTGCCGTATTATAGTGTGAAAAAGTAGCTTTTAACAGGTGTCAAACGACAACAAAAAGTTTTTATTTGTCGTATGTTTGAGACTTTCGTCTAAAAAGGAACTTCTGTTGAGCCTAGTTGAATTTCATTCTAATATTATAGAAAATAAAAAATCTAAAAATAAATGAATAAATAATAAATTGTTTAAACGTTTCATTATACAATGCCAGACTTAATAGTCAACGCAACGCACTAAATTAATATTTAGTGCGTTGCGTTGACTTGAAATTAAAACACAGAATACATATTTGTGAAATGACAGAAATTAGATGGATGGACTGACTGACGCCATTAAATTATTCTAGGAATAGCTGTTATTCCGTGCGAAACTGCGGTATAGTAGCAATACCCGAATAGGCCCACTATTCTTAGAATTTGTAGATGGTAAAACATAAAATTAATTTACTCTCGATTAACTGACGATTTATTCTAAGATTAAGATTTACTCTTGTTTGGTCGAATCGACCCTTAGAATAATTCTCTTTTCAAATAATTATCACTTAAAAAGCTCCACACAAAACCTACTTATTTCTGACATTTCGTAGCTTCTTCATACATTTTAATTGCAAACTAAACAAAAGTTACACTTGATTAAATCAAAGTTATGATCTAAAATTATAACGTATAGTGTTGGGGATGGTTTTATTTATTTTGTTTTCATTTACCTGGCTTCTAATTAATTGGGAACTTAGGTTGATAAACTTCGACAAATAAATGGGTCCACGGAAATCTATTTTTTTTATAAAGACTTCATTTATTTAATTACTTACTGCAAAATTCTAACATAAAAAGAATCGAATCAGTATTTTAGGAGTGACACATAGAGTAGGTAACCTTCAAAACTACAATATTAAGATTTCGCTGTTTACTCAATCGTAAACAAAGGACGTGGTGTGTTGGATATTTGCCAATTTCATCTACATACTCTAGTACTATAAATAAATTACTTTACTTACAAAAACAATGCTACTAGGATATCTTGAGAAATTCAAGCTTATTTACTAAATACGCGCGTGACGTCGCTCACACGGGTTTCGATTTGAAAACGGTCTATTGAACATGAGAAAGATTCTAATTCCCATTGTGTTTGTGTTATTTTGTCTGTCTCTGACACAAGGTACGAATTAAATGATAGAGAAGATTGTTTGCCTCTTCAGGGACATAGTTTATTTCGTATCTCTTAGATTGTATTATCGATCTTAATGGTATTTATTAAGAGAATTAGTGAAATTCTATTTTCAAATGTATTTAAGAGCTCAGTTAAATTCAGCATGAATGCGAACTAAGCGATTAAGCTTATCATAAACTCAAGGAAGTTTCATCGTATTAAGAGACCGGAGTATATATAACTATTTCGAATACTTGGTTTGGAAACTTAACTTAAATATTTTGAGAGTCGCTGACAAGTCAAAAGCAAACTAGACGAGAAGGGAAACAGACGTATAGAAGACAAATAAAGAAATGTTTCGAAGAGTTACTAAGATATAACGATTTATTCGAAAAATCTTACTCAATGCAAGCATATAATGACTGTTATCAGGCCCCATTTCAGCCTCGCCGAACTTCTATTTATCTGAATCAGCCCGTCAACATTATCACTTAAGATTAGAGAAACTTAAGATACGTGAAACCACATTCCCATTTTAATGTGAGCTTTATTTGCTTAACACTTGGGTAAAATGTGTATTATAATATACGAAAGTTGTTATGCTTCATTTACATATTTAAATTTGAGACAATAATTAAGCGGAACTTTTGATCAACCAGATTTTGTGAATTTTAGAAAGAAGTCTAAACTTCTTTATTTGTTGAAAAAAAAGATCGAAAACTTTTTAACTTTTAAATAAATGTAAAAGTATGTTAACGTACCTTTTGTTATTTATTTTTCGACTAGAATATGTAAAATAAGGCAATGATAATAGTGTAACAACTTGTTACTAACAAGCCTGTATGATATCAATAAGTCCAGCAAAAAGTTTACACACGTCCTAAACATTAAAATAAAACCTTTTTGTTTAGGTTAACTTAAATGAAATGAAGAGTTTAAACGCGAATTTACTTGATAAATATCACACGCAACAAGGGGGTTCTTCTTCTGGTTTATAAGCTATTACGCAAGGTCATGCCGGTCTTGAAAAGCCCTAACCGATATTTCTCCTTGCTGCTTCCATCCTGCTCGAGCTGGTGTTCGGGCATTATAGAAGACATTTCTAATGCTCAGTTAAAAACGTAATAAATTTGCGTTAAAGTACATTTATAATATATTATAATGGATATATAATAACGTGGATTTAACTTAATAAAATACAGTATTTTAATACAAAACTCATATTTTAAGTTATTTTCATACAATCTGCATAATAAGACCTAAAACTTTTCGAACTGTAGTCCACAGATGTGTATTTAAGTAAATTTTTCTTAGCTTTTACAATATTCATCGAATTAATTGAATGAATATTTCATTTGGTTCAGTCGTTCGAAGATAATTACATTATGACATTAATTACTACCATTATCAGAAGCGTTAATTATAACGTATCTGTATTAAATATCCCCTATTACACAGAGCATACGTTATGAAGAATCCGAAATAAATGCAAATTAAAAACGATTACGGTTAAATTTAATTTTATGGATTATGGACGCTATTTTTAACTTCAAAAAGTCTATGGGTGCTATCAACTCGACGTGCTTTATTATCTTGTCTTTTTCCACTCTTCTTTCAAATATTCAAGCTCGATTTTTTAATAATAAAGAACGATCAAACTTTTTGAATTATTTAATAGAATTTAACAGAAGCAAAGATTTGTATGGCAAACGCAGGAAAAACCTGACAAGCGTGAAGTAATAACATCTACATACAAATTTGTTTGTCGATCAGAGAACGGCCTTACAGCGTCGTAATTTTATTTCATAAATTGCGCTAAAGAAGTCCGGTACATAAAATGTATAAAACTCGAAAAAAAGTATCATAATATTCTATCTAATACGGTTTTTTCTAATTCTTTTTTGTATCAAGCTTAAACTCCAACACAAAATGTATCTATATACATATAAAGCTATTGAGCCACTCGCTATATGTAGAATCGTATAGTTATAGTAATTGAACTGATATCGGCAATTTCATTAGACTCTTTTAACACAAAGGCAGAGGGAATCGTTGGAGATAAAAGAGCGATTGTCTCACCTAAATAGCAGTGGCGGGTCTGACGCTGATCGCATTTTAATTGGCCGTGTGGATTACAGAACGTATTTAATCAATAAAATAATTATTAAAGTTAAACGATATGATTCTCCTTAGTATCCATACATATTATTGTATAATTCAGTGTTCGTCTAGGTTTTTAACAAGGTTCAATCGTCTCGGTCGTGCGTTCTAACCCAGGTTGTGCACAATTATTTTAATTAACAATAAAGGCAAACATCCAACAGCATATGAGACCCAAAAATCAACGAAGGCACAGACGTATGACCTCTTGCCTACAAAGAAATAGATATTATATGATATCTTTTATAAAGGTAAATGGTCCATCTATATTATTAATAAATAATCAATCTTTTCGATTATTATATGGTAACTTAATTTCTGATCACGCAGGCTTTTTATAAGCTACTATCCAAACATTTTACTAACGACTGTCGCCGAAACTGTCTTAAGCATTCTATAGCAGTTATATTTTGTTGTTATACATTATTTTAGTGAACGGTGGATGATAATCAAACAAAAAATTAAATAATCAGTGGTGCCATAACCTTTTGGTTTGGTGGCCTGGGCCTCAGATTTCTGAATCTGTTCTATGATCATTTCTTAGTCAAATAGGCATGTAGGTGATCAGCCTCTTGTGTCTGACACACACCGTCGACTTTTTGGGTCTTAGGCACGGTTTCCTCACGATGTTTTCCTTCACCGTTCGAGCGAATGTTAAATACAGAAAGACAGTGCATTGGTACACAGCAGGGTATTGAACCTATGACATCAGGGATGAGTCGATGACAGTCGCACGCTGAAACCACTAAGCCAACACTGCTGCACTAAGGATGATAATCAGTAAATCAATATATTGCTTAGTATAATTTAATTTATCAGATAGAATGAACTTTATTCAAAATGGTGTCGCTTAAATCGCGCTTTTATCAGTGCTTTCGTGTTAGAAATTGTAGGAATGCACAACTCGATTCTTATCTAAGCACGTGAAAATCTATGTTAATAGCCTTTACAGAAGGTTGCACTGAATTAACAATGCCTTCCATTCACGATACGCTGACCATTCGATTTTTTAGCAACTACCAAGCATATTTAACGATCTACACGAGCAACTGAAATTACTCGAATTGGTTTTCGAATTTTAATATTATTTACAAAATTTATTTGTAAATGAAATTTGCTAAATAAAGCTTTGACTTATATGTACTATCGAGATCTTCTCTTTTACTTAAAACAAAATTTTTAAACTTAAAATTCTAAATACTTTCCGCAGTAAAAACAGTTAACTTCGTATTAACTGAGATGGCAAAGAGAAGAACTTAACTTGCCTCATATAAATATGCAATAAAAATAAAAACAATTCGACAGCCTACCAATTTATATTATTTTTACTAGATCAAATAGGAACAAGAAAGTGAGTACAATTTACTTGAAAAGCCTAGGGATTAATCGTACAATAAACGTCCGATGTATTGGTGTAAATCAAGAGGTTTATGAGCCTTCCCGCCCGCGCCAGTTAGTTGCTAAATCACGCCTGCTGCAAAAGTCATACGGGATAGCGTATCTAAAGAAAAAAAAATGTGGTTGTTGCGCTTGCATGCCTAATCTGAATACGAGCTAATTATGTTTTATTAACAAATAAAACCTTATAGAATATTTGGAAAAAATGCGAGTATCAGAATGTAAACGTCCTTAAATATTGGAAACACATATAGGTAAATGATAAAATATTTTTTTAGATCCCCTATTCATAATTTAATATTCTGCTTCATAAAGTCGTCGATTTTAACATACAAACTCGAAGTATTACGCATAAATATAAATAAAATAAATTTGTATAGTTAAATAAATCTACTAAAAAGAGACTCCAGAAAAAATATAATATTAAGATAGGTTCTATGTTTTTGTAAAGATATCAACTTATTGCCCGCCACAACTTTTGTTTTATGTCAAAAGACAAGATCTCAAACTTTAATACCACTTCTAGTAAAGCTTTTATCTTTATTGAATACCAAATGTACTACAATTTACAGAATTAGAAGGCAAGATAAAAGAAAAACATTTGCTGATATGTAGGAATCTATTATAGTTTTCATACGTATTTTGTAAGGTTACAAATAGGTAGAAAAAATAGACAAAACGTAGGGTCACGTCATGATAGGGTAGAATAGGACAGAATATGTATTTTGTATATAAAATATAAATCAATTTCAGTTGATTTTTTAAAGAAAAATATTTTTATAATATAATATACCGTTTAATAAAACACTAAAACATATACGACACGATGATGGTTATGAAACGTCATGTGATCGATTTTCAGTATCTAATAATTATTAATGAAAGCTGACAAGTGACCTTAACATACAGTATGATGCCGTGTAAAATACCTATTGCTGCTTTTTAAATAATTACCTAAGTACTTTGTTCAAACTTTACAACAAATCAATAAAACCTACAGTTTATTTACAAATACCCAAGGTGATAACTAGAAATGTACATTAATTAAAGAAAAAGTAAATGAATACATATAACAACATAAAACTCCGTCTTACCATAATGTTTACAGTAAACAAATTGCATATTCAACAAACTATAAAAAGCATAGTGCGAGAGAGACAGAAAGTTAGAACATAGCCAAATTAATTCGTCGGCATTTAACTAATTAGTTATAGCGAAGTAAATAAGTGCGAACGGGATAGTTGTGGCACGCATCCAAGATGAATTTGATGTTTCGGAAGAACTTCAGTACCGAGAAGACGGTTTCGAGCGTAGGGGGTGGGGGGAAGGCCAAGGGGGCATTGGGTGCAGGCAGGAACGCGAAACGCAGGGATCGCGACCGGTTCTCATGCATGGAGGAGCATCATTATAGAACCCACCTTTTCTTCTCCGCACCAAGGGCCAGTACACAATACAACGAAGGCTCAGGTAACTCTGGAAGTAAGGATCGTAGTTCCAATAGTGAGTACGTGTGATCAGTGTGGGTTCCGTACAGTAAGTTTCTTTCATTTCTCAATACGGAATCTAATAATTGTTGTCTTTAAACTCAATACGAAGAGCATTTTGAGGACTTCTCTGTAATCTAATCTATTACTATAGTCTAAAGAGTTTTTTTGACATTATTTTTTTGTTTTATGACCTACCGTTATGAACTTATGAAAGTAATTAACAAGAAGCTGTTTATAAATATCTACGTATATCAACAGACTGTCGCTTACCAAATGTTCACGCATGACGTAATTGGGCCAAACTGAGAGACGTGTACATACGAGTATGTATATTATAATAAGAAAAGTTTTAAGTACTTAGTATAATGTATTATGTACTTAGCTTGCTAGGAATACAGTAATTAGGCAGATATTAAACCGAAAAAATGCTTTGCATCGAAGCAAATATCTTACAAAACTTCGGTCATATATTATGTTTCTCGTAAAATCAATATACGCCTTTAAATTGGTTGGTAAAAAGACCGATTTGTTTGTTATTCTAGGTGTGTTAATGGGCCGTGCCTAAAAAGGCGTTTCGTGCAATGTAGATTCAATGAAACACGCGTGGAAGTTTTATTATGTCCAAATGAGTTACGTATTTTAAATAATAGGTTCACGCTATTCATTATGTTGGTTTTAGGATTACAAGGAAAATTACTTAAAACTTTTATCTAAACCTTTATTATTGTACACACGTTTCTGTAATAAAAAATATCAAGTTGTAAGTTTCGATATTGATATGATTCTATTAAATCGTGCATAAAAGCTAGGAAAATATCTCACGAAGTAGATAAATAAAATTACCAGGCGCCCCAAGCGAGCTGCTCCTTATAAAACAAGTGACTCTTTAATCAGGCGTGAACCGTTGGAGGAAACTCCAACGGTGAAAATATTTTTATAAAAGATGTTACAGCACAGCACGTCTAGTGATTACTCGAAAAATTAAGTTTCAGTAATTAAAACTTTCACGACGTCGCGATAGGGCTTGTTACTTTCAAACTTGCCACTGTGGTTTACTTTTCATACCATCTGCCCTGCGATTCTGTCACTCACTTTTCGAACTCACACAGCGGTTTTCGCATCGGCGGTCGCTCTCAAATCAATTGTGAAGCAGTCATTTTATGATTTGGCATTCTGAAAAGGTGGGAGCTTGTAGTTTATTGTTTATCAGAATGCCAAATCATAAAATGACTGCTTCACGACTGATTTGAGAGCGACCGACGATGCGAAACCCGCTATGTGAGTTCGAAAAGTGAGTTAGAATCGCAGGGCCGTTCTAGTACAAAATTTTAAGACTTCCCACCTACGCCCTCTCTCACTCTTACCCATACTATGTGAAGAAGGAAGGTTACTTACTTAGTTTATTAGACAGGCATAGACAAATGATAAAAAAATTAAGGGACCACGCCTAAAGTTATTATCCCGCAATAGACCTAAACGAGATCCTTTACGTTTCAGAACGATGTGGTCCAGTACTGGGTGGGGGATCAGGTCCAGAGTTGGAGCCCCCACAGCCTCTGGTTACTCGGGAGCCATCCGTCTCCTTGCTACGATGGGACAGACCGACCACTACGGAGCGCCGGCGGACGGAGCCTGTCTCGCTGGCGACACTGGAACGCGATTGCTTCGTAATTCCAGCTCATGCCTTGAAGCGATTCCTACCTGATGGTGTTCCGGTATATATCCTTATGTTCTAGAAAAACATACTGTCTTTTAAATTAATTGGCAATTCAGTTAGAATATAAGGTGTCGTTTATTAATTTTAGTATACCTACGTACCCATAAACCTATTTCTTTATCACAAGGGCGATGTGGGTGAAGGGCTTTATGGCAACGCTCTACTTTTACTTTTTTGTATTATTACTTCTTTCATTGTTTCATTCATGAAAAAAGAAATCTAGTTGATAGTAGACACAAAATAAAATTATTATCTCAACTTTTCAGTTGCCAGTGCCTCCACCAACACCAGAAAAGGGGATGCCGACAAAAACAGCTCCAAGTTCTCTAAGCGTTTTAGAAGTAGCAGACCCAAAGCTTTGCATCTTAGCTCACCTAATGAGCCCGCTAGAGGCCATAGAACCTATATTAGAATCTCCTCTCGCCAAACCTTTAGTTAAGCAGAAAATGGCTGCTGGAGAGTTATTAAATGACGTAGCACAAGCAAATACCGCCGTAGGTGGTATGCTCTTAGCCAATATGGAGAAAAACTCTGAATTCCCATTCATATCATACTATGTGATAAATACGACACAAACAGATCCATTATTATTCTATAATAATATGAGGTGTGCTTCGTTGACTAAGTTTGATCCTAAAACTATTCGATATTCTGCAGCTCATACATTAGATTTATACAGTGAAGTGGCTATGATCTGTCGACCACCTTTCAATGACCTGGCTGGTGGACCAAAGAAGTCACATACGCCTACAACAGGATTTATCATAAGTGTGTATAAGGTTAGTGTCTTCTCTCATGGCAAAATTCAATTAAATGTAAAACTATACTTAAGCTGAGAAGTTTCATATTTAACCTACATCGGTAATATTTTTATTTACAATATTCATGGGCGAGCAGGGGTGCAATTCCTCGCGAGACCCGCTCTTTTAGTTTTGTTCGCAGCCTATACTACACTTATGGACACTTCTATTAGCTCACCTTACATTTTCAGTTTCTTTTGGTCCTACCTAAAAATTTATATTAGGTCGAGTAAAAAGTTTTTATGCAGTTTTGAACCTGGCACATTCATAATAGCATTCAATATTTTTTTTTTAATTTCGAGCACAGAATTTAAAGAAACAAAAGACAATTTGGAGCCTGATAATTGGTATCAAACAATCGAGTACTAAAAAAACTTGATTAAATTGGTTTAGTTGGATTTAATTCTTGAAAGTGTGATTTTTCTCTTTGGTTTTGCAACAAACATTACTTATTCTTAACATTAAGATGAGGTTCTATCAATAATCTATGGATACTTCGCCTGAAGTCGCCGCCCAAGCTGTGGCACTTATCCGGGCCGGACACAGCCAAAGAAATGTGAGTGATCAACTTAATTTAAGTCGATCTGCGTTCCGAAACGTTTATCGGAGATACCTAGAGACTGGCGACTTTGTTCGTCGCCAAGGAAGGCCACGATTTCGGGTCACAACTGAAAGGCAGGATCGATTCATCGTGACGACCAGCTTGAGAAATCGTCACCTTACCTCCATTGAGATACAAAACCAACTTCGCGACTTCCATGGAGTAAATGTGAGCGCTCGAACTGTTCGGAGAAGATTAAAAGAACGCGATATGGTACCACACAAGCCAGCTAATGGCCCAAAACTAACGCGAGCCCACCGAATAGCGCGCCTTCATTTCGCGCGCTCACACTGAAATTGGACTCAGCAGCATTGGAACGGTGTACTCTTTTCTGATGAGTCTAAAATTGCATTTCATGGCAATGATGGAAGGAAGAAGGTCTACCGACGTAAGGGAGAGCGTTTTGCACAATGCTGCTTTGAAGAGAGGGTTGCTTATGGCGGTGGCTCATGGACTGTCTGGGGCGGTATATCCGCGAGCGGCAAAACTCAACTTGAGCTTGTTACGGGACCACGGCTGCCAACATTAAATGCTGAAAGGTACATTCTTGAGTGCTTAGAACCTCACGTGATGCCATACGCGGACTATGCGGCCCAAATTTCCTTTTTATGCATGATAATGCAAGAGCCCATACGGCCGGCATCGTCAGAGAATATCTTCGGGATGTGAACATCGCAGTTATGGACTGGCCAGCCAGAAGCCCAGATATGAACCCCATTGAGCATATGTGGGACGAGCTAAAAAGACGTGTTAGGGCTCGTCAGCCAGTTGCCCAGACGATGCAGGAATTGAAAACTGCCATAGAAGAGGAATAGGAGATGATCCCTCAAAATTTCATACAGCGGTTGATAAACTCTATGCCTAATCGTATGAGAGCTGTCGTAGATGCCCATGGACGCAACACGCGTTATTAAATTAAACCTTTATTTGATAAAACACGTTTTTTATTTAAAAATCAACTGACTTCATCAAGGCGCCTACCCGACTTGTTAGGCGTATCTCCATGTGGTGTGGTATTCTAAATTCAAATTTAAAACAATACGATCGAAAAAGATGGTAAAATGTATCAGGTTCAAAACTGCATAAAAACTTTTTACTCGACCTAATATAAATTTTTAGTTAGGATCAAAAGAAACTGAAAATGCAAGGTGGGCCAATAGATGTGTCCAGAAGTGTATATATTTAATATTTTTTTCGCAGAACCGTTCCAGGCACGGTCTATGCTTTATTAACATGCCCTGAAGGCCGTTACGGTCTACAGTCATCTGTATTTGTTGCTCCAGGTCATGCCTGGACGATGCGAATATAGGGCAATGTAGAAGCACATGTTCTTCATTACTGCAGGCACATGTTGAGCTTGTCCTTATTTATACACAGGTTTTAACGGTGACATCTTATTGCTTAACTTTAGTAATTAACATTCCGAGGGTTAAGTATTAAAGTAAAAGCCTCAAATAAAGTATGTACCTACTAAGTTCATCACCTTTAAGTCTTCCTTACTACTTCCTAACCATAGGAGTTTTAGTCTTGTAATTAAGCAATTAACAACGCTAAGCTTCTATGCTTTCTACGCTTTGTATGAGCAAAATAACAGTTTTACTGTATTGTAAAGAAAATAGGCATGACCTATGACCGAAGGATCGACGTATCAGATACGGATCACCTACATGCTATAATAAAATAAAACACATATATAAATAAAACCCATAGTCCATAGACCTGTATTATGACTAAACTCAGGTTGAATACTTACACTTACTTACATTCCTACTATTTCAGGTTTTCGAAGGCGATGATGGTGAGCGATTTGAAAGAAACTGGCTTTACTGGACCGGAGCAAGAATGATATATCGCCATCTACCGCACACCGTCGGCTTGCGGAAGATTGCCCTTCATAAATCAGTAGCCACCCATGGGGATAAAATGTACCTGTTAGTTTGTGAATGCGCGAATTTGTTGGATGACCTATCTGGCGCCGCAATGTTAATTACAGCCTTGCGAGCTAGGCTGTGTGGTTACACTGGGCTTTATCGACCCATACAGACTTTTTAGTACCAGCCTAGGCCGTAAGGGCCACGTTTTAATAGCTGAGATATATTTAGGGAAATTACGGATTTGGTTGTGTTTGATATCTACGTCACTGCGATAACAATAATTTAAAAGTAACACAAGTATGGTTTGACAAATATATTTTCGAGAGAAATAATCGTAGTGTTAAGAAAGTGGGCTTAAAGATCTCGTAGTTTGAGGAAACAAAACATTAATTGTTGGCCTATATATAGTATTCACCAAGTATGTTTATCATACTGTAAACTGCCAACCATTATAACCTAAATACTATATTATTTGTAAATGCTGTAAGAAGGACCAAAGTACTACGTAATGCGTGATATCTTAAAAGGCGATAAATATTTAAAACAGACTCCTCAGACTGTTGGTCGCAGTTGGTGCCAATGTCTATTAATTTACTTAGTTATAGATTATTCTTAATTTCATGTAAAGTAATTCAAGTATTAAATTTGAAACCTCAAATTGAAAATTCTTGCACTCGCACAACGTAATTATTTTCGTACTTACGTGAATAATTAGTACTTTCACCAATATTTTTAGACAATACTGTAGATACATTTAATTACGTAGTTTAAAGCTACATCTGCTTTAGCACTGCCTAAATATTTAAGAATTTTAGCTTTGGTAATACTATGGTGAGTTGGTATTATACAACAAACATAATTTTCAAATAAAAAATAAATTCATTTTCTCATTTTTAAGCATCATAATTAATTGAAAAACATGTATAATGCATCAAATTCACCACATATCTGGCAAAACATATCAGAAATGAATACATTCAGTGATTTTAAAAGCCAAAAATATTTTAGGATATTTAACTTAGTAAACATACAAATGAGGAAATGTTTTTATTTTAAATTAAAATTAATATAAATAATTTATTTATATGTTGAAAGGAAAAAGCACCTTGAATGTTAAGTTTCTTTATAATTTCTGAAGTATCTGAAGAACATATATTTTGCTATGGTGCTAAATTAGTCAATTTAAGTAGGGATAGTTATTTAAAAACTTAAATACATGTTACACAGGCATAATAAAGCTTTTACGCTCAACAATTATAGCTCTAAAAATGTTGCCTGATAAACTTAACATTCAAAGACAATATAGGAAATATTGTACCACTTTGTCTTGTTGCACAATTAAATAAAAATATGAATCATTCCATATTGCTATAAAATTGACTACATATTTTCAACAGTATTTCAGTCTTAACAATATTTATAGAGATACTCACAGAAGCCTTTATTACACTTTTAATCTTGTTATAAATCATAGAGCTTTTATGATATTTGCAAGTAGATATTTATGGTTCAATTAGCTTTTAAAGCTATTTTCAGGCCAAGTCTAAAAATAAGTATTTCAGTTATTTTTATAATAAAGTATACAGATAAAGATTGTTTTATTTCATATATTCAATAATGTAAAATATGATTTATCATATTTTTATAATAATACTAGCTGATCTATCAAACATCGTTTTGCCATGTATATCATTTATAATAAAAAATAGGGGTTAATCGTAGAGGGGCGATAATTAGGGGTTGTATGTATCTTTTAATGCTGTATCATAAAAAAATAAAACAAAAAAAATCTAAAAATTAAAAAAAAAAATTATTAGGGGACTACCCTTAACTTTTAGGGGGATGAAAAATAGATGTTGTCCGATTCTCAGACATACCCAATATGCACACAAAATTTTAACTACAAACACCGCGACACGAGAATTTTATATACATATTAGATAAAGGTTCTCCAGGCCCAGTCAGCAACAGCGGCTTACCTACTTCTATAGACTTGCCTGTTGATAATTATTAAAGTGCACATACGGAGTATAGATGTCGACAAGGATGTTGTAAGAAAAATCAACACACTAACACAAGACCTTGTGCTTTGCAACTGAACATTCTAAGCACTAGACATATGACTCAGTAGGCAGTAGGCAGACCACATTATATTAATTTCATTGATCTCAGAAAACAAAGATCATAGAATAATTTATTTTTGAAATTATTCAATTTTTTTCATTGTTAATAAAACATACTACAGTCAAAACCGTTTACGACAACATTGTTTATATATTGGTAGTTAATAACTACATCCTCAAAGACCAAATATGAATAGTCCCTTCGATGTTGTTATAACAGATTTTTACTGTAAATATATAAATTTTTTGATTATAATTACAAAAATTAGGATCTTAATTACACTCAAAAATGCATTCCATAAGTAACAAATTTATATTAACTAGTAATACTAAGTAACATATTAAATCTTGCTAGTTTCTCATACATATTAATAAAATCAATATCCTTTTAAACCCCTAAATCTTCTTCTATTATCCAGCTGTAACAAAATGAAACTGAAAGAGTCTGTGCTAAAAGTGAACTGTTATGGCGGATAGGTTTGGACCGTATAATTCTTACTTCCTTTGTTTATTCAATATATACACAAAACTAAAAATTAAATAAATAAATAAATCATATTAAGTATCACGATGATTCCTGTCCAACTATAATGATGTAACAATGTTTACAACGTAGCAATAAGAAAGTATTTCAAAAATTGTTTATAAGAAATAATAATTGTTAGTTATACTTTTCCTTTAGAGACATTCCCAACCTTAGATCACCTTGTAGGGTCTATATGTAACTCTACCATGACATACTGTTCATAAACTATAAGCTTAATAATGCTTTCGTTGACCAATTTTTAAAAAACAGATACTTACTATAGACCGCTTGCACTCAAAAAAACTCTGTCGCAACTGCAAGCATTCTTCGGGTACTCTGCCTTCTTTTAAGCATTCTCGAGGCGTCTTTTTATCCTGAAATTAAGTGTTCAAATTTTTATTACGGCTAAGTACTAAAATTAACTTATATATTATATCATTGGATGCTCTTAAACCTTTTTGCAACAATCACTATTTAACAAACATGTTTTTAAATCAGCCCGAACACCAGCGCAAGATGACTGGTCAACTAGTCCAATTTCATCAGGAGCAAAGGTAACCATTCTTATTAAGTTTTAAAGCAAGTTAAATTATTATGTATCACACATTAAAACAATTAACAACGAACACAATTATCAACAACTTATGAGTTTGACATACATATTATACTATATCAATTATAACTTACTCTATGGCATGACTTCTGCAGTCTGCTGGATTATTGAGTGATATTTAAAAACATATGTGCAATACCTTGCACTCTATAGTCTATAGAAATTTAGAAACGTGAAGCACATAAATAAAGAGACAGGAGTATAATAAAAGAACATAGGCTGTGCAGTTATGCACATACAGCTGATTGTTTTGGTTGATATTTAATAAAATCTCTAATTACTATAAAAAGTATGGTTATGTGTTGTAGTTTGTAAAATAAAGCTTTGTTAAATAAACTATAACTAAAGACAAACAAAGGGTTTTAGTAGGCACTACAAAACGCATAGTAAACGTAAGTTATTTTTAAAATTAGGAAAATAAAATGAGGAAACCCTTTTCTATGTTTATAAGAAATTTATCTCATATTTGTAAATTAAAACCCTACAAGGAAACTAAATGGCTGATGCCTAACGGCAACCCCATTGGTGTGTTTGTTTATAATTGTGTAGCTGAACAAAAAGTTCCCATAATCTTAAATGACCCTAAAATTGCTACATGGTATTCCTGTGGCCCAACAGTGTATGATTCTGCACATATTGGTCATGCTTGCTGCTATGTAAAGCTAGATGTCATACAAAGAATACTCAAGAATTTCTTTAACATTAAGCTTGTCACTGCAATGGGCATCACTGACATTGATGATAAGATAATAAAAAAGGCCAAAGAAACAAATATGCATTACAGTTCTGTTGCTAAACAATATGAACATGAATTCTGGATAGATATGACCAGTTTAAATATTGAAAAACCAATGATTATATCACGTGTATCTGATCATATGATGACTATAGAAAAATTTATAAAATCTCTTCTTGATTTAAAACAGGCATATGTTACTAGTGATGGATCTGTTTATTTTGATACATCAAAATTTCCATTATATGGGAAATTACAACAAACTCACATTTTGGGTGATCCAACTAATGAATTAAAAAAGAATAAGATGGATTTTGCTGTCTGGAAGGGGTATAAACCAAGTGAACCAAGTTGGAGAACATCTTGGGGTGTAGGAAGACCAGGTTGGCATATTGAGTGTTCTGCTATGGTCAGTAAGATATTTGGCTCTCAGTTGGATTTTCATGCAGGTGGAATTGATCTAAAATTTCCACACCATGAGAATGAAGAAGCCCAATCTTGTGCTTTTCATAGCACTAAACAATGGGCAAACTATTGGATCCACATAGGTCATATGAACATGAAAGAGACAAAAATGTCAAAATCACTTCAAAATACTATATCAGTACCACATTTATTAGAAAACTACAGTGCTGATACTTTCAGAATGGCTTGCCTCTTGTCAAATTATAAACATCCAATGGAATATAGTGATGAAATGATGGACATGGCCCAAGATGTTCTTAATAAAATAAAATTCTTTTTAAAAGATGTTTCCTTTTATGTCAACTCTAGTGATTCAACAGGGTTGTATAATATTAAATTAATGAAAAACTTACAAGATGTTGAAGAGAAAAATTTAATGGCACTCCAAAATGACTTTGATACCCCTACATGCATTCATTCTATGATGAGTTTAATGGGAAATGCGCACATGGTCATGAAAATGGATACAACCAACTTCTTTCCTATTCCTATAGTTTTAATAGCTGAGTATGTACTTGATATGTTGTCAAAATTTGGGCTTGAATTGAAAGACGCTTCAAGTAAAATAATCTCAGATTCTTTAATTGATACCTTAGTAGAATTTAGACATACTGTAAGGTCAAGTGCATTAAAAACAAAAGATAAAGAATTATTGGCGGCATGTGATTTAGTTAGAGATAATATGAAAGCAGCCAATGTGCAAATAAATGATAGTAAAACATCATCTTGGGTGAGAATTAAGTAATAAGTGTTACATAATTGATTGATTTCTTGGAATTCATTTTGCAATAGCTTATAATAATACTAAGGGGAAAAGTTTCTTATGTCATGTTTTTTATAAAAAAATGCTACTCAGTCAAATTACGTATTATGAATTTGGACTGGAAATAAATAAATCATTATTATAAATACTAATTTATTAATGGTTGTTTCAATTACAATTAACAGATCCTTTGAGTCAAAAATTTGGTTTTGAGGTCAAGTCATTTGTAGTTAAACACTGAAAAGTTATTGTACACTGTTGTACAAGTTTTATTTTACAAATGCGCAAACCAAAATATTCAATTGGTATTTTTGAGTTGACTAGATCACATTGATCATAACAAAAAAATCAATGCACTGAAGAAGTTAAGTACTAAAATGTGAGAATATTCTAATTGGCTTGAACATTTTTGTCTTGTATTAAATTCTCAGCCTTATAAACCTTCCATGCAACCAGATAATCTCTGAGCATTTTGTAGAGTGAGTAATAATTAATAAATAATAATACAACAATGGACAAGAAGTAATGCCACACTATTGAACTGAATAGTAAACACAGTTGTAGCAGTACTAATGATAGTTGTAGGCAAACCAGCAGACAAAGTAATTTTGAAGGATTGTTGAACACCGTCTGTAAAAGAAAAAATCTTAATTGTATACTCTTATTTATTCCAAATGAAGTATATAAAATTACATTCTAAAATCCGAATGTACATACAGAATGTATGTATTTAAAAAATTTGATGAAGCAAAATTTTAGTACTTTGTAAAGTTATTATTTCGATCTAGATAAAACTTTATTGATTACAATTAAATATATACTCTTATATAAATTTTTTTATATAGATATTGAATTAAAAAAAAAAATTATAATATAATTTTATGCAGTAGGCACTTACATGAAATCTGACGTGGGCCATATATGTAGGGTCAGCGACCGTCGTGGTGGTTGCTACATAAACTTGGTTGCTGCTTCTGACCCGGGACCCTTGCGCCCAGAAACGATTCCCAGTCCATTCAGGAACATCACTTAATTCACTTTGCGCAGTACCTAAAAAATTTACACAATTTGTTGGATTATGTCAGAGCATCTGTGCTGGCCACCAATTAGTATAGCGTAACACAAGGGGGGGTTTGACTCGCTGTGAAATAATAATTCTTTACCTTGCTTGAATTCATTCTAGTTCCAGACTTACTTTCAGATTGCTAGACATACTTTAGAAATAAACTACCTATCTTAAAGAAATATTTTATAAAGCAGCTACAGAAATGCACCTGATCTATTGGGGGGTTACAAGACTTCAAATAAACTTAGTTTACGAGATAAATTAAACATTCTAATTATAGGACCACTGGACTGTTATAATATATCCCATAGTTCTATTCAAATCCAAATAAAATCACGTTTTCTGACCACAATTTTACAATGATTTATTTTGAATTTAAAATAAAATCATAAATTTTTTTCAATGTATGCAAAAAATTATTAGGCGTACTCGCATTCAATGTGCATCACTATGCACATTGAAATTAAACTTCTTACTGCTTTGCGCGAATTCATAACGTTATTGAGGTTGTTTTGCGGTGCCAAGGACCAGAATCAATCTGTTGCACAGAGCTCCGTTAACAAAGACGTTGCGCAATATCAATATGTTTATTAAAATCTTCATATTATGTTCGCAGAACGAGTTCAGAGTAGCGATATCGTGTGTAATTAATATTAATTTCTTTTAATTTATTGGCTAATTTTAAGTACTGATAGTAGTGTATGTATTTTTATAAATAAATAAAAATAAAAAAACTTGACGTTATAAGTAATAAGTGTCATACGTAAGCTGAAGCACTCGAACAATTGATTAAATATGTAATGAAGTCACGTTTATAAGAACTTAAGAAGATGTATTTAAACATTTTCGACATTTAGTGTGTTACAGCAAGGTAACTAACTAATTTACGCAATTTGTTCCGGTTAACTATTAATAGTTCTACCTTGCCGAAATGACATGGCTATTTGCAAATTAGCTAGTTTTTAGTTAATTCTTAAATAATAAATGTATGGATTGAAAAGAACTACAGTACTGTCACTGTTAAATGTATATTTAAACATACAAAGCATAAATCTCACCTTCCAACTTCCAAAGCCCCAAATGCCTGGCAGCTCTGTGCGGTGCGTCGCAGAAGGCAGCTGGAATCAATTGCGCTGCGTATCGCCCGCAAAGGGAACCCCAAACAAGGCAAACTTGTTGAGCGGCAAGTACCACGTCGTAGTACAGGAATGGCTGAAAAACGTTAACACAAAAGAATTTATCAAAAATTCTTTAAAAAAGTTAAATTATAGGGATAAAGGCATAGTTAAAGTATGTAGTATAAAACTGCTATGGAATGCCTCACTCATAATTGTTGAGAAAATCGTTCTTAATTCCTAATATAAAATTGTATTACCTGAGCAAAGCAACATGGCACAAAAGTTGTATAATATGCTCCTATTATTGAATGAAACAGTGTTTTTTTTACTCTTAAATTAAAGTCTTCTTTCAACATTTCAACTTCTGAACGGATTTGTTCAGGGTCATGAGAACAGCTGTGCATTGGTAATGTTTCTGTGTGATTAAGCTCTAGGAATGCATCTAGTTGAAAACCAAATAGCACAAAGTAGATTATTGATCTGGAATAAACAATATATTTTATTAATTTTTCAGAGAGCAAAACAACTTTGTTTTACACATGATCGTTATGAATATAAATCTACGTCATGAATCACACTATTGATTTTAATTAAAGAAACAGCAATTATTTAACTGTATGACTATAAGAAATAGCTTTGTTTTATACTTTGCCATGAACGTATTGCATAATTCACAATTTTCACATAAAAATTTGTTACAATACCTTGCAATTTCTTTTACAAAATTGATAATGAAATATAATACTTACGGGTAAATAAGATATATCATTTTTAAGAAAGGATATTTTATAAATAAATAGTATGTACTCCAACCCAGCATGCCAATGACTGAACCAAGAATAAACATTCTGAAATGAGACAAAATTTATGAAATATTATTCCTATGTTATTTGTATTGCTTAAAACAAATATATTTGTTGCAATGGAACTAAAAAATTATTCTTTTCTGCATTCTGGATTTCCTCTAAATAAGTTAACCAAAAATTTTGCAGAATATTACTAAATTTACTAACCTTGCTGCTAGAATAACATGAGGCATCAATTTTGGTGCAACAAAAAGTCTCATAATGGCCACACTTGCACTTAATAATAACCTAGGACTTATTATGCCCAGTATGAACATTACTACATGTGGATCCACTAAGTGGAAATGCTGAAATATAATTTATGAAATTAAACATTGTTAGACCATTAGTTAGTTTAGAAACTACTAAACTAACTTATGGTCTAACTAATATGCCATTTAGATTTTAAAAAAAAAAAAATTCACCCAAATTGTAATTTAGTTTTCATGTCTTGAATTAAAAAGTCTAAATTATTACTAGGTTTAATAATTATTACAAACTTTATATTGATGTTTTAGTTTATTTTTAATTTTTTTATAGACAAGTATAAGCTTTGTGTGCTTTTTTTGAAGTAACACCAGTGGCCTTTACAATGCTTCACATTTTCACTCACTCACCATAGCTTGTGTTGTGTACGATGTTGGTAGCCACCAAGCTGTTCGATATAAATTCAAGAATTGTAATCCAGCTGCTACTGCCAAAAACGTAAAAGTCATAATCTCAAACAATAGTTCACCATCCTGTGGGATGTATGGGAATGGGATGTGTTTGGGTGTTGATGGGCCTTCAGATAACTTTGTCTCAGGAATTGGTGCATTTGATAGCAAACGAGTTCGCACACGTTTCCCATTTGCTAAGTCTTCATCTGGTACGGCCTGAAGTGAAAACAAGTTTAAGATTAGATAACTAGAATATTTTTACAGAAATTATAACATTCGCTAGTTTAATGTACCTTTTTTGAGCTTCCCGATAACTTTTTAGGGGCAACCATTTTATTTGTTACAGGAGGTAAAGGACGCTTAATAAGAGGGTCTTTAATTATCTTCCGTCGTCGGGATATAGCTGTAGACGAGGTATTATTAACTTGCGAGTAGGCCCACCGGCGAGCCAAGAGTATGGTCAGACAGCCAAGAACAGTTGGTAAGAAGAATACAACAAAAGGTCCGCTTTCATCTTCGTCACAACTCATCACTCACATGATAAAATTTCACAATTATTTATTCGATGGTACCCGCTTACGATTATTACAACCTAATAATTAGCACTCGGAAGTTTTCATTTAGTATCTAGAGTCAAGATTTAGAAAAACAAATTATCTTAACACTAACAACAAGTCATACTTTCATGATCACAGACACAAATATTTAATTTATTAGCCTAGTAATCTACACCATAAACGTCAGTGTTTACCCTTTGGCAAGGGCACAATAGTACCCTTGTCTTACACCACAGATGTTTTAGTAATATGTTACACAGAATTAAAGCCTAAGCGCTCATGCCCACGAGACGTAGGTTTTTCGGAGCTAAGCTACGAATTACGAATAGTCGTTTCGATATGTATGTTTACATAAACTACTTTTATTATTATTGCAATTACTCTAATTTTCCTTGTAATTTGTAACTCTATGCTAATTCTTAGATACCTTTAAAGAGGTTTTGAAACTTATATTACATTACTGAAGTTTGTTTACAGATTCATTGATGTTGGACTAGAGTACGATGTAGAATCCCAAAATATATGAGTTATTACTTATTACTCACTCAGTACTCTCATAAGTTGTTTTTGACATACGGATAACGGGATAATAGTACATGCTATTTATACTTGGTTTGAATAGCATGTAGCAAGCTACTTTTTTGAGTTTTGACAGTTATTATTTAATCACTCGTTATTTGTATAACTTCAAACGCGCAATGTTGCACCGGTAAAAAAATTAATCATTAATGTGAATATATATTTACATTTAGATTATACGTTACAACAAGTAATTACGTTTTAGGATTTTTTATAAAAACTAAACGCATTTACATTCCTAAAATTAGTTACATATCATGTGGCTCAATGTGGCTTACAAAACAAATGCTTTAGTGGCGGAAAGATCAATATTATAAAATGAATATTGAGTGTTAATATTTAAAAGGACAATGAGTTTTGCAATACTTTGCTCATTCGTGTTAGCCTTCTATGTTGTCATATGGTTTTTTGATTCCTTTTTTAAGGTAAAGCAAGTAAATTAAATATACAATGAGCATGTGTTTTAATAACACAGTTTATTATTTATTATAAATTTTTCAGAGTTGTATGCATTACCCATATTATGCATTCTTGGAAGGAACAGGACTAAAAGTAGGATTTTTAAATTTAACTTGGACTACTGCAGCATTCAACCGATGTATATACAGATGGAGCAAAAACCTGACACGGGTATTACGGAAATGGTTTTCATTTGGTTACTATGTAACAGTTGGCTTGTTTTTACCATTTGCAGTATGGACTTTAATTTCATTTATTATAGAACACTTCAAAGAAACAATACAGATATCCAGTGTTCCTGAAGTGAAGGCAATGTTACCTGGAGTAAATATTCCAGCTTCAGACTTTTGGATATACTTTCTGGCAATTGCATCCAGCTCAGTTTTCCATGAACTTGGGCATGCTATGGCTGCAGCACATGAAGATGTTCAAGTAATTTCTGTAGGATTGTACATCTTTACTATTATACCAATAGCATTTGTTCAACTTAATACAGAACATCTGAACAGTCTTCCTGTAATGAAGCGTCTGAAAATTTATTGTGCAGGGGTTTGGCACAACTTAGTTTTAGCATTTTTTGCCATGACAATATTCTTTACAGCACCAGTATTATTTAGTATTGCTTATGAAACTGACATTGGTGTAAGAGTTACAGATTTTTCATCAGATTCCCCATTGAAAGATGCTCGAGGTCTTGATAAAGATGATGTTATAAAATCTATAAATGCTTGTGATGTAAAAGACTCCTATGATTGGTCTTACTGCCTACATGTAGCTCATGACAGATTTGGAATATGTACTAGTGCAGAATTCATTGCACAAAATGATGAAATTATGATGGAAACTGTGAAGGAGAGTGGTGTTGTTGAATGTTGTAGAAAAGATGATTTGTACAGTATTTGTTTTGAATATATGGAGCCTAAGTTAGCAGTCGACTCAGTTTTGCCTGGTCAGTATTCTTGTTTAAAACCAAGAGACATGGTAAAGGAAAAATTAATTAAATGCAGTGAAGTTGGAGGATACACATGCCCAAGAAATACACATTGCTTAAAACCCTCTCTAAATAATCATACATACTTTATAATCATTGAAAGAAAAGACAATAATGCAGTGTTATTCTTAGGATTGCCATATGATATTTATAAAACTGTTTTTGTAGATCAATATTTTCCAAGATTGAGAATATTTTCATTATTCTCACCTATGCAATTTGAAAAACTTCTCAGATATATTTTTATTTTTACTATGGGTATTGGCTTTTTGAACATTATACCATGCTATGGTACTGATGGTCACCATATTGCAAGAAATCTTATTCAAATATTAGCAAAATTGTTAAACCAAAGTAGTGATTTTGTTACACTTGTTACATTATTTATTGTGATTGTGGGAACTGGGATAACTATACCAACATTAATATACTTATTTTATAAAGCAATTTATTTAGATGAACTTGACTATTAGCAATTTAATATTGAAGATACCATTCAGTTTACTGATAAAGTAATGATTTATTCAAAATAAAATACTTAGACTCCAGGTTTATTTATAGGTTTTAGGTAAATTAAACACTCTGCATAATAAGTTTATGCTTATAAATAACATCTACACTGGCAATGGTAATAATAAATAAACTACATTTAAATTTGTTTCACTGTATTAACTTTCACTAAGGGCAAGTGATCTTTGGAGGTCCTTTAATGATTTCTTTCCATAATGTAACATAGACTTTATGGATGTTTCGTCAGTACAATGCTTATTGCTTTTAAAATCTGTTCTTGCCCACTCTTTCAGTTCTTGACAAGTAGATGCATCAGGAATTTTCCTCAATGTGCGGAAGATTTCTCTGTATAGTTTTAGTACTTCCTGCCGAAGAAGAAACTAAAACAATAAAATTAAGAAATCTTCAGTGTACTACTATAATACGATTTATAGTTTGTGTCATATTACCTGTTTTAAGTTTAAGGCACTCTTTGGCAGTTTTGATGCCATATTCTTACAAAATTGTGGCAAACATTTATATTTTATTTCTAAGTTTTATGTTATTTAATAGAGCAAGGAGCACCATATAAAATTTTATTTTCATTTTTAGCCGTCTTTGACAGTTGTCACTGTCACTCAAAATCTTTCTCAAGTCTCAACTCAAAGTCATCTATCAAGTTACAAAACCTATATATAAACTTCTTGGGGGCCTCATAGCCTAGCGGTCTTATTAAGTGGCAGCTAGGTGAGGGGTACAGGGTTCGATTCCAGGTTCGAGGGCAAGTTTTAATTTAATTTAAATTTGTTCTCGGCCTTTGGGAGGGTTGTGCGGTACCGGGCGAGTGCTTAAACCGTACATGGAGGACACGGTCGAATTTCTAAGACGCTGGCTAATGCACAAACCGTGCCAGAGCCATAAAAAAAAACAAAAAAACTACTGGTGTGTTGCTCGCCACAACTTTACGTGGGGTCTAAATCACGTTTCACTTTTAGGAAATTATAAAATTGAAATGCTTGTTTCATAAAGCTATTAATATTTCATATTACCATATTTTCTGTACATACGACAACTTTCAGAATTCATCGTTTTCTTTGTTCCCAGCTTAGTGCTCACTTGGTTTTGGCTAGATGGCGTAAATAACTGTTAATCTAATCCTGACCAACTTGGTGATAGTACCAAGTGGCGCTATATTAATAATTTGTATTACCTACTTAATAATATAAATGTGTAATCTCTGATTTTAAATATTTCTCGAAATTGTTAACCAATCGCAGTAACATGTCGACGATTTACCGAAAATTACGGAAATTTGATTAATTTAGAGATCAGTAAACTTTTGGTTGAGAAAATAATAAGACCTAGATTTTCACTGTGGAGAGCCCACGTGATTTGCACTTGCAACTACTAAATTATTTATTTATTAGAGGTACCTACCATAAATTATCTATATATAACAAAAAAACTAAAGCTATAGTCAAAGATGGAATACATAATAAATTCTTCCAAACAGGTTCAAAAATTTACGAAAGAAAAAAATCATAAGATAATAAGAAAGGAATGTGTACATACTCTCAAACAGGTAATAAATACATGCACTTACCATTTACTGACGCATACTACCATTTACTACATATTATTGAAGATCTCATATCTAAAGAACCTATCTATTGAATTTACAGCAAACTTGATTTAAGAAGTGCCTATCACCAGATTCCTATTTTACAAGCCGAAGGAGATTACACTGCTTTTGAAGCTCGAGGTAATTTATATCAATTTACTAGACTTCAATTCAAAGTCACTATGTAGTGGCTAAAGAAGCGGTTAAAGAAAAGTTGAAATGTGTATAACGTATATGCTTAGATTATATAACTAGTATATGCAGAGTTGATAGTTTACTGTCTTAGGATTATTCGTTCACTTCTCCGAATGGGTTCTAAAATTTTCTCAAAATTTGACCACTTGTACTACTCCCAGAGTATTTTCCCGTCAAATCCTGAAGCTGTCAAGTGTCAACGTTAATGAAACACTTAAGGAAGTATAGCGTCGTGAGCTGTAGCTTAGCTTTATTCTTTAGAAGTTTAAATAATATCAAACAAATAGAGAGAGAAGCTGCAGCGTTCGTCTTAAAAATGGAGACAATTTTTATTTCAAATTATTAATTGATTTAATTGAAAATTAAAGTTTATAAAATGTTCTAACGCGTAATGCAGCTTTTAGTTTATTATTTTGTTAAGTGACCAGGAAAGGAGAGGAGGAGAGGACTGATGCTTTATCTAGATGACTCTAGAGTCAAAGCTGCCAAAGTAGCCTCAACATGTACAGAAAAATAAATTTTCTGTTGTTACAAGAATGCTTCACTGCGTGCGTGCGGTGCGTGGTAAAAATATGGCATACTAGCTGGTGCCCGCGACTTAGTCTGCGCGAAATTTAAATAATATTGCCAAATGCCTGAAAGACATATTTTCATTTAGGAATCAATTTATTTATCGACTACCAAATGTGCATTCAAAATAATTATAAATTTTTATTGTAGTTATGGTTTACTATTTTGGCTTTAATGGCTTAAACATAATATATATATTATATATAGACACTTTTGGTTGGACTATTTAAGATAAACATTTCCATCATACATTACATATGTGTAACTCTAGGGGTTTTGGCAGCGCACGGCAGATTGTAGATTTTTTTCCTACTCACTTGATATTTTGGACAATTCACACAATATCTTTATAAATTGTAGCCGATGTGTTATTCTGACGTATAAGCTATATATTTTTGTAAAGTTTCATTAAAATCCATTTAGTAGTTTTTACGTGAAAGAATAACAAACATCCATCCATACTTCCAAACATTCGCGTTTATAATAATATGTATTATTAAGATTCCACTGATGATCAAACGAATTATTTCTTATTATCCTATATGTGCAGAAATCAAACTTTTTCAAAGAAGTATCCTACAAGGGTCACTTCCAGTAGAATTAAATCAAATCATTACATCTTGACAATTATTGTAATTGAGTGCTCAAGGTTTCCAGTGGATTATCCGTGCTCTGACTTAAGTACAGCAATGGTAATCAAGAAACTGACATATTTTTTGTTTGGTTTTCCTTCTTACGTCCACTCCGATAGAGGAACATATTTTTATTAAAAAAATTATAGATTTTGTTGCGAATGAGTTGGGAAATAGTCCTTAACTAGTGAGTTCATGATACACGGTCGCTTCACTGGATTCTACTACTCGGAATGTTTTTCTCTCACCCTAGACCATCTACAAATGCCTAGTCAACACATGGTTAAATATTCCAGGATTAGCTTAATGTGAAACCATGATAGAACTAAGTCAGTATGATTCACTAGTGAAAGGAGTTGAATTAGTTGAAAACAATCCTCAACACTACTGTATGACATTGTCTTACTTTTTTGCGCTGATCGTGAAAGAGATACAAACGGCTCGGACGAAGAAGGAGCTGGTGAGATAGTGACGTCGCCAGAAAAAGAATTTTGTTGTTTTGAACGAATACGCCGGCAGACATCATAATATCTTAACAACAATTTTTGAATAAGCTGAGGCGAATGTAAAACTAAAGACTCTTTAGTCTACAGCACTAAAGAAATATTAGACAGTTTCAAAAAGCTACTAATTAGTCATGCCCTTGTTTTGATTGAATAAAGCCAACTTTCTATCTGGTATTCCTCTTACTAGACATATTAAATTTATTCTTGTAGTGCTGTAATGTAGTGCTCTATTAGACTAAAACCTACTTACTTATAGACACATCAAATAGTAAATCTATTTCCTACGATATTTGGAGTCGGTCAAATATACTGTATAAATTTGCGTTTGTCACAATCAACAATAATTTATACTGTTTAAAATTTGAGTAGATATTTGGTGTATTTTTATAATCTAACATTTTTTTAAATCTTTTTTAATAAGTTATAAGGAATTCAATTGATCTCCTTAATTATTTAACAAACTATTATTCCTACAAAAATATCGTCTAGTAAGAATGGAAACTATTGTCTAATGCGTTTAAGTTCACCGTATACCGTGGACTGGGTTTGATACGCGGCAAAACTATTGTTTCTTGTCGAAATACTTCATAATGGGGGCGTTATGTCACTTATTAAACAACATCCAATGAGCCGATACGACTAGAATTAAAATTATTGTTTACTTAAACTTTTTCATCTAAAAAACTAAACGTGCAATGAATCGACCCTTCAAATGTAAACAAAAATAATCTTCAAATTCATGTTTTACAGCTATCAAAGATCTATCTTAATATCTGCCAATTGCCTCCGCAAGTTTAGTTAATTTTACATTTAAATTTACCTATTGTTAACGACAACTTCATATTTTGTATATTAGAAACTATTAACTGAGTAAATTGTAATAATATATATACCTTGATAATACCTACACGAGTATGGTCTTGAAAGGAGCTGATACTTTTATTAATAACGAGTAAGTGAACACTTACACTTTAAATTGTATAATAGCAGTCGTTCCGTTAATTACTTATTATTATGATATAAGTTTACAATGTTTTCCGCCCAAAAGCTCTTTCTAAAGCTCCGCCCATTCACCTGACGTTTAAAGCTTTACGCCCTCAAAGCGATATGCTTTACTTTTGTCTACACACAGCTCACTTCAGTGACTACTGACTACAGTCGCGCTACGAACATAAAGCGCGCTAGTCGCGAGTAGGGTGTTACAAGTTTTAATGTTTACGGACACATTCAACTTACGTTACAACTTTTTGTAAACAAACTTCACGTGCTGGTGGTTTTATGTGATAAAAATGGACAAAACATCTAAAATTTCTACGTCTCCTACTAGAGCACCTGTAAAAAAGGAAAATGAAGAAGAAATTAAGGTCAGTTTTATATTAATTTGAAAACAAAAGATATTTACTATTTATCTTATATTTTTGTTCAATTCAGGGTTATGTATAACGTGGGACTGGCATACTGCCTGTTTTATCTTCGTAGTATTGTAAGTAATAGAAGACGTGTCGTATTTTTAAATATGATACCAGACATGTCAAAATATTTAGAGCTCTTCCTCTCGATTTTTAAATATTTTTTTAGTATATAGTTTCAATATTAATTAAATTTTGCAATGTACAATAAAACGCGTGTAATATAACGTTTTCGAGGCCTTTTCCAGCCATTAAAGTGTGTAATGCGATATTCGAAGCGCGCTCGGATCGCTGTAACCAGAGACGTTGGATGTTTTGATAATAGATATAGGTGTTGCCACTGTGTGAGTGTGTACGGATTGGTTACGTTATACGTGTGCGTGCGGGGTAATTTTAGACGTTCCTTTGCTCAAAATGAAACGTGAGACCGTCCCAGGCCACAAGTCGACGCTACAATTTATTGTTTACACCTGATTATCAAATGACATTTATTATCGAGTAAGTAATACGCAACATTTAGATTGCATAAAAGAAGAAATATAGGTGCCTGGCGGTAAATCGCGCGCTTTTATTTGGCATTACGGAAATAGTTTCAGATGTCAATAACCCCATTGGTGACCACGCGGTGATAACGTCACGGGACTCGCGACAATTTGTAGCGAATGTTTTAAGGTCGTTTTAATTTATGGCGTTACGTGTCTAGTGTCCCATTTTTCCGCATTTTATGTATTTTATTCTTAGAACGTAAAAATACATTTTATAATGAAACAACGTCAAAATCTTATTTTTTTAACTACGTTTGGAGTGTGTTATTATTAAATAGTAAGAGCAAACATACTTTAACTTATGTTGGTAAGACCTAATGATTTTACCCAAGAAGACAAAATAAACTAACTTGCCAACTTGGTCAAACAAAAAAGATATACCTATATGTGGAATCACACATTTCACTGGGGCTTTATGTCACACAAATAACAGCTAATAAGTCTGAAATATCTATGATTAATTTAACTCAAACATATATACCAACCTTATTGTACTAGACAGTTGTTGTTTGTTTAGTTATTTTCAAAACTCATATCGGTATAAATCGGCAGATCCAAATTGTTCAAGATTTTTTTATATGAATATTTTGAATATTGAATGTGTATTTAGTAATAACAAGACATTTTATATGTTTCAACGTTTAGATTTGTTAAAATAATTAGCTTTCTGAATATGAACCATTAAAGCTAAAACCGTGCTAAACACATTAACAGCGTAGCTAATTGCGCCACGGGTTTCTACCAGTCCAATTGCCTTTCTTCGTTTTATGAGTCTGAAAATTCCTAAACTATAGGCAATGGACTCCTCCGTATAAAAATCTAACTCCGAGTTGTTTTTTCGCGTGTTAACCGGTAGAATTACATTCGATTTATATGCAAATAAAATATGCAAATGCAACGTTCATCTCCATTATTTTCACATGCATGATATAGCTTCGATATTCTGGAATTTGAAATTTCAACGATAGCATGCGAAACTCCGGTAATAGCCGTCAAGACGAAACTAAAATCGTGAGCATACAATGTTATGGTATTACGTTACTCGAAGAATTCGAGATTTAAAGTAAACTATATCTTAAATGCATCCGTAAACAACGCTTTCATTTTGATGCTTTTTATTGATGTATGACTAAAAGCATATATTTTAAAAACAGAACGCGACAAGGATCAAATTATTGGTGTACAAAAGTCGTGTTTAGTAATTCGTGTTAGGTAGTTTTTATAAGTCCAAGAAAATAAGATACCATGAAGACGTAATCTTTCTAATTGAAGAATGTTTGTATGAAAAGAGCTGCAGTTTTCGCTTAAAGGAATTTCAAGATTTTCATACACAACGAGACTGTGCTTTTGTGAGGACCCAGTTTTCTTAGAATTTCATATAGCGAATTGGATACCGTAAATGTTTGTGTTACTTAAATGTATAATCTGAAAAGTTATAAATTTTGTTGAATTAAATATGTTTTAAATATAATTAGGATTAAAGCATAGATTACAACATCTGTAAGTCATAATGCAACATTGAACCTAAATAGAATGTTTTCCGCGTGCACTTTGCACGTCAGCGACATTGCAGCGCACGCGCATATTGGGCCAAGGTCGCTCGTCTGTTGGCCACGTAACCTTAATATTATAATCGAGTTTTCTCTTATCATCCTTCATGGAAAAATCCAGTAAACGGTGTCTCTAATCCGGCTGATTAACTCCGAAATTATATTCACAAATACATATCTATCTATTTACTTATACTTGGGGACGCTATTGCTTGAGGTTACCTCATGAATTCTAAGGAAGATACTACTACGTGACGTATTTCAAAATTAAAACATTCTTAAGGCAGTTTTTGCCACGCACCACTACTATGGAACCTGCTGTCCACTGAAGTTTTTCCGAACCAATTCGACATAGGGTCCTTCAAGAAAAGAGCGTACCAATTCTTGAAATTCCGGCAACGCACTTACGAGCCTTCTGGCAATATGAGTGTCCCTGGGCGGCGGTATCACTTAACATCAGGTGACTATTACATATCGCTCCTATTACAAAAAAAACTATACAATTTTGACATTAGATTCAGATATAGTGATAATAATAAAGGCCGTATATTAAATCTAATACTGTTTACATATTGCAGTCATGTAAGACATGAATGTTGAAGTTACTAAACGAACTCTTTGAAATCTTTAATAAACCTTCCACAAGTATTTTATATCGTAAATTCTAATACAATTTATTTGATATTAATAAAATAAATTAAATTTAAACATCGACGTGGTAATATTTAACTAACTCTTAATTCTTATGATTGCCACTACTAAGTATCAGCAGAATGTCTGTAAAACTGTTTACTAATTATTGTCATGAATTATCTGAAATAAGCACTATAATTGCCGATTATGACGTCATCTAACGACCAGTTTTCAGGTCTAGTCGCACCTTGAAATGTGGTTCGAAAACCAAGTATAAATATTGGCATCGGATGTGTGAACGGTCATTTTAAGTAATGCGCAGATTGAATACAAAGCCAATTAAATTTTCCTTTAAATTAAAGTACAGACTTGCTGAATTAAATGTATTATTTATTTCATATTATTTTGGTAATTGCTAATGTGAATTAATTATAATTAGCAGTAAAGAAACAAGATAAACATGGAATAGCGAGATGGGCATGGATCTTGGAAGATACCTGATAGCCAGTTGTAATTGACACCCGACGATGCCTTTGCATTGTATGTTCATCTTCTCAAAGATTAAATATTAGATGTTTACTCACGTTTTGTAATCGACACTGAATGTCCTTCAATATCCTTTTAAAAAAAATTAACGATTGTATTTAATATCTATTAAATAACTAAACAAATAAATTGTTATGTTTGTGTTTTTATATTTACACTCGATAAAAAATGCAAAAATTAAAAAACGCCAGTCTTTGAAATGGACATAACTTTTAGACGCTAAGTCAGGTTAACTTTAGTTTGTAACGAAATCAGTCAGTTTAATTACATTTAACTAAAGTAAGTGAATGTATTATCTGTTTTCATGCGTACCCAATTTGACAGAATGAGACGGTAATCTACTTAAAAGGGTGCAAATTGATTAATTTAGTTTTTATGAATTAGGGGCGTAAATTTACAACGTGTATATATATATAAGTCTTCGTTCATACAAAAAATAGATAAAGATTTAAGTTGGCGCTTGGTAGATATTACTGGTGAAACCAGAGCTGGTGCTTTCCTTGCTCAACGAATAAGTATAGCAATATAGTGAGGAAATGCTTCCAGCGATAAAAGTACAGAAGTTTTTAAATTTCTTCTATATCTTTTTATTAATTTTATTTTTACTATGTAGGTTAAGAAAATTGTAAATACTGTATATTTGATTGTTATTATTACTAAAAATATACGTATTCATTTCAGAAAATAACAACACGCACATTTTACAAGACTACATAAAAAGAATTCAAAGCAATTGAAGTACATATATCATTTTAATGAATGGTGCAGTGTTATTCATAAGGGGATAAGCCTTCTTTACTTTCTGGAACAATTATATATAGCTTGACCGATATCCCCAACGCGATATTCGATAACTAAGAGACGGACGCCGTTTATAGAATTTTCTGTATATTTTATTGATTAAAACATTACAAATTGAAACCCACGTGAGCTTGTTATAGCGGCATTATTCTGTGACAAGAATTAAATTAATAGTAGGTACTTTGTGAGCATAGGGAATATAATATGAAAATATTATCGTGTCTGCAGGTGCTTGAATGAAACATCCTAGGTCCGATTACAAGTACTGGGAAGGAATTCCTTTATTTATTTGTAGTAAGTAAACATAAGCTCAATTTGCTATATAACTGCTAGAACAAGACGTTGAATTTTATACTACTTTTATTACTTATTATTATAAATTCTAAAACACGGTCTTAAATCACTTATTATTATACAATTATTACACAGTAAGTAACTATACGAAGGTAACGAAATTAAATTAAAGGTGTTAAAAAGTAAAAAAAACTTTAAATTTATTATCATGCCGTTTAGCCGCGACAATGAAATAAATGGTAATCGTTTTAGCGGTCATAAAAATAAAATTTAAAGCAAACGTAACCCCTTAGACGTAATCTGATACAATTGGACGATGGCATTTTGGCCGGTTCGCTTTTAGCACGGTGTCAAGTTTCCTTTGCATCAGATTTCAGACCGCCTTGGCTCTCACAATCAGCTATATGACTTTTGAATACGCATTTGTATATTTAACTAGGTAAGTATATAAAAATTAAGAAACAAATTTTCTTAACCTACAAAGTAATAATAAAAATTGACTCAATATAACGACGAAATAATAAAAAGACTCTTATATTTGTGCCGTTTATTGTAAATACATATTATACGTATGTAGCATGATTTAATTATTCAAAAAACGAAATAAATTAATACGACAATTGTACTGTTCTTTGGTTTGTGCGTATTAATTATCTATGTCACGTGATCGAAATGAGGAACTCCCTATTTTGGGATGAGCCTCTCCAATTGTTTACTGTTATTGTTAGGTACCTAGTTTTATGGTAAACAGTTTAAGGGATTGTAACCTTCTTAACTTGCTTTTAACCACTAAAATTTGCCGCAAAAATAATTAAAAATTACCGTTGTTTTTTTCCGAAGTAATAAAGAATATTTTTAATTACGAAATAATCTGAGGAGCCTGAAACCTCCGCGAAGGTTTCAATCGCTGTTTTAATTATCCTAGAGTTTCGAAACCGGATTCGCGTTCGTTAATTTTAGTGAAAAGTGAGATGCGATGAGAACATCGCAAAAAGCCTACGAAAGATGAAAAAAATAACAGTGTTTCGAGTTACTGTTTACTTTAAAATATTGGTAAAATCGGTTGACTGTATCCTATACTTTACCAATTTATTACTTTTGCAATAACAATAATTTACAAGTATTATGTACAAATTAATATGTACGAATATTGCAATTATCTTATTAGTTTTTTTTGCCTGAACGCCGTGAATAGAAGAAAGAGTTGTTTTATTTTTAAAGAACTAATTCTACTGATTATACATTAAGTAAAAATTCCGACATTTACATTTTAGTCAGTATTTTAATCGACTAACATAACTTTATGATGATAAATATACGTTTGATCCAGAAAGCTTTTCCGTCAGAGCGTTAAACATGATCCCTTCATAATTAATGCTGGTCTCAACTAGCTGGGCGCTATTGGACACCGTTTGCGTCAGCCTGACGTTAATTTTAGTGTAACGAGACACGTCTGGCAACACTAGTTTTTATCCCGTGTAAGCTTTAGTGAGATTTAAGAATTTTAAAAGCTTTCTTGTATATGAGTAATAAAAATCCTTATTTGGACAAATTTGTTAAGGATATTTGTGGAACCAGGGGAAGAAAAATCGTCTTTGCTTAGTTGTAAAACGTTTTCAAAAGAATTCAAGCTGATTTCAGAAGTCAAATTAAACCAGTCAAAAAGAAAGTGGCAGTATCGTTTCGATTTATTTATTTAGGTTTGAAAGCCTTTTTTTTAGTCGTTATATTTTTAATTAGCTCTTTCTTCCAACATTATCCGTTATTCAAGACAACAATCGCTTTCAGCATTTGTTATGTATTTTTTTTAATTCATTTAAAATCAGACTGTTAATCTTGGTACTGAATTCAGGTAGTACAAATACGGTAACACTAAATCAAGCTTTTCAAGTCCTTTCAACTTAATGTTGATTTGAAAACTCGTTTTCAAGATATGCATATTTTTTGTTCAGCTAGTAAATACAAACGCGAGTTGGTGTTAAATTTCTGTTCTATTAAGAAAATAACACTTGGTATCTTATGTCTCGGTTGAGATCGAGTTACATGACAGCATGGGGTCACGACAACTTTAATACTATCGTAATTATTCAATATGGCGAATTCGCAGATTAATTTGATATGCAACTAGAAGTATTAAAATCCGCCTTTATCGATTATATATGACAATAACTAAATAAACTAAGAAAGATAAAAAAACGTGTGTATACTTATGTATACACGCGTTAGAAGTTACAGTTTGGCGTAACAAGATAAAAATCTATGTTTTTGGACACTCTCAATGCCAGAGGGCTCGCGAGTGCGTTGCCGGCCTTTTAAGAATTAGTACGCTCTTTTCTTGAAGGACCCTAAGTCGAATTGGTTCGGAAATACTTCAGTGGGCAGCTGGTTCCACAAAGTGGTGGTGCGTACTTTTCAAAAATTTAATTGTACGTTTGTAGAAAAAACGACACTAACAATAGAAAAAAATAAAATGTTGACTTACTTCAGTGTGTCGGTTTTTTTGGGACGAGGTGCGCGCGCATCGTAAAAAAATACTCTCATAATTTTTCCCTAACGCGCGAAAAGAAGTATCACATCAAAAACTTGCTGGAAAAGTAATTATAAAACTACAAAGGTTTGAATTTATGTTAAGCTCATACTCGTAAATAATCTTTAGTAGATTTGATTTGGTTTTTATATTTTGACATCCCTATATTTATCTACAGCACTGCCTCTATGTTTTAATGGTTAACACAAATGGCGTTCAGAACGGTCCTGGGTTAAACAGTCATTGTATCGGGTTTTATACCACACAATCTACCATGCCTCATTAAGGGCTGACAGGACATCGATAGCCTTATGACTGTTATTAAAACATTGTACAAATGAACAAGTACTAATTATTGCGACCATTTCGCAGTTTTAACAATGAAAAATTGTTTACTTTAAATATTTCAGTTTAAATCGACACATACATCGTCAGAGAAAACGCAATTCAAATTCAAAAATCATTTATTCACGTAGGTAACACATTGTACACTTGTGATTCGTCATTAAAGAAATAAATATTAATGCTTCTAATTTTACATTTACTGCCAGTTCTCAAATCAAGGGCGTAGAACGGAAGAGAAGAACTGGCAATAAACTCTCCGCCACTCTTTTTAATCGCCATGTTTTTTTTTACACAACGTTTGTAAGGAGCTGCAACCATTACACCATGTTCCACATGACATTTTAAGTAATTAAAATACGTGGATTTCTAAACACATCCAGTGTTTAAATGTACAGTTTAAATTTACAAAGCGTTCAAAGGCAGTGGTGCTGGCTACACGAGTCTTCCCGAAAGTGTGGTTTCACATGACCAAGCTCCCGCTCGAAGAGTGCAGCGTAATGCGAGATCGCTTTGTTTCGCACGAGACGTTATAATGAGTAGCTTGTGAAATATAATCGAGTGACGGATATCGGAGACGTAATAGGAGGCGGCGGTTTTTGTTGCGTTTCGAATCGATTGCATAGGGTTAGATGATTGTAATCGAATAATGTACTTGATATGTTGTATTCATAGAATGTGATTAAGGGTTGTTTTGTGTAAAACTATAAAATGGCAATTGTATTATTAGAGATTTTTTCTTGTTTGTATTGCGAGAAGATCGATGTATTGGTACATATATGTATCTGGCCATAGTGAGATTAAGTTTAAGCTATAAAAAATATACGCTGATTGATATATGCTGTGTCTGATAATTAATTACAAGGTTTTAAAAATATAATATAAAAGGTATAAACTGGGTCAATCAATTTGCAATGTAATACATTTGCTTTAATAGTGTCTGTAATAAGATATTAGTTTATACGACAAAATCAACAGTAGTTAATACGACGATGTTTGCGTTTTCAGCCAATGACACATGTTCTTCGTTGATGGTGATGTTCAGTTGTTCTTGATTCCTGACGATGTATCTTTCTATGCAGTAAACACTTGTAGTGGTAATAGTAGAATCCAGAGCACTACGACTACGCTGAGATAGCTGCTATTATTTACATAAGAAACCTTTAAAGTTAGTCAAATTAATAATAAACTATAGGCAATTATATCTATGCTTTTAGCTAATTAAAGTCTGCTTTTGTTAAACCGACACCGAGCAGAACAGTTATTCATGTTACAACTCGGCTCTTAAGGGAAACACCGTAATACGATGCCTTAAAAATAATAAAGTTTCAGTTTAATTATGTAAATTTAATTTTGTCTTCTTTCGTTAATATAATAGTACTTAAAAATGAGGATTAAAATATGTGAGAAATTGTTTTAAACACGTCTAATTAGAATTCAGTTTTGTTTTGTATTTATTTCTTGTCTGTTTCACATGAAATTTATGTTATTGATGTGTGTGTCTACTTTCAATCCTTTTTAACCAACGGATGTTATTAAGTCAACGGGTATTTTTTTAAGGAGTAAAGCTTGTATATTGGTTTGATACTAGACAATCAAATAAATAAATTAATTAAATAGAATTCAGCTTTAACTCTTTTTGGCACATACCGTAATAATGTTTTTTTTAGAATAATAAAAAGAAACCTCTCTGAAGATAAATAAAACTAATCCAGTGTCGCTACAACGCCAATTCTCGATGACTCTTTGATGATGATTGGGTTCATTTTATATGTGACCGGATTGCTTCATTTATTATACCTATATATTGATCTCTAATTTAGTTACCTGCTTTATGTAAATATATAAAAAGTACCCAATAAATCTATCAGAACAGTGAATAAATATAATATTTGTTTCCGTTCACATTAGCAGAGCGATCGTTTTACACGGCATTAGGTAAATTATCAGCTCGACTGGTCGCCGACATGCGATATCTTTGTGTACCGAGTTCCCACTGCCCACTGCTCTGTCTCGCCTCTGTTATCTATTGCCAACCATAAATATATTACTTATAACAGAGGTATTAATAATTGTCATTTTTTTAAATCTTGTCTTAAAATGAATTCTTAAAACAGCATAGGGGAACACACATCTGACATTTTTAAGCATACATGTTAAAATTTCTATGCCTAAATACACAAGTAATAATATGACCTCATTATCGTAAAATAATACTCAATTGGCAAAAGCATGCCGTGCCTGCCACAAAGTGATGTAGTCCTGGGTCCCAACTCATTTGCAGAGGAAGAGAACTTTTAAATTAGATAAAACTACTTTTATTGAATTTAAAAGTTAAAAATAATGAAGAAATTTAATTTAAACTATCCTTAAAAGCAGAAAACTAAGTTTAAACAACCTGTTATTTGCCTTAATACAAATGATATGACTCCTTATTTTATGTGATACTAAATTGATAAAATTACAGTGGAGCTTACAACACGTTATTGTATTTCAATTTATCAAGTAACAAGAGAGAACAGAAGCTTCTTTGTTGTTAATAATATCGCCTTTGTAATTTCCAGTGTAAGTTTACTAGCAACACTGGCATGCGTAGGTCGGGTATTGGGTTTCTTGCGAACGCTCCTAAATTTACCTTCGCCGTGCTACTGCCATTAAAAGCATTTATGTTCTATACGATACCGATATTGGTGCACGGTGCTATGTTACATCTGTGCGACAGAGATTTTATTGTTTTATTAATAGAAATATAAAGATGAAAATAAACTATGCTACTTTTAAATTTAATTGTACGAAAAAACCAGTGGACATTGCAAATGTTACTAAAGAAGAAGTATTCGTAGAATCCGAACAGGAACACCGCTCGTTTTGATCTAAAAAAAGATATCAAGATCAAAACGTGAAATAATAATGTATAATGGGAATTTGTATTAGGTGTTATTAGTCGTACAAATAGGATGAGTTAAATTTCAGATCTCATAGTCAAAATACTGATTTATAAATTATTGCCGAATAGATATTAGACACCTGCATCATTTGTGCACGTTGAAGGGAAATGTTTGTTACGAAACTGACTAATAGGTGGGCAGGGTAACCATTTTAGCCACGCAGCCGCAGCACAGGTTTTAGCAGAATATCATATTTTTAGGTGATTGTTTTATATTATAACGATGGCAACATTTTGCCTTGTCTAAAAGTAAAAATTTGTGTCGCTTGTCCAATGCGTTAATATGATTGTGGAATTCGAAATTCAAAAAGTGAAAATATTTTTTTAAATGTCACATCGCTCTTGGTTAGTTGGTTTTAAATACTTTGCACAATATATTATTATATAATTATAAACATACATGGTACTTTATGTAATGATAATATTATCCTTGAAGACACTAATTAATTGTGTGCTAGCTTCACATGTCAAAGGATGCCCTCCCTTTGATAATAAAGATCTTTATGAAGATGTATGACTGAGCTATCGTTTACTAATTTGATAAAAATCGTACTATAATAATATAGTGCTTAATATATAATATAATCATACCTATCTATCGAACTCTTCAATTATTTTTAAACATTCTCTCCTAAAATTACACGTTCGAACAGTTTTATTCGAACTCTTTTTCGTATAATCAAATTGACAATTTATTAACATTACCATTAGGTACATTTCATTTTTGTTTCTTAAATTTAAAAATGTATTTAAAATCGTACATATTTTATTTTTTACATTAAATTCAACTGAACACCGTTTTTTTGTTACATGATATTTAATTTGAGTTGCTATTAACTTAATGACCAAGTATTATTGAATACCACTATTTCTGATATTTTGTTAACATATTTAAACAAATCTAGTGACGAGCAGTGATGGTCTAGTGGCTTCAGCGTGCGACTCTCATCCCTGAGGTCGTAGGTTCGATCCCCGTCTGTGCACCAATAGACTTTATTTTTATGTGCGCACTTAACATTCGCTCGAACGCTGAAGGAAAACATCGTGAGAAACCGGGCTTGACTTAGATACGGACAGTCGACGGCGTGTGTCAAGCACAGCAGGCCAACTATGCCTTTGAGGCCTATTGACAAATGATTATGAAACAGATAGAGAAATATGTCGCCCAGACCTAAAAAGGTTGTAGCGCCACTGATTTTTTCTGACTAACTTAATGACCTGCATTAATTATACATTAGTATTTATGATATAAGTGTTAAACGTTGAAGCTTAACTTAGAAAGAATCCTAATTTATCAATAACAATTCAGCGATTTTAGCTTAGAAAGAAAATTTTTGTAAAAGTAGATTCATGAAAATTTTGGAATAATTATAAACCAATTTTTTATTTATCCAGGTCGAAGAACACTGATTATGTAATATAATTATTATGTTTATTATGTTTTTATTATCGTTAATATATTATTTGTCTTAAAAACCTTATTCTCGTCCATTTTCAATCTCGTATTTACATTCATCATCGGAGCACCTGTAACATTTGTTTCAAAAATATGATAATGAAATATAAATAGAAAAATTTACACACGTGAGGAGGTATTATTGTAATGAGTATGCGTAGGTACTTTATGAAAAGTTCGATCTTTTTATAGCGGCACAGATACCTCTTGAATTACGCCTTCTCTCGCCGGACTTCTTATATATTCCGTCAAATGTATTTACACGGCTAACGGCTATAAAATCCAATGAAAGGAGGTCACGCAAGACAATTTATTTTATACAAATCGTGTTATTTAAGAATATGGTATAAAAATAAAATTTATTTTTGAATCTTAGGAAATTGTTACGGTAAATAGCTACTTCAGATAAATCAAGTTTTTATGCTGTATATTCTAGTTGGATCTTATATTAAATTAGTTGTAAAGAATAATCTGACGCACGTACTTTGATTATAAGTAAATAATTTTATACGAGTATATACTCCAAGCCCCCGCTTAAAAATTAGCTATATAAATTACTATAAAATTTTATGTTTATATTAGAAGTAATATTTTAGAGTAAGGTTTTAAAAGAAGAAAGGATTAAGGTTATAAAAATAAAAGATGCATTTTGCTTTTTTTATATTTTATTATGCAGACTTATGACTTATAATATATAAAGTTATATCGAATGCATTATATGATTTTTTACTATAATTTACGTAACACGATTTTTTTTTATTGAATCTAGAATCATGTCTCAATTCAATATTTACTCTGGTCACTGTCATAACTTTTTGTACTTTGCTTCATAGAGAGAACATAACTACAAATACATACTAAGAAAGAAGACTGAATGTAGTTGAATTTCTTTATAATACTGGCAACAATTTACGTTGTAGAATAGTGGTAAAATGTACACTAATTTACCAATTTTTCGACAGGAATTTGCCGAGACAGCTATGAACGAACTGCTTGGCTGGTACGGTTATGAGCGTTTGGAGTTACGGAGATGGGCGGCTTCTCGGGCAAGGGAACCTTCGAGCCCTGAGCATCACACAGAACAAAAGAATAAAGGTACTTAATACAATATTTAATTCAGGTTGTTTGTAAACAATTGGCGTTGTTAGTCTTGGTTTATGACACCGATTTTGTGGATACCTTTAAATTTAGTAGGCCCTTACTCTGTAACTTGGAATTGCGATAGTTACAGCGATTTGGATCCGAATAATGAGTTCTTCTACCCAAGGTTGTGATCAGGGCTATTGACAGAATCGAAATCGAACTTGCATACAAAAACATCGGGATCGTTATCGCTGTCGCTATTGGAAGTTGCAGAGTAAGGGCACCGGTATGTACGAGGTTCGACTTAACGAGGCTCTACTGTATATCATTTCAAACATTTTCAAACGGGCCAAGACGTCTTTAGGTAATCGAAGAACCTATGGATAGCCCTTCTGGAAATCCACTAAAAGTTTAAAATAATACATGTCTTCATTGTAGCGTTTTATGGCTTTGATTACTTTTTAGCGATAACAAAATACCTGATAATTGATATAGAACTCATAAATACAGTACTGATAAAAATAGATCGAGTACTTAATGTAATAAGTACGACTTGTGTTTTATCACTATCCATATTAGGAAACGCTAATAATATTCCTGGAATGGGTAGGGGTATTGTTGCCGAGCTGTTATTCTTTGAAATTTTCATTTGCACCCTCGCATACTATCGATATGGGGTTGCTGTAACTTAAAATTATTGTACTGCCTGATTGGTATTGGTAATGTTGTACAAATCTATATATATATTTCCTATTTTATTTGACCAGCGAAGCGGGCGGGAAACGGGAAAAGAAAAAAAAAAATCATACACAAAAAGGGATGTTAAAAGATAATGTGCACTAGCCCTCATACTAGGATTCCCTGTGTCCGCGATCAGCTAGCTTTTCCATTTGACAAATTAATTATTGATTAGGCTTATATATATTATATATATATACATAACACTTAAAATGGTATGATTCACCGAGAAGATTACTTTCCATTTAAGCATAGTCATGTTAAGATGATGTTACTTAATATTGTTAATGAATGTATAAAGTTTTGAAACGATAGTGAAAATGTGGTAAAAGATGTGGAGAAAGGGCCTCTGAAAGAGAAAAAGCTCTGAACAAAGAAAGTGCGTTTTGGGTCTTGCCTTATAAGTTATTTAGGTTTGTGTATGATGTGGTGGGGTCGGTGTTTGTTTTCAAAAAAGTCAGCATATTGCCATTTAGTATGGTTGTCTAACCGTTACAAGTTTTGTTTCTGTGTACATTTTGGAAGTTGGGTAGGGAAAGGTTTCATGTAGGATATCCTAAGAATGGCGCGGTGTAAAAAGGTCTTGCCCTGCGCTTTATTGCGTGATACTCGTCGGCCGTTACGGACATTATGTTCCAAGAGTGTAGTATCGAGGTATGAGAGTTATATTGTATGTGTAAACAATTTGGCAGTAAAATGTATACTGAGGAATTGGCTTATTAGAGATAAGTCGCTTTTGCCAAATCCGTCTGAAGAACTTTATTGATGAATCACTACGGGGCTTTATAAAGTTTCGTTCTCGGCGAATTAAATAAAGCTACTGCATTAAAGATTAATTAAAGAAGAACATGCCATAACAATTAAAATACTTTTGCGAAGGTAGTGTTGGACCTACGGTTCGACGCCCTCGCCCTCATTCTTACTTTTCGTACATTATATAGATTATAGACAATGGGTTTTCTAGGAATTATTATCTATATTAAATTCATAATGGATCGTATTTTTCGTAGAATTTCTTGTACAAAGTAATCATAATACCCTTGATAAATATTTGTATGGCTACATCGATGTTTAGTTCGTATTTACAAATTTGATATCACAAAGCTGGTTTACTATTCCTAATGAACGTGAATTTGCTTTCGCGTATCGTATACCAAACATGTTATATAAGTTATTTTGTGTGTGTGCCACAAATGAAATTGTGGAAGTTTGTGGTTAAAATGCGATGATTAAGAGCATATACGGTTACCTACGGGTATTCTGTTACTGAAACGAGAAAGACGAGCTAGAGCCACTAATGTAGAGAATTCGATAATGAAGTAACATATCACTTGCTATTAAATATTAGCGTAGAGTAAATACCACTATAGAATTGCGGTTAAAGCACGTTGCGTACCTATCACCCGGGGTTCTGGGTTAGGTAAGAATAAAATGGTAATACATAAATAATAAATGAAACTCAAAGCCCCGTTAGGTGATTACGTGTCATAACGCAATAAGATTTTCTTAGCACTCTACTCCTGAATAAGTTTCGAAAGAATTTCATATTACGTTGTGGTATGGCTTGACTTCGCCCTCGAAATTTTTCACAAGAATATATTAGAGCGCGATGGCAACAACAAATTCAATATTAAATTAATATATATATTTATACATTTAAGCAACAAATATTTAATCAAATATTCCATTAATTAAGCAACGTAAAACTAACATTATTTGAATCTAAGCCGAAAAACCTTACAAAATATAATATAATAACTAAAATATATTATTAAAATTTAAAAAGAGTACCTTTATTAAACTAATTATATTCATATGTTGTATAGGTTTCGAAGAACCAAGATTTGTTGATTTTATTTACAATTAAAATAATTAAATAAAAACTATGTACTTATATATAAGCAACTTCTGAAATACATACAAAGTCTAGTACAGGCAACATTTGCATTACTTTATTTAGCTTAAAAATAAATTAATACAAATAAGTGGTTTAGTTCTATTGTTTCAGCAAACACCGTTGAATAAAAAGCATTGTGTTGTGAACGCTATTGTACCTAAGTCAAATTAAAGAAATAAACTAATTTTGAAAGAGCCAAAAATTAATAGGCGCATGCAATATCAACAAATGAATAATTCGAACGTAATGAACAGAATCTCAAATATCGAACAATCCGATCTGGAATCGTTAGTCCGCGAAACAGAAATTAATAAAGTCCATAACGAGATATCATTGCTTTGTCTGAAACGAGGCTTCATTAATGAGAAACCTGTGCCTATCGAGTTTCTGAATTGTGTGTTCAATTATATGCAATTCACGTATGAATCACGTACGAAATTTCACTTTTGCAGAGATTTTACAACAGATTGAATTTACAACAAAAGGTGTTAAGGATGGAAAAAGACCCCATGATGTGTGCACGAAGCTTCCTACTAGTAGTAATGCTTAACGAGTGAATGAAAGCACACAAGATAATTATATCAAAAATAATAGCGTCGGCTTATGGCGTAGTCCATTATAATGTGTTATTTTATCAAAAAAATAACATTTTATATTGGTTCGTCAATGCTCATGACAACCCGGTCAACTTTGGACCGCTGTAACAGCGTTTCAAATTAATGAAATTTAAAAAAATATAAAAGAAAATCTTCAGAAAAGGATCCCCTATAAAATTGTTCTAGATAATTTTTGATTGAAAAGAAAAAAGTCATTAAGCAAAAAAGAAAATTTTTAATGAAATTTTTTCAGTTTTTTACTTTTTTTAGAATTTTGGATTTCTGCTAAAAAGTCACATAGATATAATTGTAAACAGAGCGATTTACAAAATATAACTTTACAAATTTTTGGTAGGATGGATTTGGTACCTTTTTTGAAGATGGCGGCCGGGGGACAAGGGCGTCAACCCTACAAACTTGGGTTTAAGCTTGTATTGACCCTTTACATGACCCATAAATAAAATTGCATTCTCTATAAAATGTTCAGCCCATGTAACATTTCAATGGACTATTATAGCTTTTTGGCCTGACGCGCGACAGAGAACGTGGGTTCGGATTAAACCGACCAACATGTGAAATATTTCAAAAATTAGGAGCAACGCTCAGGCACAGGCTAATAAGTTATAAAATAATTTGCTTTGTTGTACTACTCACATCTAAGCAGGTACTCGTATCATAGAAGTAGAAACTTTTATTTTTTGAAATACGAGTAAGTTTAAAAATTTAACATATACTTATGTCAAACCAATTTTATAGTCTAATGAATGATGTAAAGATATTCTATTAAAAATATATATTAACCTTTAAGTACTCGTTATAATATTACAAGACGTAAGTGTTTTCAATTAAAATACTGACTTGTCCCCTAACAATTAACACTATATATAAAATTATTTATAATAAATATTGTCTTGCATTTCAGATGAATGTTCATGGTGCAACAAGAATATAACAAGTGAAAATGGCGCTTTACAACAGGCTGGAGCGGTATTTTGTTCAGAGCTTTGCTTCAGTCAGTCTAGGCGCGCAAATTTCAAGCGCGCGAAAACGTGCGATTGGTGTCGACATGTGAGACACACGGTTGCCTATGTCGATTTTCAGGTATATATACCATTAAAATTGATTAGTTTTTGTTATTGTTAAAAGTTTTTTTCCGTTTCTAAGCAGTATAAGTCAAATAAAACGTAAATATATAAAATGGCAAGTTAAACAAAATCGTCTTTTAATTATACCTAGTGCTTCCTGACTATCAAGCCAAAACAAAATGTCCATTTTACATGACTTCACCTAGGTTTCCAATAGCTATGTATTACACTAATGTTTTTTAAATTTCAGGATGGCGCAACGCAGCTGCAGTTTTGCTCGGATAAATGCCTAAATCAATACAAAATGCACATATTTTGTCGAGAGACTCAGGCGCACCTTGATCTAAATCCCCATTTGGTGAGCAGCTCCTCGACATCCAATCTTATCACTCCAGATCTGTGGTTGAAGAACTGTAAAAGCCGATCGGTATCACCATTGTCTGAAAGATCTGGTTCCCCAAATACAGAACCTAAGCAAACCAACGAAAAAACATCAGAGTCATCGTGTCATCGAAAATCACCAATGCCGTTGATAACCATAGCTCCAACTGCTAAACTTATGAATCCAAAGTCTACAGATGAGAAAACATTTACTCAAAAATCCCCGGAAACAAAAAAAGAAATAAGACAGACAAAGATGAACTTACGAAAGCGCAGAGCATCTAAATGTACGTCTACAGTGACCTCCCAAACAATACGGCATCATACTACTACACCAAAGGCGCAAGACTTGAGAATGTGTAGCCCCTCTATAGATGGGTCATCGCCAACTTCATCAGTTACTGTTGGAAATAGTAATATTCATTCCCCACCCAGTAATATAAACGCTCAAATACCTCCGTTTAATCCAATGTTTGGAATGCCACCACCTGTTTTTCTTGATAATCCTGCTCATATGAATGATTATAGACATCCAGGAATATATCCACCGCGTTTCGGTTTCATGCCACCTCATCCTATGATGCCGCAAGAAAGGCCGAGAATGTTTCCTCCAATAAACTTCTCGCATGCCATTGGTCAACCACCGCCTGTAACCGTTTTGGTTCCATATCCAGTAATTTTACCCATACCTCTTCCAATTCCTATCCCGATCCCCTTGTCATCCTTTTTACAAGCACATCGAGTTAAAGTAAAAACTGAAGTAAATAGTGACGACACAGAGGGCCCGTTAGATTTTACTATTAACAATGATAAAAATGAAGCCAAAGAGTCGGAAGATGGTCACATAAATTTTAACACAGAAAAGGAAACCTGCACAAATGAACTCAATAAAGATGACACTAGGCTGGAATGTGAAAAAGAAAGTTTAGTTTCTGAAACAAACCCGGAGCAAACATTGCCAAAATTTAAAATAACGAGACTAGGAAGCAAAATGGCAAAAATAGTGACCAAGGTGAGGGAAACATCTGAATCTTCCAGACCACTTAGAAAAAGGCGGAGATTGGTGGAAGTCACTCCAGACGATGATTCTCTTATTCCCAAGACAAGGAAAACTGTTGAAGTTTAAATTTAATTTTAAATACTTATACTAAATTAATTCAAATACATATCACAAACTTTGCTGCGAAATCACCGCAGCTAATTCATCTTTAAATTGTGTACTAGTCCTAGATTTAACATTAGGGATATGTTTGCTTAAATAGTTTAAGCTTTAATAATATATTTAAAAAAACGCACCTGAGCCCTGAAATTAATAATTTAAATGTAAATAAAAAATAATTATGAAATATACATCCATTTTTATTTCAAATTTTTTAGTGTGACCATAAAAAAAATATTATAAATGTAGGTAAGCCACTATCTGTTTATTAATTTGTGCGTATCTGCGCATTGGAGAAATTACCCAGTCTTTTTTTAATAGAGTTTAAAGCCTATGCTATATAGATAGCCACTATTTCATTTTCAAAGAAAGCTCTTTAGGTTTAAAAAACCACACAAAATTTTAAATTTAATAATTTGCCCTCAAATGTGTTCTCGCTTAGAGTAAAGTGAATTTCAATAGCTAGAACATTGTGGAGGACAGAAAGGATTTTATACATTTCAATAAACTAATATTTATTTTATATGGCTTTGGGATTAGACTGGCTACGTAATACACAAAACCTAAGCAACTGTAGAACATCATCTTATTTTAAGTAGAAAAGATTGGAACTATTTGCAATTACATAATTTTTTATTAATGAACACATTGTGTAAATTTATAAGTAATGTAACAATATTTTCTTGCCATAGGAAAAGTGACTCTTGTATCCTCACAACATACCTAATAGTTATATTAAAGTCTTAGGAAAAGAAAACAAAAAGTAATTTTGAATACAATTTAATCTTGTTGAAAGAAAACAGTGCTAAAATAATAATTCAAGGAAAATAGTCATTATTATTATCTTTATTGTAACAAATTTATACTTATTCTAATGACTTGGCCACAATTGGTAGATACCATGTTGTACTTTGTAATTAATTTTGCTTTTGGCAAATAAACAAAAATGAGATCCAATTTTATAGCTGAATGTGACTTCAAATTCATTACAAATCTAAGTCAACTTTTGGTGTTAAAGTAAATTTCCATAATTTGAAGATTGATACATAACAATAATAATTGTAAAAATTGTTTAATAATGCAAATAATTATTAAAGAATATCAATCATTCAAATGTCTATGACATTACATTGAATATTGATGACATTCCTAAATCATTGCTTTTGATTGTACAAATCCCAAAGAGTAATAACTCCATCAAGGCCACCTGCCGCCATTATGTTAGCATTCCACATGGATACTTTCTGGGTAGAATAAACAACATCTTGGATTGCTCTCTTATGTTCAGTTAGGACAACTAAAGGCCTTAACGAAAACCATGAGAAGATTCGAATATGGCCATCCCAACCACCAGAAACAAAAACTTTTGCATCAAGTCGAGACTGCACTTTGTTAATTCCATGATTTTTTATTGTTATATCTGTACCATGGACCAAGCTCAAGTCTTTTCTCCCTATACTAAATATTTGTATCACATCTGAAGCATTCCCAATGATACCCCTTAGCTGTTCCTTACAGAAATCCACTGACATGGGACATTCTTTAGTTTGGAGTTTACCAATCGCCTGACTAGTGTTGAGATCCCACAGAACAAGCCACCCAGCTTCATACCCTACTAATAAGTAAGACTTTTCTGGTGCTAATTCAATGTATTTCATGCACATTGGATCTCCCAACTTTGGATCTGAAAATTCTGGTTTTAAACTTCCAATCTTTTCACCAGCAAAGTTAAAAATATATACTTGGGATTCCCTATCAGGTACATAAAGTGTTTTGAGTTTTGTGTTGGCTTCAAATCGACAAAAACCAGGGTAATCCATATCAATTAATGTATCCTCTTGATAGCCAGAGTTTGTCAAATTAAATATTTTATATTTTCCACCTTTTTCTTGAGTAACTAATTGGTCTTCTGTATGTAAAAGATGAAGAATGGGAGCTTGACCAACTTTTATCTTTTGTTGCACTCTGTTTGTCTGTAAGCATAAAAACGATATTTAACATCACGTCATATTGTTGTGACATGTTTAAAATGCATATTAATTAATTCTTTGGCCTCACTATACTGTTTACTTTCAAAGTATATTATCATAAAGAAAATTTGTTTTTCTGGGTCACAAATTGAGGGTAGTAAACAAAGAGCAGCTATATGAAGACAACATAATTAAATAATAAAAATTTTTGCGTAGTTGCACCTTTGTAAACATCATTCAATATGCTTTTGACGTGGGATCTTACCTGAAGGTTGTATGCATAAACATAGCCATTCTTTGAACCGGCTAGTAACCTCTCGAGACCGCCGGGTAGAAAGTTAAACGCCAAAGAGAAAACCGGTGTATTGTCGACATTTCGTATGGTGTAAACAGGGTCGGGCGGTAATAAAGCCATCGCAGATCAAGCTCAAACCGAAATATTAAAATAAAATAAAAAATTAAAATAATTTAAGCCATGAGAAACGAAAACACCACTACGCACAACACAAAACTGACACAAAAACAAAAATGTTCATTGGCAATATGTTGTGACTTGCTGAAACGTCAAATGTGAGTTTTGAGTTGTGAGTTGTGAGTTGTGACAGGCCGTGACACTTAAACTTATCATTCATAGCGTCAATACGGCTGTGATCAAATACTAAATTATGTCAAACTTGAGGATATTTATGGTGTTTTTACTTACTGGTATTTTACTATGCTTGACCTATATAATTAATAGCAAATAAATTTAATTAATAACAAATATATACAATACAATTTTTTTGTTTAATATTATGCAATAGTTTTGACTTTATGCCAGTCTATACAAATATTGAAGACACAGTAAAAATATATCATACTGACAAAAACTCAAAGTCATCTGATAGTTATCAACGTCACTGTCATATTAATTTGTCAGTTCATTCGACAGATCGACTCGACGTTTCTCAATATTAAGTTGATTTTGTGTATGGAGAAGGTTTTAGCATTGTACAGTGTTTTACAATATTAAGAACTTTTGAATGAGAAATTACGGTGTTACTTAATGATGGGTGCCATATATAAATTAACAGATCCAATTTAATCGTCGAAATCACAAATGGCTGCGGATTTGCTTTTAAAAACGAGCAAGCAAGCGAAGTATAATATATCGTATAGGAAAATTCTGTATCAAAGGTTCTTCGTGGGTCTACTGTTGTTTATAGTGATATCGTTAGTGTTTACTGTAGTGTATGTTTTTTCGGGAAGTGTACCGCGGACAAATTTTTATGAAGTAGTAAATTTGGAAGCTGTTAATTTACCTATTCAAAAACTTTCTAATGATTATGCGTTTTCGGCTTCTCGTGTGTTAAATTGCACGTATTGGAATTGCTTTAATGTCTATAAATGTGGCCGAGGAGGGCATGATAAAATAACAATATACATATATCCACCAAAAGACTACAGGACTAATGATGGGAGATCAGTTTCACATTTTTCTAGAGAATTTTTTGAGATTTTAGAAACAATAAAGAGTAGTAAATATTATACTCCTAATCCTGATGAGGCGTGTTTGTTAGTGCCTAGTATAGATACATTAAATCAAAACACTTTTTCAAGCTCACACATCTCCCAAGTTCTGCAGTCATTAAAACAGTAAGTTTTTATAATTCTTCATTTAATCAAATCAATCATTTATAGATAGTGTGGTGCAGGTTACTTATAATAAATTGTAAACCACAAAAACAAATTTGTAAACATGATGTGGATAATTATTATTTCATGATATTGTTGAACTAGCTGTTTAGGATTATTAAAAAAAGCTTTACCTCTGTGATTTTTGATAGAATTGGCAATCTATTTTAAGTTGCTGCATAAATAAACCTTCTGACTTAAATTGACACTATTTATTTTACACAGTTGGAACAATGGAGAAAATCATCTCATCTTTAATATGGTGCCAGGATCTGAACCAAACTACAATACTGTTATTGACCTTAACACAAGTTATGCAGTTATAGCAGGAGCTGGCTTTGATACATGGACCTTTAGATATGGATTTGACATATCAATACCACTCTACAGTCATATTGCTTCTAATATCAACAGTACACAGCCAAAACAAAAAGATTACCTAATAATTTCAACACAGAGCAATATACCAGAAGATTACTTAGTAGAACTTCAAGGTATTGCATCATCATCTAATGACCTATTACTTTTAGACAGTTGTAGGAATGAGAGAATTGATTTTACAAAGAGGTGTGAGTACACTACCGGAAAGCAATTTGAATATCCAGAGGTATTAAAACATGGATTATTCTGTTTAGTTGTTCGAAGTGCTAGATTGATTCAAACTGTTCTAATGGATGTATTAGCGTCGCAATGCATTCCAATAATTATAGCTGATACTATAGTAATGCCATTCAATTCTCACATTGATTGGAATCGAATAGCAATTTTTATATCAGAGGACAATATAAAAAATGTATTAAAAATCGTACATTCAGTGAGCAAAGAACGACGTGGAGAATTATATTGGCAATTAAGATGGGTTTATGAAAGATACTTTTCTAACATAGAGAAAATCACTATGACCACGTTAGAAATTTTAAATGAAAAAGTTTTTCCATTGTCGGCAAGAATGTATGAAGATTGGAATATGCCAGAGCATTTGGTAAGTTCTGACTTTTTAAATGTTTTTTGACAACACACCATACACATTCACACCAAATTGTATAATTAAGAAATGCCACAAATCCGCATTAAACATCGTATTTTTTTATATAACAACATGTATCGTATTTTATTACCTAACGACTATTAATCATTTTCAAAATATAAACGAAAATTGTTTATAATATTTCTCTTTGGTCTCCCTCTCGCTAAATGAATTATTGAATATACTAAGATATTGAAAAGGGCCATCAACACATTAGACTCACGTCATCGCGTTATCATTTAAGCCACTTCCAGAAAAAAGCTTTCACCAGTCACGAATATAAGAATTGCAGTCTTGCACTTACAAAGTTTAATAAAAAAAACATTTTTAAACAATGGAAACATTTTTATGTTATGCTCGAATACTTACCTATGTGATTATTTTAGTATTGACTTAATCTTACGTATTTAAGAATTTACTGTCTGACGTATTGAAATGATATCAATCGAGAGGGTTAGCTGTAAATATTTGATTGGTAATGATTGGCCCAGATTATATTTACTTAGGTCAGTGTTCATTTAGGTACGTTGTAAAAACATTGTTTATTTATTGCGGCCGCTTTTGTGGGCTATTTCTTAATGCCTTTAAATGTTAAACGCGACAATTGAATCAATACTTCTAGACCTACTACAAAAAAATGTGTTTTAGTCCTTCTAGTTGTCATCGTTTTCCCTCAGTCAGTGAATAAATTTCGATTAGTATCAAGAGTATTATTTAGTTATTATAAATCTTGTTTTTAATAAGATTAATAACTCATTAATGTCATATCGTGATCAAATTTCAATATTGTAGGAACTAAATATCACGAATTATTATGATTCGACTGTAGCCGTTATGTACTACTGTAGCATAGGATAGCTAATTTCGTGGCTACAGTAGGTTTTATTCGAAATATTTATAAACAATGTTATGTATAAACTCTCAAAACAATTTGCTATTTACATACCATTTATTGATTTGAGTTGTAGAAATACCTATAATATTGTTAACGAAACCCAATAACATGATTGAAATAAAATATTTCGGATAACTAATTGCCAATCTATTAGACTGATCCCAATTCTATTAAGATTATTGCTATTAAAACATGGTTTTTCATGTTACTATATATGTCAGCACAACGATGTTTCTTTCAGGAAAATAATGACTTTTATACATAATCTCTCTGAGTAGAGTCTGTGCGGAAACAGAACCGTCGTGGGATTTGAGGTCGCACCAGTGCTAAATGACTTTAATTTGTTATTTTGACAAGTATTACGTCATTATAGTTTGTCAATCATCTTAATACATAATATGAAACAAAAAAATTATAATCTTTGTGAATAACTTAAACGCCGCGTAGCAAATTAAAATTATATTGCCCATACTCCAGACGCGAATTCGCAAAACCCACACGCCCGCGACGGTTCTCTTTCGGCACAGACAAGACCACATAATATATCTATTACCTACCTTCGTTAGTGCGCAGGATTCGTAAAAGCGCTCATATCTCGAATATAAAAACATACGCGTCGAGCCTCCTTCAGGTTTTAAATTATGGCACTAGATGCTTGTTGTATTCGTTTTTGTAGGAATTAAATGAAACATCTTTACAAAGTCTACAATTTCTTCAGGTATAGCATAATTGAGCGACACCACTTCAACGTCACTAAAAAGTGGCCAAGTGGGAGTCAGGTTTGGCCTTTATGAGGTTCCGTAGTTCTAAGAATAGTTTAGGGATATATGTTAATAACTGCCATTAAATTTCGCCGGCAATACTTTGTTTTTCATAGTCTTGTGTAAATTTCAAAATGATTGCACATTTTTATCTCAAAAGACTTGAAAGTGCTCCTTGAGATCAACAGCCTATATTTTATTAGAATTTAACTTTTTTATATAAATATAGCCTTTAGACCGTTGACTTAAGGACCAGTGCAGATAGCCTTTAAAAAAAATAAAAAGTGAAAAAAATAATAGTAGGATGAAACCTATCGGGGTAGGATAACCTATAGGGGATGACGGGTCTGGGCGTTACTGCATACGATTTTTTGCATTTTCTGAGAAGATTTACTATGGTAATATATATATATTTTTTTACCATAGGAAAGTAGAGATTGCAACGAACTGAAAGCATACCAACTTTTTAAAAAAAAAACTGATATTTTGACGGGTGAATTTTCGATTGAAAATTAGGGTGTTTTTCGATATTAATTCAAAATAAAGTGAAAAAATAATATTTTTAATCAAATAAATTACAGCGTATTTGGGACATGGAAAGGTAAGTTTTCACCAAATTTCGTGGGAAAAAAATAAATTTTGTAAAAGATAAAAATTAAAAACAAAAATCTTGGTTTTTTGAATTTTTCACATAAATTTTGAGGTTATGTGAAAAATGTGTAAATACAAAAGTTTTAGATCTTTTTATTACCTACAACTTTGCGATTTAACTTTCTTCGATAGGACTTTTAGTTTTGCCGGAAATCGAGATAAACCGTTTTTTACCCTTAAAACTAACCCCCCAAGTCCCAACTCCTTCCCGACCTCAGATCGCCCGTAAATTATTTTTCCTTTAATTTTTATAATATTCTCCTCCCTTTCCAATAGGTTTCATCCTACTATTATTTTTTTAGGTTTCAAAAATTATCGGCACTGGTCTATTAGGGGTTTAGGAACGTCAAAGGTAGGATTGATAAGTATGTGACATGGACAGATAGAAAAGACATGATCAAGTGTTCCATTTTTGCCATGGCTATGGAACTCTATAAAGTTACTTATGAGGTCACATTCGCCTTACTTATCAGCTGGGTTAGATTATAATCTAGGCTACATGATATCTAAATCGCGCTCATGCATAAAACGCATACCATTGTTATCTATAGCGTGAACCAATCCAATGTTACAACAAGAGACAGTTTCTCTTGATATTGTGTCCGATTATTATTTATATATATATGACCGTATTTAGACTCGTAACATTGTTTCGGGGACTAGAAACTGCGGAGGCGACTGGTCAATACCCACTAAAACCGCGGCAATACCTAACTCACCGCATTTTGGAGGCTTCGAGGTCGCTATCATATCGCCTTGGCATTTTCTACAAATTATATTACTACAAAGAATTTGACTACTGTCTGAAATGCAGTACCCATTCAAGAGTTTCGGGTAACTTATAATAAATCGTAGGCGTATAGCTTTCTTCGTAGCTTATAGACCAGCCTTCATCCTAATATTAAAGGTAGTACATAACAATTTTTTCCTAGTAATCGGGAGCAAATACTTAAAAATTTAGATTTTTTTTCTTTATAGAACAGGGGGCAAACAGGCAGTAGGCTCACCAGATGTTAAGTTATGTTCGACGACTCATTGGTCTAGTGGTTACTACCCCTGACTGCGAATCCATGGGTCCCGGGTTCGATCCCCGGCTGAGACGAACATCGATGTGAGCATTTGGTGTTGTGCTTAGGTCTTGGGTGTTTAAATATGCATTTATATGTCTATCTATCTATAATATGTATGTATATCCGTTGCCTAGTACCCATAACACAAGCTTCACCAGCTTAGCATGGGACTAGGTCAATTGGTGTGAATTGTCTTTAAAAAAAAAAAAATACCGCCGCATATAGACACTCTCAATGCCAGAGGGCTCATGAGTGCGTTGCCGGCTTTTTAAAAATTGGTTCGGAAATACTTGGATCTATATAGACTATCAATATGTAGAACCAGCTGCCCACTGCACTGCACTGGTTCCACATATTGATTATGTATTGTTAATCAATTCATTTTTTGGATTGGACACAAAAAGCCTAAGATAGATTGCAATAGGGATTAAATTCAATACGATTCAAGCGTACCAACATACAGGCCGGCATTTCATTCACAAGTCTTCTGGCATTGTCACCATAAGGTGAGCCTTCTGCACGTCTGCTCTATAAAAATCTACACCGATCGATTTACCTTTATTATAAGTTAAGCTGAGTCAATAGTGAAATCATGTTGAATACTACGCAACAATCTATATGGAAATCATAACAGACAGCTTGGGTAATACTGATAACTAATGTCCCCAGGCTCGACGTTGGGATGACTAAGCAAATAGTTTCATTATTTAACGCGAAACTTAGGTATTCAATAATCCATTTGATGTTCGGAGAGGCCCTCAGAGAATAGTCGGGATGAAAAGGAGGTTCTTGACATAATTGATTTTTGGCTCTGATCTACTTTTGAAGATTTTAAGGTCTATGTGCTAATTTCATAAAGTTTTAACTTTTGTTTATCAAAACAGATGAAAATCTTTTGTGTATAAGTTTGTGTACTACCTGAAATAAGTTGATTTATTGTTTCTTTGTTTTTTTGTTAATGGAATTTTTTTACGAACTTATGAACGCTACGGAGGATAATTAAAAATGTAATTGTTTGTTTGCAGTACGGGCCCGTAAATCCCCTGTTCCTCCCAGTGACAGCACCAAAGGCGCCAGGCTTCACGGCTGTCATATTGACATATGACCGCGTCGATAGTCTGTTTACGCTCATCAGAAAATTGGTGCGAACGCCCAGCCTCGCGAAGATTTTGGTTGTATGGAATAACCAGAAATTGCAACCACCGCCGGGTGAGTTTTTTTAATCTTTATCTATATATATAAAAGAAAGTCGTGTTTGTTACAACACTTATAACTCGAGATCGGCTGGACCGATGTTAGTTAGGATTTTTCTCCACTCCGAATAGCAGAATAAGTAATAAAATATCGGATAAGTTATCGTGTAACAATAAATAAATTAATTAATTTTACGAATGCACACGGCATGTGGTGACATTTGTTGACAAAACTACGCATCATTTTACGTCGAATTCGTGTCACTTCAAGAAATTCCGAACTTGAGGTGAATGAGGAGATGCATGGTTTGATCTTGATCGAAGTTACCTCATCAAAAAATGTTTTATATCAGAAAGTGCTTTGACATGCAGTAACGCAATATTTGCGCTCGAGAGAAGAGGCCTAATGTGTAAAACTGACATTCTTCTTTCGCAATGGCACGCAATAAAACATTTGTATATTTACAAAAAGAATTTGTATTAATGTTAACCTTAATGAAATCCTAAGTCTAACTAAAGTTAACACGATATTATTAGACTGTAAGGTGGAACAAAGTGCGCCGGGTCAGCTAGTACTAGATATATTTCGTCACTTTAGATAATTGAGATAAGATTCAGAAACGAAACTTAGCGCTTAGTGTCACTTCCGTATGTCATTAACGTTTTAAATTTCGACAAACGGAAGATATAGTTCTTGTTAAATCGTCTTTCTGAATATCACCCTAGGATGCAGTATTCTTCAGTAAAGGATATTGCTCTATAGATTTGTGAATTATTTTTTATGCTATACAAACTAAAGAATCACTTTATTTAATTATTAGAAATAGAAATAAACTGTTCGCGCATTTATTTATAATTTTGCTTAAATTTAAAATATAAATACGAACGAATAACAAGTTTAAAAAGTTTAGTTATTATCATACACGGCATGTTAAATTGTTGCTTGCAATAGAAACCTGCAATCGACGCGCATGAAAAGTGTCAACTTGGTTAAATAGTTCCGGAGATTAACATCCACACCCACGATGTTTCTTTTTAAATAATGTCTATTGTTTTTGGTATGTTTTGTGATTTGTCTATGATCAGTGTTACTGGGCACTAATATATTAATTAATTCACTCTCTACAAAGCACTTCTAGCGTGCAAGCATACAAAATGATGTTCAGCTAAAATTAGGAATGGTGCTTGGAACTAATTGGAATTATGTATTTTATATTCAAGAATGTCGGTAATTAGGCCATTAGAATGCCTCATTATTATTCCTTCGAATTTTACGTTTTGTTAAAAGTGTAAATTGAGTTGATATTTCTATAATGGCAACGGCAAAGGTACATTCTTTGAGATTCAGGTCATACCAATTGTGATGACGACAAAACATGACCTTTCTATAGAATTTGCGCTGCAATTATTCGTAAATTCCTTTTACATTTATTGGTACTATAGTTATAAAATCGTGTAACTGTAGGGCTGAATGCTTTAAGTTCGATGTTATTGTATCTATTGGATAATAATTACAACTGGTTTTAACTTCCTAGCCTCCTCCTCCTATCCTAGCACAATTATAAGTTCTAAAACAATATGCATGTTTAAAATATGTACAAGAAAATTTAACATTACATTTAAAGACATTCAAATTATTTAAAAACAGAAAACATAAATGCAAGTAAGAAAATGATAGGCAAATCAACAAAATAAAAAATTTAACCTCATTAAGCATTACAAACAAGATTATAGTTGAATTACTATTATGAAAACCCTATATTAAATTAATCAGAATTCATAAAATGTTTGAACTATTTAAATTTTTTATCTCAAAGCTCTCGGATGTGAAATGCAGACACAGCTTTTTTAAGTAGGTGTTCGGTCTGAGTAGCCTCTATGTTGCAAGTCGGATTATAAAGAGCGTTAAATGTTAAAACTATCGGCAAAATGTGTTGATAGCTCGCCGATCAAGCTATAATTGGTTTCATGAAGTTTTGACTCGTCTATCCTCAACCGTGATGGATTGCATGTCCGCATCAAATTTGCTGAAACTGAAGTGTTTTGACGGTGTTAAATAATACCTTGTTTGAAAAACAATACAAGCGTGGATAGTTCTGTCTGCACGCACCGTGTGTCGAGAGTGAAATTAAATATTTATATTGTAATATCATTTGTATTCGCAACACAGTAGAAACCATTTTTCACTGTACGCTATTGGATATTAATCGAAATACACTTTCAATGTTTTTTCAATGTATCGTTTTTGCTTTGTCGTTTAGAATGTACATTGTAATAATATTTTCTGAATGGTTTTCTGGTTGTATTTGTTCAGTGTATATTGGACTGAAAATTCAATCTTGTTCTGAAATAGGATAGGCTTTTGTTGAAATATTTTTTTATATAAAAATAAATGTAAGAGTGCCGTTTTTTCCAGCCTAGTAAAGCAATTGCATTTCCGTTTTTCATTTTCAACTGTTTACACTTACTAAATAAACATTCATAAGGGCCCATAATACTTGCCCTTTCAGACTTAGTGGAGTCTCTAACAGGTGGTCAACAAGGTATTGTTGTCTTATACAAAGCGAGCTAGTGTTCGAGTCACTATGCTCGAGTATGCTTTTAGTGAAAACGTTTTAAAATGCGTTTTTACCTAGAAGTTTAGTCCCGTGGGGATGTCTGTGATACTAATTTATATTTAAAAGGAAATCATTTAGGTAATATTCACAAGCCAATAGCGATTACGATTTTAATCCATCAGCGCTACGGGTATTGAGTGAAGTTTTCTGAGTTGTTTCGAAATAAGATGATCGCCATTTGGGGTCTTTGTTAAAATGCGAAACTAACTACTTTATTTTAATAAATTATTTAAAATAGTATTAGTTATAACTAGCAGTGTTGGCTTAGTGGCTTCAGGGTACGACCCTTATCCTTGCGGTCGTAGGTTCGATCCCCGGCTGTGCTCCAATGGACTTACTTTCTATGCGCATTTAACATTCGCTCAAACGGTGAAGGAAAACATCGTGAAAATACCGGCTTGCCTTAGACTCAAAAAGTCGACGGGGTGTGTCAGGCACAGGAGGCTGATTACCTACTTGTCTATTAGATTGACAAGTGATCATGAAACAGATACAGAAATCTGAGGCCCAGACGTAAAAAAGTTGTAGCCACTGATTTATTTTTATAACGAAAAAGTTATGTATAACCGTAACCCCACCAGGAACCACCTTAAACCCACAAGTTTTTGTTTTTGACTTATTCCAGATATAAATCTAAGAATTTTATGAAACCCAGTATAGTATATTACTATAGAGTATAGATCCAGTACTTCTAATAGCGATTTCTATTGTGAAATCGAGTATGAATCAATTGACTGTCATACTAGCGATCCGCCCCGGCTCCGCATGAGTAGATAAATATTCACGATGATTTCACAATCGTTTTTACTGTGTGAATTAAAGAAAGGTTTGTAACGAATATACATATGGCATTTCAGATCAGTAACTCGTTTATTATTTAATTACGCTGCGTAATGGATAACGATTTTTATATGTAAATTCGATTTATATGTGTTTTTGAATTTGTCCAGCCGTCTTCGAGTTTTGAGCTTTTGTTTGAGCAACATATTTTGCGATACATTTTTATTTATATTGATTAAACTTTATATGAGTTGAGAGAAGAGTGCACCAATGAGGTTTTTATAATAATACTTGCTCCCCGGTGAATGTAGACACTAGATTGCTTTAGGCCCGTTTTCTAGTATTAAACTTAAATCTGCGTTCATTTCTACTTGAGCTGTTAAATGTGTGCCCAGGCGGTGACTGTGACTTGAGAAACGGGTCTTAAACCCAAAAATCAACGTCACGTGATTGGGCATAGAAAGCTGATAACCTATGAATACCTTGGCTACAAAAAATTAATCCTACAGATCCAACACCATCCCCATCACCTTGATGGCTGGAAGTCTTCCATGATCCGCTTCTTTTGCGAACTAGTGAACTGTAGAATCCACTCCCGGTGGGGGTCATCCCTGGGAGGAATCCAACTGTTTAGAATATTCAGGGTGTCGGTTTTTTGTGACGGTGTGCGCGCGCATTGTAAATATTTACTCTCGTCATTCATCTCATTTTTCTCTAACACGCCAAAAGAAGTATAACTTCAAAAAGAGCAGACTCATCCCTAAAAGGCCGGCAACGTACCCACTAAAATGGATGTTCATGGGCTTCGATGACTGCCCTTTTTGGGCGTCCTGTAGGCGCGTTTGCCCTGCTATGTAAAAAAAATAAATTAAAATCATAGTAATAATTATAAACTGCTGAGCGTAAATGGAGGCTTTTTTATTCCAAACTGCCGCCTGTCTCGCGTCATGTCTAGTGCCTCATGCACTTAGCGGAGCGGACGTATTTTATCCCGTGGTTGACATAAAAATGAACCGAGATTTTTGTTAAACCGTAAAGTTTCGTATAGCTAACTCATATAAAATGCTCTCTTATGCATTTTTGAAATGGAAATATGGAAATTTTTACGCCATAGTTGATATAAGATAACGAACGTTTGAAATACTGATCTAGCCATTTTGTATTATCAGGAAGCGTGATTTTGAATTTAGTTTAGTTAATGATATTTGTCCTGCGGTCAACGAATCCATTTCCAAAATTTGAAACAAAAACTAAACCATCATTGAGTTTTTGAAGTCTGTCAGTCATTTTAGAAATCGCAATTTATTAGAAAAAAAATATTATTTTTATTTCAGTTATTATATATTATATAACTAGCAGACTCGGCCAAGCGTTGCTGTGGCTAAGGTTTTTGTTATATTACTTAGTAGTAAACCATTCAAAGGCAACGGCAGGAGAACAACAGTCATGGGGATCACCATGCTTTTTTGTTGGCTATGCCATTAAATTGTAGCTTATGTGGAACGTTGGTACTTTTAACACAGCGCCATCTGTTAGAATTCTGTCAAATAATAACAGACAAATAATTAGCAATAAATTAAAATTGCGACTATGATTTGAGATTTAAACTATCCTATCTCTCAAGTTGTATCGAACTGCACATGGTGTGCAAATTAGATTGATATCGGTTCGGTAGTTTAGGAGTCCATTGAGGACAAACATTGTGACACGAGATTTATATATATTAAGATAGTTAATTCGAAATTCGAAGTTAATTCGAAAA